>JAJJMB010001336.1:2447131-2600328 GCA_023531105.1 Papaver atlanticum
TTTTTTATGACTTGAATCAACCTATATATAGCCACCAGACCCAAAATTTCTCGAGTTAATCCACAAATATTCTCGTTTCTCTTTTTCAGCAAGTTACGGGATTATTTCTTCTAACCTTCTCTGCACGCGTCTTCTGAGCTAAATCTTACGTCCCAGAATCTCCCAATGATGGCATCGAATAAACAGAGCATCTTATACTCTTATCTGCACGTAATCCCAATCTATAGAACCAAGAAAATATCCCGATAATAACTCTCTCCCTATTTTACAAGAACCGAGAATTGATGCCTATTTTTTCGAATCTATAACGCATACCAATCCTGTTTTGGACTAACAGGATAACATGAAACAAATTCTACGCCCAACTCCGACTACAACTGCCCCAAATCCGATAACAGAGCTCGGTAAACTTCCAACGCCTCTGTTTTAATCTAATTCGATTTCTAGCCAATTTGGGTTCAATACAAAGACTTTACCAGGCCTGTTTAGGCCTAAGGAGTAAACCCAATCAATTTCATCCCTTTAATCTCCATAAAAATCGACCAAAACTCCAACCCTAAATCTGCCTGTGCGTTGGTTTCTTTTCCCGCCAATTTCCAAAATTCAAAAGGTAGGGGATGACCTCCCCTTATCCGGACCATGGGTGCGAATAGCAAGTGGATACCCCTTAGTAATCTGGGTGCCCCTTAATAATTTTTTTCCCATGAGCGCAAAAACCACTTTTCGAGCCAATTTCGCCGCAAAAGCTTATTTCTCCAAAAACACCTACAAAGAGATAAAATACCAAAATAAGTACAAAAATGGGTACGAACAATATACACAATAGGGATGAAAATAGACACATAAATGCGTCTATCAGAACGGTGCGGGATCATCACAGAGAATGGCACGAGCAGCTGCCACTTACATTATGGGCATACAGGATCTCAAAGCGCAGTGCTACAGGAGCATCTCCCTACTCACTAGTTTATGGAGAAGATGCAATACTACCAGCAGAGATAACAATTCCCTCCGCAAGAGTAGCAATGGCTAGCCATACCACACCTGACGAAATAAGCCGTTTCGCCCACTTAGACACGATAGAAGAAAGAAGAGCATGGGCGGAACGATTTGCAAAAGCTTATAGGAAGCGAACGGCTAATTATTACAACCCAAGCGTGAAAGAAAGAGTCTTCAAGATAGACGACTTGGTTCTGAAAATCGCGCCGCATGTACAAAGAAATGCTAGCACTGGCAAGTTCGCTGCAAATTGGGAAGGCCCGTTCAAGATAAGAAAAGTGGCAGACAGCGGATATTATAAGCTCATATGGATGAACGAAACTAAGGTTAAGACACCCATCAACGGAAAATGGTTTAAAAAGTTCTATGCATGAATCGCTCAATGTATAAGCATCGGCCTTGAATAATAAAAAGTAAATTATCAACAACGGTGTGAGAATTTCACAAAAAGGCTATAGGAATGCCAAAGGCGCCTAAACGGCTGACAAATCTACAAAAGGTCTTGGGAATGCCAAAGGCTCCCAATAGACTGACAAATTTACAAAAGGCTATAGGAATGCCAAAGGCTCCTAAATAGCTGACAAATCTACAAAAGGTCTTGGGAATGCCAAAGGCGCCCAATAGAGTGACAAATTTACAAAAGGCTATAGGAATGCCAAAGGCGCCTAAACAGCTGACAAATCTACAAAAGGTCTTGGGAATGCCAAAGGCGCCCACTAGACTGACAAATTTACAAAAGGCTATAGGAATGCCAAAGGCGCCTAAACAGCTGACAAATCTACAAAAGGTCTTGGGAATGCCAAACGCGCCCAACAGACTGACAAAATTTACAAAAGGCTATAGGAATGCCAAAGGCGCCTAAATAGCTGACAAATCTACAAAAGGCCATGGGAATGCCAAAGGCGCCTAAAAGGCTGAAAATTTTACAAAAGGGCTACGGGAATGCCAAGGGCACCCGGTTACCAGCAAATCTACAAAAGGCCATGGGAATGCCAAAGGCACCCAATAGGCTGACAAGCTTACAAAAGGGCTATGAGAATGCCAGGAGCGCCCGATCGGCTGACAGACCCACGAAAAGGTCACGAAAATGCCAAAAATTCCTAGATGGCTGATAAAACACAAAGGGGGATTAGGCGCGTTCTACCAACGCCCGCCCATCCCACCACACCCTTCTGATAAAACACAAAGGGGGAGTAGGCGCGTTCTATCAACGCCATAAAAACAAAGAGGGAGTAGGCGCGTTCCATCAACGTCCGCCCATCCCACCACACCCTTCTGATAAAAAACAAAGGGGGAGTAGGAGCGTTCTATTGACGTCCGCTCATCCCACCACACCCTTTTGATAAGAACCAAAGGTGGAGTAGGCGCGTTCAATCAACGCTCTCCCATCCCACCACACCATTCTGATAAATAACAAAGGGGGAGTAGGCGCTTTCTATCGACGCCCCCCCATCCCACCACACCCTTCTGATAAAAAACAAAGGGGAGTAGGCGCGTTCTATCGACGCCCCCATCCCACCACACCCTTCTGATAAAAAACAAAGGGGGAGTAGGCGCGTTTTATTGACGCCCGCCCATGCCACCAGTAGGCGCGTTCCATCAACGTCCTCCCAACCCACCACACAGAGTAGGCGCATTCTATCGACGCCCGACCATCCTACCACACCCTTTTGATATAAAAAAAGGAGGGGGGAGTAGGCGTGTTCCATCAAGGTCCTCCCAACCCACCACTCCTAAAAAAGGGGGGGGGGGAGGAAGATGAGAAGAAAAAGTGAAAAGAACAATATCTATAAAAAAAAAAACACAACAATTTCATTCTCTAGCCAAAATAAATATATAAGAAGAATAATAGAGTCGCAAACAAGACATTAAAACAAAAGAGAAGAGCGCGCAGCTTAATCATCCATTAATGCTCGACAGCGGGCGATGTCTACATTCAAAGCTTCTACCATCAAACGACCATCATCACACTGCGCAGTAGCCAAACGAAGGTCTTGATCGGCTTTATTCACTAATGCTTGAAGATTCGAATAATCTTACCCTTGGCATCGGCCCCATGAGCAAACGAAAGGGTATCCTTATGCTCATCATATTATTTATGCGCCTTGTCCTGGAGAATTAACATGAGCGTCCATAGCAGACCCACTTCCTCCCTCAAAACCAACAAACGTGCTAACTCATCCTCAAGGTAGGAATGAGACACAAGAGAAGACGTGGCCGCTAAAGTCAGAATATGCCCAAGAAATGGTGGAGCCGCCTGGTCAGAAACCCAGAGACTGCAATCAGAAATGGCGCGATTTATAGTAGCCAACATTATCAAAGAATCCGCGGACAATTAATCAGACGCATCGCGAGCAGTGGTAGCCTCATCCAAGGCTCACTGAATTTCTAATGGCACGCGACCTGATGACCCGACTTGCTGAGCAGCTTGGTACGCCTCATGGCGTTTCCTAAAACGGGCACGCTTGGCATCTCTGTCCGCCATTCTCTGATCCCAAAGCGTTTCGATTTCGGCCTTCACGAGCAGCAGCCGTTCTAGTTCATCACGTTTGAGCATCGCCGAAACCAATACAAGAACAGGCGCCAAGGATAATATGTAACTGTGGAGAGAATTAGCCATGAAGGCGCTATGTTTTCCAAAGAAGAAGCAGAACCGAGAAGAAAACTATAACCAAACTTGGACAAAAGAACCATATATAAAGGGGAGATGGCACAAGTTACGATGAGATAACCACCCACATCCCCCTTTGCATGTTAAGAAACGTGTTTATCCACGATAATGGCAACACACGAAAAACAATGCTCCATAAATGGGTCCTGGGTCTAATGCATCCCCAAAAGGAAAGGTGAACCCGCTGCAGGCCATTAGCCGGTACGGCATCACTCATGAGACGAGGAGGCAACAGAGAAGAAAAAGTCTTTTAACAAGTAACAAACGATACTATCATCAAAAGAAAGTCACAAAAAGGGAGAGCCCCAAAGAAAAAATAAAAACAACGCAAACAACGAAAGTGACAAGCAAAACCGTCCCAAATCAGTACACAACCCGACCAACTATCAATGCACGACAGCGACCGATGTCAGCATCCACGGCCCCCGCCATTAGACGCCTTTCATCACATTGAACGTCGGCTTGCGACAATTCCAAATTAGCCTCACTCATCAGCCTGCGGATGTCTTGCATAATCTTGCCTTTAGATTTTGCCCCACGGGCAAGTGCCAGAGTACTCACATGCTCGTCATAGTCCCTACGCGCTTTGTCTTGACGCATACGCCTAAGAGTCCATAGTACATCCACCTCTTCTCTCATAACCAATAAGCGCGCAAGCTCGTCCTCATGATATGACAAACTTACAAGGGCAGAAACAGCCGCCAGGGACAGAGTGCACCCTGGGAGCCATGGACCCATTTGATCGGAGGTATGTGAACGACAATCAGTAAAGGAACGCTCTATAGTCGCCACCATCGTCGAGGATTCCTCAAATAGCGAGTTTGCGGCGTTCCTAGCAGTAACGGCATCATCTAAAGCACGCTGGATCGCGGACGTCCACATGCCCTGAAGGCTCGGCCTTTTGAACACTCTGATGCGCTGCATAACGTTCTGAGAGCCGAGAGCACATAGAATCCCGGTTTTCCAACCTACGCTCGTGAAGCGCCTCAATCTCATCCTTCGCTAGCGATAAACGCGCTAATTCCATCCCCTTAAACATCGAAACCAACGCGGGGACTGGCGCAAGAGTTAGTACATATCGATGAAGAGAATCGACCATTCGAGCGAAAATGTCTAACAGAAAAAGTTAAGAGTAGAGATAAAGAGTCCAGAGCGGATGATCGAGTGGGAAACACGGCATCCCTATATAAGGGAAACATCGTCATAAATGACTTGGTGACCGTCCTGTTTCCGACGACGCGTGGCAATTGAGAGTGTGAAGTGACTACTGGGTCATTTGACAATTGACCCAATAGTCAGGGGACTAATGTTGATACATGAAAAATAATACCCCTTAAGCAGGTTCGGGGTGCCCCTAAGAGGGTAGATAAGCCTAGTATGAGATATGGGGACTAGGCCCAAGTCCAATGAGAAAATACCCATGAGGTAACAAGGACAAGGAAGGGATTAACAAATAAGGAGGAGGTTATGTTAAGGAATGTCATTATGAGTAATTAAGGAGGTTTAGGACATGTGTCATGATGTCATAAAAGGAGGGACTTTTGGGAAAGTCTATAAAAAGAAAAACAAGGTACAATGGAAAGCTTACTCTCTCTCTTACTATTCTTAGAAAAGTGAGGTCATTTGGTGTAGCTAGGATGGGTAGGACCAGAACTGAATTCACCTTTCAACAGCCGACATTGTAGGAAATGTTTATATGCCGACAATAACATAGATGGCCCAAGATAGTCGGCATATTCTTCATTCATAGACCATTCCGGCCAGAAATAGTCGGCACCTTATTCAAACGTCGACCTTGCCGGCCAAAGTTAGTCGGCACCTTATTCAATCTTCGACCTTGCCGACTTTTCACATTTTGAGAACCGAAATTTTTGATCGAAATCGAACTCATAAGACAGACAAAAGGTTTAATCTACTGAATTCTTATTTTCAAAATTTTAATCTAAACTCAATTAGTTAAGCTAATCAAAAAATTTAGTGTTAATTAAACAAGGGTATATTAGCCATTTAGAAAATACATGGTTAGGGGTGGCCTGTTTTACTTCTACATGACCCAGGTTTTGTCTCATTAGATATACCCCAATTAATCTGGTATACCCCAATCAAGCTAAGAAAAATAAGGTGAAAGTGTTCTTTTCTTTTCCTTCAAAAAAGAAGATAAAAGAAGCATGTCAAGCAAGTCTAAAGACCTGGGTTAGTGCTGGAAAAGTATATGGAAGTCACGAAAATAATGACCCAACTCTAATCACTATGTGCAATCTGACCACTCGAGTAGAACATCTTGCAGAGGTAATTCCAGTGAAAGTTTAAGCTCGAGATGGTACTCATTAACAAATTTTCACATTTGACATTTTAATTAGCAAATTCAAAATGTGTGCAGCATTTCATTAATAAAGTCGATCCATATACGCATTTGTTGAGTTTGAATCCCATTCTAATGGTAATCAGATAAACTCAATCCTGGCAGGTGCTGTATTGCACTTAGTTGTTGCTAGGTTACCCTCCACCGATGTTGTACCTATTCTTTTTATATTAAAAAAAATGCATTTGATGAACCATTGTTATTGTAGATTTTGTAAATCGGCACCTATCTCAGATGTCAAAGTTATAACTAGGTTCAAAAGAAAACTACAACAGGGGATACTGACATTGAAAACATGAGGTATAATCTTATTGCTTGATAATAAAAGGATTAAATTAATACCGCGGATAATATCTACCACGCGGATGAGTGTATGCAAATTACTTATGTTGGGACCTTAGTCCCACATTGGTAGATGGGACTTAATTGGGTAGTTTATAAGTCAATGGGATCCCTCATATAGTCAACCGGTTTTCGAGTTGAGTTCTACCTATGGGCTTATGACGAGTTTAGGGTCGGTACCCTAACATTTGGTATAAGAGCAAACCACCACGACCCATGCCCCCTCCACGGAAGGGGTGACCTATAGGCTAGACTAAAGTGTTGGGGCACCTATGTATGGGCGTAGTTGTCATGCGCATTGAATACTGGTAGTCGAGTGGAGCCGCCATAAGGAAAGGGCTACCGTCGGGCCAGTGTCGATAGAGTAGGTCAACGAGGACGTTGGGTCTGGAAGAGTGGTGGGATGTTGGGACCTTAGTCCCACATTGGTAGATGGGGCTTAATTGGGTAGTTTATAAGTCAATGAGATCCCTCATCTAGTCAACCGGCTTTCGAGTTGAGTTCTACCCATGGGTTTATGACGAGTTTAGGATCGGTGCCTAACAGCTTAAATCTGAAATATAAAATACTGAAATTCCTGCCATTATCAGTCTGTATACCCATAATGTTTGTCATAGTTTAGAAGTGGACAGCTCCTGCAAAAGTGCAAAGTGCCTTTTAAATGATGTTGCATCAGGCACCTATCCAACAAGACATAAATTTAAGCTGTGTAAAACTCATTGATTTTGAGAAGAATAACTAACATTTGCGCAGCATAAGACATTTTTTTTTTAAAAATTCTTTCAATTATTGACACCAAGTATTTTATAAGGAATCTCATATGTAAAATCATAATTGACGGAGTTGAGTTACTTCTTGAATGTTATGTTCAATGGCAGCGTCGGTCCAACTATTAATGCTTCAGTGAACAAGTGGTAGAATGTGACTCTAAGCTCAAACATTTCTGAGCTGTGTTACTGAAAAGGCGATGGATTTGGAGGAAGTTGTTTTTTAGTTCTTGTGATCAAACGAGTGAAATGATTTAGAGATGAGCTAAGATCCCAACAGTCTCTTTAAATATCAAAATGATGTTGTTTCAACCTTAGCAGATAAGAATGCAAGCTTATTAGAACCTTTAGTGGAGCATCACTTTCTTTTCAATACTGTTTCTGCTTCCAGTTTACGAAATTGTCATTAACAGATGTACTTTAGTTATTCAAGGGGATTTTTTTTTCCTTCCAGGTTATTTGATGTTGTTCCGAATTTATGATGAGAATCTAGATTCTCATCAGAGCGTTTTTTTTTATCAAAAAAAGAGGAGGTATAAAGGCAATACCACCCTGAACAAAGAAAGAAAAACAAAAGCTAGTAACAGACTACCATCTCAAGCAGGGTTGAAATAAATATTACACCAATCTCTCATAACATCAGAAAAACCTACTTCACTGAAATTTTTAATAGCCAGATCCCAACAGAATAAGCAGTAAATTTCCTTGTTAACCACAGCCTTGGCATTGCTTCTCTTGTCTGAAAAGACCCTTGCATTCCTCTCATTCCAGATAGACCAAATGATTGCCACTGGAACGAAATTCCAAACTGCAGTACTTGTTGCATCATATTGAGTCAAATGCCAAGTTTGCAAAGAAGTTATAACATCTCCAGGAGTGCAGAAAAATCAACTTAACTTAGAGAGAAACTCCACCCAGACTTCTCTTGAAAAAGTACAATGCAGCAGGAGATGTGAACTAGATTCATTGCTGTTGCAGAACAAACATCCATCTGGGACCTCAACACCTCTTCTCCTAAGTAAGTCTCTAGTAGGTAAACTGTTGTGTGCAATGAGCCACAGAAAAACCCCCAATTTTGGAGGACATTTTAAGTTCCAAACAAAAGTAAAAATAGAACTATGTTGCACCAGACAATTCTCTTCAGAAATAACATCATAAGTAGACTTAACAGTAAAAGTCTTACTTTTAGTAAGAGACCAATGAAACTCATCCTCCATCTCCAAATTGAATTTGACATTGGCAAGATCAGAATTAAGAATTTGCAGCTCCATCCTAGCAGTTGCATTGAGTCTTCTTGGCACACTAAGACTCCAGACTTCATTACCATCAAGCATAGTGCACATCTCAGCAACTGAAGCATTTTTTTCCCTGGATAAAGCATAGATATTTGGAAAACAAGATTTAATAGGAGTATCATAAAGCCAATTATCATCCCAGAATCTCACTTTGTTGCCCTTATTGACCTTACACTTTACAAACTTCAGGAAAATGGATTTATGCTTCATTATAGCTTTCCAGACTGAATTCCCATAAGTACCTTTAGGAGTATTAGAGAGCCACTGAACTTCATCACAACCATACTTCTCAAAAACCAACTTTCTCCACAGAGCATTATCTTCCATAGAAAATCTCCAACACCATTTTGAGAGCAAAGCCTGATTGACCTTCTTTAAACTTTTGATACCAAGACCACCCAAATTATTTTTTCTTGAGAGAGCCCTCCATTTCACCAGATGAATCTTTTTCCTACCTTTATTGTCATTCCATAAGAAGTCCCTCATGATTTTTTCTATCTTTTTAATGACAGAAGCAGGCATTTCAAAAAGGGACATATAATAAATTGGAAGGCTAGCCAGCACACTGTTAATGAGAGTGATTTTACCTGCTCTTGATAAAAGAGACTTTTTCCAACCTGCCAATTTAGCAATGAACTTATCAATGATCTTGTCCCACTTTACAATGCCCCCACACCTATCACCAAGAGGCAAGCCTAAATAAGTTGTTGGAAGCACTCCACTGTAGCAACCCAAAAGAGATGATAAAACAGATTAGTCCCCATCATAACCAACCCCAAAGATTTTTGCTTTTGGCAAAATTAATTTTTAACCCTGTAAGCATCTCAAAAGAAATGAGAATAAGCCTGAGATTTCTCACTTGGTCTTCATCAGCATCAATAAAAATTAAAGTATCATCTGCAAATTGCAGATGACTCAACTTCATACCACCATCCTTGACATGAAAACCAGATAACAACCCTTCTTCTTGTGCCTTTGTAATCATAAAAGTAAGAGCTTCTCCTACCAAAAGGAATAAGAATGGTGAAATGGGATCACCTTGTCTTATACCTTTACTTCTCTTGAAATAACCAGTTGCACTCCCATTCACAAGCACAGAAAATCTAGCATACTCCACACAACAATGAATCTATTTCCTCCATTTTTCTCCAAAGTCCGTCAATCTAAACATATCATCCAGGAAATCCCAATTCACATGATCAAATGCTTTTTGAAAATAAACTTTACAAAGCAAACCATGATTTTCACTTCTTAATCTTGAATCAATTAACTCATTAACAGTTAAAAAACACCATCTAAAATTTGCCTTTTTTAATAAAGGCAGATTGTTGCTGAGAGATAATTGTTGGTAAAGTTGTTTTAAATCTTTCAGCCAAAATCTTGGAGACAAATTTGTAAGTGTTAGAGCATTGCTCGGTCGAACTCGCATGCGTTGTTATCTCAAGCATGTTTGTCAATGTTAGTGATCAAAACTATAAGTCTTGATTTCTAGCCTATTTATAGATGTCTCGGACTAGGACATAGATAGTGTAGTTTAGCTTAGATTTCTCGGTGTTCATCATTTGAAGACGAAGAACTACTAAGGGGAGCTTGTGGAACTTCATCGACAAAAGGTATGTGGAGACTTAAACTCATCTATCACTAGGAAAGTCTATTTCTACTCTATCTCCTATATTGAGATATAAGTCGTATTTACGATATAGTTTTCTACTATACACATTTGAGATTTCGAGTTGAGTATATCTCGCTTACATATTTCTAGAAATATGTGTTGGCAAGCTTTCGCTTTAGCCATGTTCATCTTTACTCGTGACGAAAGTCATGTTGACATTTCAATAACTTGAAAATTGCTTTGATGCTAATAGTGTGTGAAAACGGCTATAGTCATCCTTTAAGAATGTTTAAATGATTGGAATGTAGAGTTGATACTGTAACCATCTTTGGATATAAGCATATATAGTGTGTTCGCACATTCGTGTATAAATCCATAAACCGGGAGCCAAGTGTATGCATATGTGTGTATACGAAATTGGTGAAGGAGACAAGATAAGTATGCGTACCCGTACGCATACTGGTAGAAGTTTTCGAACCGAAAATATCTGTTGGGTTTGGGAATTACAAACTCCTAAACTAGTCACCTTAAGTATGCTTACCCGTACGCATACTGGCGGAAGTTTTCGAAACCGAAAATATCTGTTGAGTTTGGAAACTTAACAAACTCAAAATCCGATTGCTTAGGTACGCATACCCGTACGCATACTTAAGATGGTTATTTTATCAAATCGGTATGTTCATGAACTTAAACATTTAAATCATAAGGAATGCAATCTTTGCAAACCGTGGCTATAATGTTCATGATTGATTCAAGTGAATCAAACCAATTTTGTTTCGATTGTGTCTTTTATGCAATTGAACAACTCATTAACTAGTTTCATTTGAGTCATTTGAACTAGTTATGGTTAAGATGTATAAGGTTAATATGAGAGTAATCATATGGCTAACCTCGGTTAACTATTTGAGAACCAACATGGTGTACACGTTTAGGTACGGTTACATAAACCTAAATGAGGGTACATTTCATTTGTGTGTAACAAGCTAAGTTCGATATAACGGTTGAAAGATATTAGCTTGGTTGAATCAGGTTTCTCATTTAACGGTGAATATTGAATTCTTTGTTATCAAGGTAACTTAGATTGCAAACCCTGATTTGAAAACTATATAAAGGAAAACTCTAACAACTGGGAAACCTAATCCCCACACCTCCTGTGTGATACTAGTTGTGATAAACATGAGTCATCTTCACAAAGCAAACCTTCTCTGTTCTGCTCTTTTTGTGGAAA
Source organism: Papaver atlanticum (assembly GCA_023531105.1). NCBI lineage: Eukaryota > Viridiplantae > Streptophyta > Magnoliopsida > Ranunculales > Papaveraceae > Papaver > Papaver atlanticum. The sequence continues at coordinate 2,458,408 of JAJJMB010001336.1, forward strand.
TACAAGTCATGTCCAAAGTAAGTGTTGGAGATTCAATAGGAACTGTAAAAGAATTACAAAACTTCAAAATGACATGCAAAAGATGAATCTGACTCTGGAGAAGCAGTCAGAGGCACCTAGGTACAAGAAGAAATCCAAAAGAATCAGAGATAGACGAGGTAAGTTCGTTTACTCATCAAACCTTGAAATGTCACCCTGTGACACAAGATGTGAACACTCTGTTCACTCTATTACTATCTAAATCATAGTAATAAACTGTATCCTTATTTTGGACTTGAAAAATAAGGATTACTTTAAGGTTGTTCAAGTCCTGTATATCTTTTGTTGATTTTCTGTTCCATTTTGACAAGTAAATATTTTATTGTTAAAATTGATGATGGATCATGAACCGTGAAGACTTTTTCAAAGTCCTTTAGGGCTTTGTTATCCTAGAGTCTTTTTATGTGCATGTGCACTAGTGAACATCATTGTTCTTCACCTTCTCTCTCTTCTAAAGATACAGTCTCATGGCCCCTATAACAAGAGGTACCACAAAAAGAGATGTTGTAGAAGCAGTCAATGTGTATCTGTGTGAAGGAATTTCTTCCTCAAGGAAAAAGAAGGCGAAAAACACGACTGATGATCCAGGTTCTTCCTCTATTTGCCTATTGTCTGTTTGTCATTCTGATAATAACTTTAGGTCTATGGTGAAGGATTTCATCGGGAAAAGAAATGATTTAAAATCTCGAATCATTTCATCTATAAGAGATATCTCTCACTATGAAAAAATGCAGTCTTTAGAGGAATTGAATGATCCCATTATCAATGGTTTTTTCAATAATGAGAAGGAATTCTATGTAGATGCCTTGAGAAAGCTCTACAATGTCTAGTAAATCTTCTTATGAGAATTTTATTCTTGTTTTTTTAGAAGAATAACTAGGGTTTGGAATAGCCATTATTGTGAGTACACATAGCTATTTCCAATATTTTCATCTTCTTGTTTTTAGATTTATTTATTTAAATTCTAAGTATTTTGGAAGATGATTTTTGCAATTTTAATCTTTATGATTTTATATATTGCAAATTGTTTTGGGATATATTGTTTGCGTCCGTGAACTGTTATTGTCCCAAACTTGTTCAAAAGTTACCTCTATTACGTCGATATGAATGTGTTGATAAAAGATAGAATGAACTTTTGACAAACAAAAGTTAAAGCCTTTATGTCATTAGTTTGATAAAAGAAAGGGTAGAACTTTTGTTTACAAGGATTAAGTCTATTATATGTCATAGTGTAAATAGTGATGAAAAATAGAATGAATCCTTGTCTATTTCGCAGTATTGGTTGATCTCCGATCCACATTTTTGTGTATGTACTGTGTTGCTCCATAAGTTTACTTATGTTTGAGCATGACCAATTGAATTGATCATATTCATGTGGTCAATTTAGTTGTTGCTCCGTAAGTTCTCTTATGAAGAGCATGACCAATTGAATTGATCACCTTCTTGTGGTTAATTTAGTTGTGTATTCCGATTGAATTAATCATTGGTTCTCTTGTGATTAATTTAATTGAGTATTTTGGATTACGAATTCATGTTTTCATGGTATTTGTTGGTATCCTTCTTTTCTTGTGAAAGTAAGGTCGCCTTTGTTGTTCCTTAGGGAATGACATTTTATGGGGGAGAGTTCTTTCTAACTTGTGCTTAATTTCCATATCTTTGTGGGGAGTGCGGCTGTGGAATATTTTAGGGGTTATCTTGTATGATGAATGCATTTAGCTTCGGATATATGATTGCATCTAAATTTGTTGGTATGTTAATACACCTTTGGTCATGAAGTATCTCTGGGGAAATTTCATTAGGATCCCACTAATTTTCGTACCTTTGCCAATTTTATTGACAAAAAGGGGGAGAATTAATGTGTAGTTCACACTACAAATACATATGGTTTACGGATTATTATGTAAGGGGGAGTGGTTTTCATGTTGAGATGAAGTATTGACTAAGGGGGAGTGATACATATCACCATAGTATTGTTGTCAAAGTTGTGATACAATTGAACTTTGATGTTGTGTAATAATACTATGACACTGTATAAAAATGATTGAGAGCATTTGTTTTCTCATTGTTATAGCTACGGATCCTCAACAACGATGATGCTAAACTTACAACCTTTGGAATCATTGGAGTACTTGGAAGTGACGAAGATATCGAGTCGTGTTGAAGATGCCAAGGAGATCAAGCATGTGGATGCAAAATTATAATTTTTATTTATTTTGTAATCCATATGTATTAATAGTTTTGTCACTAAAATCGACAAAGGGGGAGATTGTTAGAGCATTGCTCGGTCGAACTCGCATGCGTTGCTATCTCAAGCATGTTTGTCAATGTTAGTGATCAAAACTATAAGTCTTGATTCCTTATGATGATGCTAAACATTTAAATCATAAGGAATGCAATCTTTGCAAACCGTGGCTATAATGTTCATGATTGATTCAAGTGAATCAAACCGATTTTGTTTCGATTGTGTCTTCTATGCAATTGAACAACTCATTAACTAGTTTCATTTGAGTCATTTGAACTAGTTATGGTTAAGATATATAAGGTTAATATGAGAGTAATCATATGGCTAACCTCGGTTAACTATTTGAGAACCAACTTGGTGTACACGTTTAGGTACGGTTACATAAACCTAAATGAGGGTACATTTCATTTGTGTGTAACAAGATAAGTTCGATATAACGTTTGAAATATATTAGCTTGCTTGAATCAGGTTTCTCATCTAACGGTGAATATTGAATTCTTTGTTATCAAGGTAACTTAGATTGCAAACCCTGATTTGAAAACTATATAAAGGAAAACTCTAACAACTGGGAAACCTAATCCCCACACCTCCTGTGTGATACTAGTTGTACTGCTAGAGTCGATTCTCCTTTAACCTTAGGTTTCTTTTCGAGACCCTGTAGGTTAACAACTTAAAGACTTCATTGGGATTTTGAAGCCAGACCGAACTACTTCTCTTGTAGTTGAGTGATCTGATCTTGTTGTTTCTATCGTACGAGTATAATTGTAAAATTGGCTTGAGATTTATATCTCCGATAGGCAAGATAAAAAGAAATCACAAACATCTTTGTCTCATTGTTTGTGATTCCACAATATCTAGTTTCGCCATCATACGATTTATATTATTGTGAGGTGATTGATAATACTAGGCTGTTCTTCGGGAATATAAGATCGGTTTATCAATTGGTTCCTGTTCACCTTGATTTATCAAAAGACGGAACAAAAACTCTTGGGTATTTCTGTGGGAGACATATTTATTCAATCCTATATACTTTTCTGTGTGAGACAAATTTGTTTATCAAGTCTTCGACTTTGGGTCGTAGTAACTCTTGGTTGTGGGTGAGATCATCTAAGGGAATCAAGTGCGTAGTATCCTGCTGGGATCAGAGACGTAAGGAGCGCAACTGTAACTTGAATCAGTGTGAGATTGATTAGGGTTCAACTACAGTCCAGTCCAAAGTTAATTGGTAGTAGGCTAGTGTCTGTAGCGGCTTAATACAGTGTGGTGTTCAATCTGGACTAGGTCCCGGGGGTTTTATGCATTTTCGGTTTCCTCGTTAACAAAATTCTGGTATCTGTGTTATTTCTTTTTCGTATTATATTTTGTTATATAATTTAAATATCACAGGTTGTGCGTTAAGATCAATCAATTAATATATCCAACCTTTGGTATTTGATTTACATTGATTGACACTTGAACATTGGTCTTTGGTGCCGTTCAAGTAATTCCTCTTATATTCGATCGGGCTCGTAGATTTCTATTTGCTGATTGCGGATTGAATTAAGAGTTAGAGATATTAAACTCTTTGATATACTTTATTCTAGATTGAGTCTTACTGTCTGGTTGATTCTCTAGAAAGTGTATTGGAGTAGGTCCTCTCAGATTGCCAAACGAATTGTTGGGTGTGGTTGTTAGACCCCCGCATTTTCAGTAAGCACCATGAATTAGACTAATTGGCTTCAAATCTTTAATCTCCTCAATGTTATCTTTCTTGGGCACAAGGGAAATAAAAGTATTCTTGAGCCTCCAATCCAAGAAATCTTTATGTTGCACTCTCTAACAACATTAAGAAAATCATCTTTAAGAACATCCCAACAAATAAGATAAAATCTCATTGGGAATCCATCTGGCCCCGGAGCCTTGAATTAACCTAACATTTTAATAACAACAATACATTCTTCCTCATCAATATCCCTTTCTAACCAGTTACCCACCTCCTCAGAGATAGAAGAAAAATGTATACCTTCCATTGAAGTAATTCTGTGATGAGAAGATTGAAAAATATCTTGAAAGTAACAGACAATACCACTTTTAATTTCATTCTCATCAAAAGTGAGCACCCCATTCACCTTGATTGAACCAACATAACTTCTCATTCTTCTATCATTAATCAGCTTGTGAAAGTACTTTGTATTTTTCTCAAAGTATTTGAAGTGAGTAACTCTGCATATACTCCTCAACTTTTATGCTTTAATCACTGCTAAGTTGCAATACTCTTGCTTATCCTTTGTCCTCTCCTCCCACTGAGCATCAGTAAGCCCATTGTTAGCATGCTCAGCTGCATCAAGATCAACAAAAATATCTTCAAGCTCCTCCAGTCTTCTATTAACTTCACCATATTCATCTATACTCCAAATTATTAATATTTGCTTAAGAAGTTGTAGCTTTTTGCAAAACACAAAGCCAGCACTACCTGAAACATCAAAAGTATTCCACATATCCCTAATAAAATCAAGAAATTTAGGAATTGAGAACCAATAATACTCACAGCGGAATGGAGAAGGACCATGCTTCACCCCTTCGCAAATCAGAGTAATTTGATTGTGATCAGAGCAAGGACGAGCAAGAGCATGTTGATTAACTTGAGGGTAAACTCTTTCCCAAGCAGGACAAACCATGATTCTATCAATCCTACTTCTTATACTTTGAGCTTGGTTATTAGTCCAAGTGAAAGGAGCTCCAATCAAAGGCATATCAAAAATTTGATGCCTAGAAATAAAATTATTGAGCTTAGACATTCCACTTGTAGCTTCTCCACCTGAGGATCTCTCATGACTAAAACGAATCTCATTAAAATCACCTCCTATCACCCATGGATAATTCCAGAAACATCTAGTCTCTTCAATCTCTCTCCAAAACAACTTAACTTCATCAATGTTATTAGCACAAGGTGCATAAACCCCTGTGAACAACCATTCAAAAGAATTTGAAATGGTTTTACAAAGTAAAGGTGTTGAGTAAGGACCAATTAAGGAATCCAAAACTTGCACGTTTGAAGAATCCCAAAGACATAAAATTCCCCCCGAGCTTCCTTGAGAAAGAGAATCCAACCACATAACATCCCTTTTACCCCAACACTGCCAAGCCAACAAATCATTACACTACTGAAGTTTTGTTTCTTGAAGAAGCACAATACAAGATTTCCAATCAATAATCTTATTTTTCACAATATCTCTTCTACTGAGATCATTAAGCCCCTGAATATTCCAGCAAACGATTTTAAAGTCCATGAAAACAAATACCAATAAATCAACCACCCAAACTTTGAATTAAACAGATTCTAACCTCTCTTTGTTGTGATTAAAAAGATGAACCCTAAAAGAATCCACCATAGCATCATCAATTTCATCTTGAGAACCATTAAAATGGATACCCAATTTTGGACATATTGATTTCATCTGCAGCATTACAGTTTCAAAATCTTTTCTTAAAGTTGGGTTTACTTTGTCTTTGAATGTGCTCCACTTCTCATTTGATTTCCAAAAAAGCTCCAGACCTTCAGTTCGATGTTGTGAATCTTGCTCCTGCACTTGATTATGAACCAAACCCATTGTGTCAATCATTTGGAGATAAGGATGGATACTGCAGCTTGCAGATATTCTTCTACTTCCTCTTCAGATTGAAATGAAATAGCCGTTTGAGGTAGCTGAGGAGAATTTAAAATTAAATTTGAATTCAAATTTTCCTTTACTGAGTCAACAGTCCCCAAAGCTAGTGAGTCATCAGAGCTTGCGCAGGGTAAATGATCTACCTTATGCGTAACTCAGCAATTTATGTCCTTTTCTATGCCGGCCAGAATACTCCCATTTCAACATTAACTTGCAACAAAAGTTTTTGTTTAGAATAAAGTGTCTCATATTTAGTTGTTGTGATATTATGGTAAACAGGCCTGGAATGCAGTTTGTTGGTACTCTGACTATAAATCTTTGTCAAACACATATCTTATAGGTTTACCATATTCCCATCTAAATATTTTGACACGTATCAAAACATCCTCCATTATAGTAACTCTATTGGTTCCTTTGCAGATGTCTTTGGATTGTCATGCTGACATGCATATCCAAAATCGAAACATTAAAGAAACACGATGAACAGGAACATAGGATGCCTGAATTTACCATCCTTCTCTTTGACTTAGTCACGAAGATTGTTTAACTCATATGAATATTTTGTTAGTTTCTAATTAAATTTTTTTTTCTTTTTTCTGAAACTAATTTTGAAACACAACCTTCCATAATCCACACGGAAACTAAAAACTTGTGCGTAGCACGGGTGTGAAACTAGTATATTAAGCAACAGAAACGGAAGAGAAAGGAGACCGGCTGGAGGCGGCTACAGAGCCGTGAATAAGAGAAGAAAAGGGTTTGCTGTTTTGATTTCCTTTTCTCCATGGTTTGCTAAATTGATTGTTAGGGTTTAGATAGAAGCCAAATTTAATTATATACTCTATAATGATATTTCTAATAGTGATTTTATTGATTAGTAATTTCTCTTCATATAGCTTGGTGTTTAATTGTTTATGTTATTTTCTTGATTATTTATGCTTTTCGATTGATATTTCGTGCTTGGGTTAAGTCCTTTGACCTGATATGCTTTAGGATTGATATGTAATGCTTTAGAAGCACCACCTATGAAGCGAAGGAAATTACAGCGGAGAAACTATATTTTAGAATTTAACATACCATCTTCGGAGACATGAGATTGATTTCGAAATTTGTCTTGAGTAATTAATAGAGATTAGTAGAGTTTTATATGATTGAATTGGTGGAAATCGAAAACCCTAATAACCCACTCCTTTGTTTATTATTACGATTATTTGTTATTTCATTTTTTTTTCCGAATTTATGAAAATCGTTAAAACATCGTTTGTTAATTAGTTATTTTTTATGTCAGTCAGTAGTAGTATTTTCACACTCCTCGTAGGAACGACCTGTACTTGCCATTGTCTACTAGTTAGATGTCGTGCACTTGCAGTATAATTTATTGTAGGTTTCTGAGCCTATCACTGGCACTTGGAGAAATTCTTATATCTTGGATGGCTTTGCTTCCAGTTTGATTGAAAAGTTGATATACTCTTTAAAGATTCCAATTGTTGTTATCTTGTTGAATCAGACTCTGAATTGTGTCACTATTCATTGAGTATTGAGTTGCCATTGATAACTGAGAATGGTGGATATTTCCAATCCAGTTATGCTTCCAAATTTTTATACTCGAGTCATCACCAACACTCCAAATATAGTACTTCTTCACTATTTGCAGTCCTCTGTAGATGCTTCTCCATATCCAAGTCCCTTGCGAGTTTATTTCATCACACAATAGATCCTTGTTGTAGAAGTATTTTGCCCTTAAAAATCTGGCACATAGAGAATTATGATTAGTTATCATATGCCATGCTAGTTTTGCAAGCAGAGCATCATTTAATTATATACCCCTAATTCTCTAGGCTATTGGATTCATCCTTTTTTTTATTGTCTTTGCTCCACCAATCTCTACTCTGAACTCTGTCAATTGAGTAAATCACATTCTTTGACATTTTAATTTAGCCTATATGATAATTGGCCATTGTTCTGAGAACAAATTGAACCTGAGTTGATCTCCCAGCTTGATCAATTATCTTTCCTTGCCATGTACTCAGTCTATTTCGAACTTTTTCCTCTATGGGTTTAAAACTTTCTTTCTTGTTCTTTCCTAGAAAAAGAGGCAGCCCAAGATATTCTTCATTTAAACCCATAGTTTTTATTAGCAGTAAACTTGCTAAGTGTGAAGATCTCGGATATTTCACATGTTTATTAAAGAACACGTTGGATTTACTAAAATTTATTACTTGGATTGAAGCTGAGCTGAACTTATGGATGATATCAATCAGATTCTTTATATCTTGATCTTTGGATTTGCAGAACAAGAGGCAATCATTTGCGAATAAGAGGTGGTTGATACTTGGGATGTGCTTATTAGGTTTAATACCTTATATTTTCTTCATACTTTCTGCCTTGCATAATATTCTTGAGAAGCCTTCCATACATAAAATATATAGATAAGGAGATATTGGATCTCCTTGCCTTAGTCCCCTAGATCGATTGAATGGATGACAAGAAGAAACATTAAGAAGAATAGATATTGATGTAGTACTTATACATTGGTTAATCATGTGACACCACTTGTTGCTGAATCCAAGTTGCTTCATAGTATCTAACAGGAAGTTTCATTCTATTCTGTCGAATGCTTCCGACATATCAAATTTAATTCCCACTTCCCCAAATTTGCTTCTACTTTTTTTCTTCATGTGATCAACAAGTTCATGAGCAATAATTGTGTTGTCAGATATATGTCTGTTTGGGACATAGGCTGCTTAAAAAGGGGATATGATTTTCTGTAGGATTGGTTTGAGTCTATTGGAAACGATTTTTGAAATTATTTTGTAGTTTATATTATAGAGACTTATCGGCCTGAAGTCTGAGGGGATTTGAGGGCATTCAGTTTTTGGAATTAGAGTTTGAAAGGTGTAATTGAGTTCTTTAAGTAGATAACCATTTCTTAAAAATTCCGAACCATAAAGATAATATCATTAACAAGGTAGTCAATATCGTTTGTACCGGCCGATATTACGGGTTTTTATCATGTATCGTAAAAAACTTTTACGAGATCTAAAATATCAACGATACAAGGATTGAACGATAAAAACGCTCATATCGGCTGGCACAAACCGTTATATCGGGTTCACCGATACACTGATAATATCGGTAATGGTAATTTGGTAGATGAATTTTTTTAAAGAGAATTCTTCCTCCAAATCATCTTCTTTCTATGTATCCTTGAAAACTCAATCCGATTTCAGTAAAGAAATTTCCAATTATTTCCTTTTCCCTAATGAGTTTCTTATCCTTGTGGGATTACGTGTTTTGTACTCTTCAATGTCCTTCGCCTTGTTGTCCTGCATAGTCATGAGAACCTTGGTAACCATGAATATTGTGGGTCTGTAATCACAGATAAGGTAGAATTTGAGTGCAATAAGTAATTTGCAGCAGCAAGATGATTCCAATACGGGTTAAAATTAGCTGAGACGATTGTGAAAATTAAGAGGAAATTACTGGGAATAAATAATTGAATGGGATTGAATTATTATACTGATGTAGTTTTTACCATAGTAAATAAGGGTTTGATTCTCGGACTTGTGTAGTTGTTGATTTTAGACTTAAATCAAATTAATCTAGCAAATAAAATAAAAGATAATGATAATATTGAGAGATTACTGGGAATCAGGATTCCACCAAACTCATATTCTATGGTTCATCTATTAATTCTTATACATTTATAGCTCAAAAAATAATAATTATTGACTCTAAATCTTTGCCAAGGTCAATTTTATAAAATATTAATTGTAAATGGTAAGCATGAGTTATCAAAACACTTAAGCTAAGCGTAACTCATCAAACTAAATGACAACTAATTAATTTAAAATCATAATTCAAAATATATTAATGCAAAAGTCATAAAAAGAATTAAATAATGTTACCACAGTGATGAGAATTGGCTTCCTCCATCATCCCAGTGATGGGGTTTAGCTCATGATATCAAACACTCGCTCAAAAGAATAATCCATAGCTCAAAAAGATGTTTTATTGAAAAAAAGTGCTAATACAGAGATTCACAATGTTTATAAGTGTTGCAATCGGATAGTTACGGGAAACGATAAATGATATGTGTTGTAGAATGAACGACTGCTATTAGGCGTAGTATGTTCTTCGTGTTCTTCTTCTACACCAGCGGAAACTCGATTCCTGCAATTTCAATTTCTCAGCTCCGCCTTATTCCAAACTTCCCCAAACTCTCCGTACCACCTTCTTGGACTTCCAGAAACATATTTATACGTAACAGGGTCCTTGTAACTCGAGAAAATCCTTGGAAAATATGATTTTTATTCTCGCCGAATTCTCGATATTTCCTTCCTTCTTTAACTCTTCTACACATCTTTCAGCTTCCCAATCTTTCCAAATCTCCCAGAATAAAATCTCAAGATATTTTCTCCTCTAAATCTTGCACATAACTTCCTTACAGAGACGATATTGTTTCCCTTTTTCCGTGTATAACATCTCCTTCCCTGTTATAGTTAACTACTCAATATACGAAGATTTGAATCCTTATTTTAGTCCCAACACGTTACTGATTCTGTAAGTTTCTAATAATATGGTAAGAAGATATCCTGCGCAAAATCTCCCTAAATCCCGAGAAGTTTTCTCACCTCCTGTTTTACCGATAATCAAAGTTGTAGCCAATTGTAGCCATATAAAACAACTTGACGTTCCCTATCCAGTCCATTCAAGTTCATCCCAACAGTTTTGAAGCTTTAGTCTGATGAAATCACGTCCGAAGTGGATTTAGAAAAAATACTCAGTTGACTGCACAATTTCCCGCCCAAACCAAGGTTTAAACGATGAAGAAAAAGGCGCCCCCTAACCAGAGTAAGGGTGCCATTAACCGTGGGGTGCAAATAGTAGATCTGGGGTGCAAACAATGGTGAGTTACCCCTTATCAACTGAGTAACCCTTATCCATTTGAGGAGTGTAAATAACACTTTTCTGGGATGCCTTTACCACTTCGTCCGGATGCCAATAACATTTCTTCGGGGTGCCTTTAGTAATTTCTTCCAGTGGTCCAAATACTATTTTTCGAGCCAATTTCTCTGCAAAAGCTTATTTCTCCAAAAACACCTACAAAAACATAAGTAACCAAATAAGTACAAAATCGAGGACTAAAAATACACGTAATTGAGATCAAAATAGACTCATAATTGCGTCTATCAAATACCCTCAAACTTATTATTTGCTAGTCCCGAGCAAATCTAATAAAAATAAAATCCTAACTCACTGTCGCAGGCATCGCGATTGCACTTAGCATGTGCAAAAATCCTTTAAACCCCTAGGTAGACATAGTGGCCGAGTTATAGTCTCGGGAGGGTTTACAAGAGATGTACCCACAAAACTTTACTCCAAACCCTATCTATCTACGCAGAACCTTGGAATAGCACTAAAGAACCTCCTTGGTTGGCATACTCTCGTTGACTACAGGAGGAAGTACCCTGATGCGAAATTCCAAATGATGTACATGAGTTTGCACTCACATACTAAAAATCATATATAAGTGACAGAGCTCTACTCAGATAGTCGCACTATGGACATCAATATCCGGAATCAAACAAATCACAAGAATAGATTAAGAAGATGGAAATAGAGATAGATGGTTGAGAATGAACGTCAATGACAAGATGAATCCTATGACCTAATGGATTGAGATACTGACTAATATCAACACAACTGGCATATACAAGGGAACCAGTGGTCGACAATCCTAATTCTAGATCAACTCAGCTGGCATATATAAGGGAACCAATGGTCGATTTTATTGAATTTATTCCGGTTGGTCTGATGGTCTGGTCTCAAAATATTTTTTTTTCCAGTAACTCAATCACCCTATTTCAACCCAGCAGACATCAACATAAAAATTGTGCAAAATAAATAAAAACAAAAGTAATAAGATGATTCTGTGATACGGTGAAACTATCATGTTATTTCTAACACATAAGCTCTGTGCTTTATGAATAGACTCTATTTAGATGTTTCATCCACTCAGATTGGTTCCTCAACTCCTAAAACCAAGATGCTTCCATCCACTTAGATTGGTTAGTGCCATCCTTAATAGGCATAAATTTCTAGGCTCTGGAGTTTAATAATGCAACTAAAAAGTTTCTCTCATACCCCCAAACATAAAACTAACATTGTCCTCAATGTTCTAAAGATAAAATTAAAAAATGAACAAGGAGAAACTGTTACCATTTGAAGCAAAAGAGTTAAGGAAAGATATTACCGTGTTGCATGAGCATGGGTTACCTCCCAGGTAGGCTAAGTTTAAAGTCTTTAGCCAGACATCAAATACCACAAAATGGCTAATTACCTTTCAAATCATATATCAATAGTAGAAACAACCGTGGATCAACAATACTAAATAAAACTGCCACAATTATGAGACAACTGCACTGGATTAGAAAAATAAACAGACGGAGCACAACCTGATCTAAAATTTCTTGCAAGACAACTGGGTTTATCTGTAGCGCCCACTTGGGCTTCATATGGGTGTCTTGACAAATATATTCATTCAAACAACAGGTCTCTAATAGCTGGATTTCCTCCTGGACAGTATCAAGAGGATCAGGTTGAGGAGTCGGAAGAGACTCAAGTAATACCTCAGGCACATTAGGCTCGAGTCCAAAGTTAGGGACTTTAATGGGGATATTTGACCATCACTACCCCCAAACTTAGGGTAGTCAGTATTCTCTGACAAACCTCTAACTATTGCTTGAATTTCTGGATCCTTAGAGTCTTTAAAATACTCAAGAGCTTCTTATAGTTCTACATTTTGGTCATCTATCTGACTTAAAAGAATTGTCTTATCAAATTCACCCAAAAAATCATCAAATAAAGTGTCATCCCAATTATCTTGAACTAGATCTTGAACTAAAGTGCTAATCATATTCACTTCCTCTGAATCATCAGAAGGTTGTCTATTAACATTAAATACATTTACCTCAGTTGTCATATTCCCAATTATGTTCATAAGTTCGGTCCTACAGTTGATGACAACATTAGTTGTGGCTAAAAATGGGCGACCTAAAATCACCGGTATTTGAGCACTAGGGTCCTGAACAGGCTGGGTATCTATAACAATGAAATCCACTAGATAAATGAACTTATCAACCTCAATTAGAACATCCTCCATGACACCACGAGGTACTTTGATAGACCTATCAGCTAACTGTAGGGTCATTTTAGTCGGTTTCAACTTACCAAGACCTAGGTTGTAAATGTTAGAGCATTGCTCGGTCGAACTCGCAAGCGTTGCTATCTCAAGCTTGTTTGTCAATGTTAGTGATCAAAACTATAATTCTTGATTTCTAGTCTACTTATAGATGTCTTGGACTAGGACATAGATTTTGTAGTTGAGCATTAGACTTCACGGCGTTCATCATTTGAAGATGAAGAACTACTAAGGCGATCTTGTGGAACTTCATCAACAAAAGGTATGTGGAGACTTAAACTCATCTATCTCTTGGAAAGTCTATTTCTACTCTATCTCCTATATTGAGACATAAGTCGTAGTGGTATATAGTTTTCTACTATGCACATTTGATATTTCGAGCTGAGTTTAACTCGCTTACATGTTTCTCGAAATATGTGTTGGAAATCTTTCGCTTCGACCAAGTTCATCTTATATTCTTGACGAAAGTCAAAAGATGATCATGTGAAAATTGCCGAGTAACATCTTACATGGTTTGTGTGATACAATCATTTAGTATATACTTGGAATGTTTCGTAATGATTATTTCAATAACTTGAAAATTTCTTTGATGCTAATAGTGTGTGAAAATGGCTATTGTCATCTTCTAAGAAAGTTTCAATGATTGAAATAAGAGTTTAGAACACTTAACCATTATTGGATTGTGACATGTTGTGCACTTTTGCACATATGTAATCCATGTCCGGGAACCATAGTTTGCATACCCGTATGCGTACCTGTTGGTTTGAGAAATCCGGGAACCTAAGTATGCGTACCCGTATGCATACTGGCGAAAGGTTCATGTCCGAGTTTTTCTTCTGGGATTGGAGGTATGCGTACCCGTTCGCATACTGGCGAAACCCAAACTCAGTCCGGGTATTTCAAGTATGCGTATCCGTTTGCATACTTGAAGGTTAAAGTTCTAAAATCGGTTGTGTACATGAACTAATACATTTATATAATAAGGAATGCAATCTTTGCAAACCGTGGCTATAATGTCCATGAATTGATTCGAGTGAATCAAACCGATTTTGCTTCAATTGTGTTCTTGTATACTTCTATGAGAATATAACAATTGAACAACTCTTTAACTAGTTGCATTTGAGTCATTTGAACTAATTATGGTTAAGATGAACAAGGTTGATATGAGAGTGTTCATATGCCTAACTTCGGTTAACTATTGTTGAGCCAACTTGGTGTACACGTTTACTTAAACCTAAATGAAGGTACATTTCATTTGTGTGTGACAAGCTAAGTTCGATCTAACGGTTGTAAGATATTAGCTTGGGTTTAATCAGGTTTTCATTTAACTGTGATTATTGAATGCTTTGTTACCAAGGTAACTTAGATTGGAAAACCTGATTTGAAAACTATATAAAGGAGAACTCTAGCAACTGGGAAACCTAATCCACACATCTTATGTGTGATACTAGTTGCATAAGATAGAGTTGATTCTCCTTTAACCTTAGGTTTTTCACGAAACCCTGTAGGTTAACGACTTGAAAACTTCATTTGGATTGTGAAGCCAGACCCAACTATTTTCTCTGTAGTTGCGTGTTCTGATCTTGCTTGATTCTATTGTTTGAGTACTATCTTCTCTAAGATTTGCTCGAGATTTATTTTTTCGATAGGCAAGATAAAAAGTAGTCACAAACATCTTCGTCTCATCGTTTGTGATTCCACAATATCTTGTTTCGTTTCCATGCGATTAAGATTATTGTGAGGTGATTGATAATACTAGGTTGTTCTTCGGGAATATAAATCCGGTTTATCAATTGGTTCTTGTTCACCTTAATTTATCAAAAGACGGAACAAAACTCATAGATATTTCTGTGCAAGACATATTTATCTATTCCAATAGACTTTTCTATGTGAGACAGATTTGTTTATCAAGTCTTCGACTTTGGGTCATAACAACTCTTGGTTGTGGGTAAGATCATCTAAGGGAATCAAGTGCGTAGTATCCTGCTGGGATCAGAGACGTAAGGAGAGCAACTGTACCTTGAATCAGTATGAGATTGATTAGGGTTCATCTACAGTCCAGTCCGAAGTTCATTGGTAGTAGGCTAGTGTGTGTAGTTGCTTAATACAGTATGTTGTTCAAAGCTGGACTAGGTCCCAGGGTTTTTATGCATTTGCGGTTTCCTCGTTAACAAAAACTTCTGGTGTCTGTGTTATTTCTTTTCCGTATTATATTTTGTTATATAATAGAAATATCACAGGTTGTGCGTTAATATCAATCAATTAGATAATCCAACCTTTGGTTGTTGATATAAATTGATTGACGCTTGAACATTGGTCTTTGGTACCGTTCAAGTTATTTCTCTTTCTTCAATTGGGCTCGCAAATTCTTATTTGTTTGATTGCGGATTGAATTGAGAAATAGAGATACCGCTCTTTGATATACTTTCCTATAGATTGAGTCTGACTGTCTAATTGATTCTCTTGAAAGTATATTGGAGTAAGTCCTCTCAGATTGCCAAACGAATTATTGGGTGTGGTTGTTAGACCCCTACTTTTTCAGTAAACATGATATGGAAGTAAGTTAACACTGTCTCCTAAGTCAAGTAATACATTGTCAACCATGTGATTACCAATTGTACAAGATATGATGGGGCATCCAGGGTTTTTATACTTAGGGGCAGTTTGGTTTAGAAGGACTAAACTTACTTGACCATCTAAAAAGGATTTCTTATGGACATTAAGCTTACGCTTTCGTGTACAAAGATCTTTAAGGAACTTGGCATAAGCGGGCATTTGCCTAATTGCTTCTAATAATGGAATTTTAAAGTTCACATGCTTAAATGTTTTCATTATTTCTTGAAAGTCGACTCTCTCTTTGTTGGAACTAACAACTGTGGATATGGGGATCTAGGCATAAAGTCTGACCTATCGGGAACCGTATTTGCATCACTAGAAACTTTGTCAGTCTCTTCAGCTGGTGGTTCCTCTTGGGAACTCGAAGGTGGATCTACAGTATGTCCACTATTAGGCATGGCTACATTATTGTCTACTGTTTTACCACTCCTAAGGGTTTTTATAGAGTTCACATGATTGAACTAATTCTCTCTAGAGGATACTTCATGAATTCCTCTAGGATTAGGTAGTGGTTGACTGGGGAGATTTCCTTTCTTTCTCTCTTGCAAAGACTCAACAATTAGATTAACCTGGGTTTTTAGCTCGGAAATAACTTGAGAGTTTTTTCCTGTAAACCTTTCTCAACTGATTGCTTAAACACTGCAGTGTTATGAGATAAGATGGTTAAAGACTCTTCTAAACTCATGATCTTCTTATCTGAAAGGTTCTGAAATTGTGCCAGTCCTAAAGGATTCTTAGTATATCCAAACGCCGACGGAGCCTGAGAATTACTAGACTGGCCTTGATTCTGGCCCTTAGACCATGAAAAATTAGGATGGTATATCCAACCAGGGTTATAAGTCTCATAATATGGATCAAATCTCTGGCGGTTTTCAAATCTAGAGTTGTTATAAAGAGCATGGGCTTGCTCTTCATATCTGGCATGGTGTGACCCTTGATTCATTTCTAAGGCCTCTAGACGTCTAAGAATATCTGACCGATAATCAACTCTATCGAACCTATGGATAGGATTTCTAGGTATTTCTGGTTCTCTCATTGAATCTGATTGCCTAGTTTTTTCAGCTAACTCGATGAACTCGTCAAAACATTCATCTGGGTCTTGATGGGTAAATTCTTCACCACTAAAATATTCTACTTGCATACGGGTTTCATTATCAAGGCCCTTATATAAAATTTGGGCCACGTGGGATTTTTCAAAGCTGTGATGTGGACACTGGTATAACAATTCAATAAACCTTTCTACATAATCATGAAGTTTTTCACCTAATTTCTGCTTAAAGGTTTGGATAGACTGCCGAACAGCAGCAGTCTTATGGTGTGGGTAGAATTTCTTAAAAAATACATCTACAAGACCATCCCTGGTGGTAATTGTTTTAGAAGGAATAAAATGATACTACTCTTTGTCTTTCTCATCGAGAGAGAAGTTAAATAAACGTAACCTAAAGCACATCTTTGGAGACATTCGGGTAGTTCATTGTGTCACAAATCATTTCAAAGTCTCTTATGTGGGTATACGGGTTCTCATTCTCTAACCCCCTAAAGGTACGAAGCATGTCAATAGTCTCAGGTCTAATATCAAATTGGACTGTTGAAGCTGGTAGAACTACACCTGGGTGACGCAATACTCTAGACGGGGTCAAACGATCCCTAAGGGTATTTACCGGGACCTCATCATCATTTTATTTAACCATTTCGACAAAAATAGAAGTACCACCTAAATCCGTGTAACGGGTCGGACTTAAATTAAAAAGGTCGTTATCCTCAAGTCTATCTCCTACCCGTTTCCAACGGCTCATACACAAGCAAGAATACTAGTGTTCAACAAGAAAATCGTGCACATGTAGATACAGGTTTTACTAAATTGGGTAAGCTTGGGCTAGCTCAGCAAAACATACCTACTGGAACGAGGTTGAGGCTTTTGGAATTTCGGCTGGTACTCCCATAAGGCCCAAGGCACGGGTTCAGCGTACTTTTCCATAGGTTTCCAAAATTCGGTAATTCTGACGATGCAATTGGTGTGTGCAATGTGTTTTTTTGTATATAAATAAAATACTAAAAAATAAATAAATAAACAATATATACAAGTCCAAAAATAAAGAAAATAAAAACTTACAAAAATAAATAAAAATCTTTGATTTTCTGTACTTTTTTAGGCAAGTCCAACTTTCCACTTTTAGCTTCCAGCAAACCTGCACACCTGAAACAAAAATACCCAAAGTAAAATCTAACAAAATAAATAATATAAAATAAATAAACCTGAAAAAATTTCTAAAACCAACCTAAAAAAAAATCCGTGTCGGCAGCGCCAAAAAGTGATGTAGTTTTTACAGTGGTAAATAAGGGTTTGACTCGGACTTGTGTAGTTGTTGATTTTAGACTTAAATCAAATTAATCTAGCATATAAAAGAAAAGATAATGACAATATTGAGAGATTACTGGGAATAAGGATTCCACCAAACTCATATTCTATGGTTCATCTATTAATTCTTATACAATTATAGCTCCAAAAATAATTATTATTGACTCTAAATCTTTGTCAGGGTCGATTTTATAAAATATTAATTGTAAATGGTAAGCATGAGTTATCAAAACACTTAAGCTAAGCATAACTTATCAAACTAAATGATAACTAATTAATTTAAAATCATAATTCAAATTATATTAATGCAAAAGTAATAAAAAGAATTAAATAAAGTTACCACATTGATGAGAATTGGCTTCCTCCGTCATCCCAGTGATGAGGTTTAGCTCATGATATCAAACACTCGCTCAAAAGAATAATCCATAGCTCAAAAAGGTGTTTTATTAAAGAAAAAGTGCTAATACAGAGATTGGCAACGTTTATAAGTGTTGCAATCGAACAGTTAAAGGAAATGATAAATGATATGTGTTGTAGAATGAACGACTGCTCTTAGGCGTAGTATGTTCTTCGTGTTCTTCTACTACAACAGCAGAAACACGATTCCTGCAACTTCAATTTCTCAGCTCTGCCTTATTCCAAACTTCCCCAAACTCTCTGTACCACCTTCTTGGATTCCCAGCAACATATTTATACATAACAAAGTCCTTGTAACTCGAGAGAATCCTTGGAAAATATGAATTTTTGCCGAAGTCTCGATATTTCCTTCCTTCTTTAACTCTTCTACACATCTTTCAGCTTCCCAATCTTTCCGAATCTCCCAGAATAAAATCTCAAGATATTTTCTCCTCTAAATCTTGCACATAACTTCCTTACAGAGCCGATATTGTTTCCCTGTTTCCGTGTATAACATCTCCTTCCCTGTTATAGTTAACTACTCAATATACGAAAATTTGAATCCTTATTTTAGTCCCAACACGTTACTGATTCTGTAGGTTTCTAATAATATGGTAAGAAGATATCCTGCGCAAAATCTCCCAAAATCTCGAGAAGTTTTCTCACCTCCTGCTTTACCGATAATCAAAGTTGTAGCCAATTGTAGCCATATAAAACAACTTGACGTTCCCTGTCCAGTCCATTCAAGTTCAACCCAACAGATTTGACGCTTTAATCTAATGAAATCACGTCCGAAGTGGATTTAGAAAATATACTCAGTTGACTGCACAATTTCCCGCCCAAACCAAGGTTTAAACGATGAAGAAAAAGGCGCCCCTAACCAGAGTAGGGGTGCCATTAGCCGTGGGGTGCAAACAATGGTGAGTTACCCCTTATCAACTGAGTACCCCTTATCCGTTTGAGGAGTGTAAATAACACTTTTATGGGATGCCTTCACAACTTCGTCCGGATGCCAATAACATTTTTTCGGGGTGCCTTTAGTAATTCCTCCTAGTGGTCCCAATACCACTTTTCGAGCCAATTTCTTTGCAAAAGCTTATTTCTCCAAAAACACCTACAAAAACATAAATAACCAAATAAGTACAAAATCGAGGACTAAAAATACACGTAATTGAGATCAAAATAGACACATAAATGCGTCTATCATATACCGTGAATTTTTTTATATTAAGAATTTTGATGCATGCATCATATCACACCAAATTTTCTAATGTAATATATTTAATATTGGTAGTCTTAATGATGTATTATCTGTAAAAACCGGTATAATCTTTTTTATAGGTGTATCTGACCCGACCGATACGATATCGATACACGATAATAACTACTTTGTTCATTACTTACAACATTCCAGCATTGTTGATAGTAGCTGACCTGAAATCCATCTGGACCTGGTGCTTCCCAAGATTTGATTTGAAAAACTGTATTTTTGATTTCCTTCTTATCTGGAATTCTTGTTAGGTTTATATTATCCTCTTCTGTGATGCATGGGTTGATGAGCTTCAAAATTTCTTTATTTATCCGAGGATTAGAAGTTGTAGTGATGGAACTGAAATGCCTGTTAAGAAGTTGTTCTGCATCCTTTCTTTCCAAATGTCATATACCCATACCATATTTGAGAAAATCAATATGATTTCTTCTTTTTCTATAGTTTGCTTTCGAGTGAAAAATTTGGTGTTTCTGCTTTCTTTCTTTATTAGATTTTCCCTGAAGTTTTAGCATTTCATGTCTGAGTCCATTTTATATCAGAATCTAAGCTCATGTTGTAAATTCTTCATGACTCTGCCAGTAACTTGTTGCTGCTGCAATTGAATATCTTGAATTTTCTTCTCTACATCTTTAATGTGCTGGATGACATTATCAAAGACTTCGTAGTTCCATTTCCTGATTTCACTTCTTGTGAGTTTCAGTTTTGAAACTAGTTGGAAAGCTGCAAATCCATTTGGGGTAGTCTTCAGGTTTGAGATATAAGATCTTTGCAAGAATCTTGTTGTAGCCAATTTTCGCAGACTCTGAACGGTTTCTTGAAGTCTCTCTCAGCTGGATTTGTGTGAAGAAGAATTGGTGTCTGATTTGGTCCAAAAGCCGTGAGACTGTACATATGGTTTCTAAATGGAAGATATCATGCCATTTTGTATTTGCAAGAGCTCTGTCAAGTCTGTCTAGCACAAGCTGATTACTTTGTCTGTGGTTATTCCATGTATATGGATACCTCGAGAATTTAACATCAAGCAAGTAAGTTTGAAGAAGTAAATCCTTGATGCGGTTGTTGGAAATCTTTTCTTGAGAGTTGATAGTGATGTTTAGATCTCCTATGATCATCCATGGGATATTCATATTCTGACTTCTAGAAGTAACAGATTCCCATAAAGACAACTTAATAGCCATAAAGTTCTTTTCTTAAGTTTGAAGACTTTCTTCTCATTGTATCTTGGACTTCCATAAAGACAAGTTAATGGCCATTGTGAGTTTTGTAGACAAGTTGTGACCATCACTTCTATTTGATTTCTGCATTCATTCACTATTTTCAATCCTATACAATCTTTCCAAAGAAGAGTTATTCCTCCAGAGAGACCAGTTGAGGACTGCGACCAAAAGTTAGGAAAACCAAAATGTCCAATAAAAGAATTAGTTTTAGTATTATGTGTTTTGGTTTCTAATATAAAAATAATGTATAGGTCATTATGATGAATGCAATGTCTAAGATGATCTCTAGTGTCCTTTAGACCAATTCCCTGACAATTCCATGGCAATATATTCATTTTATCAAAATTTTGGTCTAAAATAATGAAGTGCAAGAAACTATGATTATCGGATTTAAAAAAATTTAAAAAGTAAAGTGAGTTTACAAACAAATGGAAGATAAAGATGAATAGAATATCTGGTCTTATTTCCCTGCAGAGTAATGGTACGTGGTAATTGCATCACCCAGTCTTCTCCTTGGTTATGGTCACAGGATTACATTTCTTGAGTAAGTTGGTAAACATTGTTATAAGCTTGACTAGTAGAGTCCATATTGGTAGCATTGTTAAAATTGATGGTTCTGGCAACATTTTTTCTGATTCTCTTTCGTCTTCTCTGGCTAGAACCTTCACCAACCTATGAATGGCTTGCCACTTCTCCAGTGAAAGTGGTAACATGATGTCCATCGGATGGTCTTTGAAACACCACTTTGTTAGCAACAATAGCTTTATGTTTTGAGAGTTTTTTGTTGATGGTGATTCGTGAGCCATCTCCATACTTAGGAATCTGTTATGAATCAACAAGTTGGTATTAAAGAACACATAACAGTAGCCTACTCTTCCAAAGGAATGAGCCTGAATTGAATTAATTTTTTCTTCTTACCCAGATTCAACAATGATTTGCAATAAATACATCAATTAGTCTCACTTTCACTCAAGCTCAGACTCAGCCGTAGGATCAAGATTACCCTAATAATCCTGTGAATTACAGACACACTCTAATTAACTAAAGAACAAGTGAAATGTAAGGAAACTAATGAACAATCATCTCACACAAGACTTGACCAATGGTCATATGGCTAGCTCAGCTAATAGGCATATGAAAATACCTTCCACTTCTAAACATCCTTGTCCATAAGGATGAAGTTAGGGATTGAGCTTTAATGTGAGAAACATCATCCCAGGTAGCATATTCACTTTGAGAGTTTGTCCACTGGATAAGTACTTGATGAATTGGTAAACCAGCATGTAGGGTCTCTCTAGTGTTCAAGACAGCAACAAGAGCAACTATGAAAGCACCAGATGTGTCCACCATCGGCAGAGAGGGAGTTGGAATCACATGCTGACCAATCTTCCTCTTCAGTTGAGATACATAAAATACCGGACGTATTCGTGAACCTACTGGTAGCTTCAATCTGTAAGCAACAGCCCCAACCTTTTGCAGAATCTCAAATGGACCATAATATTATGCTGATAGCTTAAAGTTCTTCCTCGTAGCGACAGATGACTGCCAGTAAGGCTGTAACCTCAAAAACACCCAGTCACCCATAGCAAAAGACCTGTCACATCTAGACTTACCAGCATAGTATTGTAGATGGGGAAACACGGTTTGCTAGTTTTTCAGGAAAGTGAAGAGACGACCGTGCGAACGAGACTCCTCAACCGAGCAAACTGCTGAACCTCACACAGATGCACTGCAAAGGGAGTGCTTGAATTCGAGAGATCAATCTGTAGGACTCCGTCCTAAACCAAGTCATTGGCCGTTCCAGAGTCAATTCGGTCACAAAGAAGCTGAAAATTGTGTGGGATCAATGATGATCAAGGATTGTGGATGTGTTGTGGGTTTCTGTTCAATTGATGAACTACTGAGTGTTGAGTTCTGTGAATAAGTTTCAATCGAGTTATCATGTAGACGAATGTTGATTTTTGTCCTCGATTTTTGGACTTATTTATATTGCCAGAATAATGAACACATTTATCCCTGTAAGTGTGACGGTTTCTTGAGTGAAAGAGTGGGAAAGTGGGAGATCGTGGTGAAACCAGTTCCAGGTCGTGCGGAAACTTGGTTAACCGTCCACCCACTACTTTGATAACTCCTTCAACTATTTGCACGACTTACTCACATTTCTCATTGTAGATGAATCCACGTGCCGTAGGCCGCCAGACCAAAACCCTAATTGATATCCCCCCATGTGACGTGATTGATGTCCCACGAACGAGGAGTCTGCAAAGCAGACGTGTATTTGATTAGTCAGTTGTTGACTTATTAGACAGTGAGTCTAAGTTTTGTTGAACTGAGCATGAGTGACGAATGTCAGCGACTCATGGATTGACCATGTCAAACATACAGTTCTTATGTTGATATTGCTCGTCTGAGCAAATATTGTAAATTTGAGCAACTGAGCAAGTATTGCTCAATTCGACGAATTACTGAAAATAGGTCATGAGTGAGGGAGGGACCGACCACACGGGATAATGTACGACCATGTGGGTATGCACCAGGGTCCTGAGTTGACCAGTTGGTGAAAGAATGATCAAATGCTGGTGTTGATCATTTATTAGAATAATGCTCGTATGAGCATTAGGTGATGAAACCTAATTTTGAAGAAGTGAGGGACCGGCCAAGAGGGAAAAGAACCGGCCCTTGGTGGTGTGGGACCCGCTGATGGTCGATTGAGCAAATTCCAAGTTGGTTGGAAAGAGTTTGGACCCAATATAAGCAATTGAGCAAATTAGGTCAAAATTATAAGAATGTGTGAGACCGGATCCTTGCAAGCCTTAGGGCCGGCCTTGGTCAGTCAAGGAAGTATGCCCGTGTCACCACAATGTCCGTGTTTCAGTCCTGAGAGTTTTGGTATTTTCTGGTGTATGTTTGAGCAATATCTTGGATTTTCAGAAGAGTTCGATCTTTGACTGAAATTCTTGATTTTGCTCGTTCGATCAATATTTTGAAAATATTAAAATAATAATATCTTAATATTTTTCGTGAATAGCCTAGTCGGTCGTGTGACCGTTTGACTTTTTGGCTTTTTCATGGTTTGGCAATATTTGAGAAAATATGAAGAAACCATGATTTTTGCTCAAGCAGAGGAGTTTCATGAAATTAGGGAAATAATAATTGTGAAAATAAGGGATTGCAAGGTGTGGGACCGGCCAGGTAGCCCGGTCCCGCAACACCTTTCCCTATTTTTTATTATTTTTCATGAAACCGTGAAAATATGGAGAAACCGTGAGTTCTGCTCAAACAAGGAAAGTTGCTAGAATGAAGGAGTTTTCATGAGTTCATGAATAATAATAAGAAAATAAGAAAAATAAAGTAAGAGGCGTGGGGGACCGGCCGGCCGGTGGGCCCGGTCCCTAGGCGCCTCTTTTCTATTTTTTATTATTATTTTCTCTCTCCTGTTTTGTGTAGGATTCCTCATTTGTCCATATTTTCGAGTGATCGTTCGTGCATTTGGGTGCCCGTTCGTGCATCATTGTTGAGTACACTTGCACCATTTTATTGGGGCTTACTCGGTGATAATCCAGATGCCCAGTTGTTGAGTATTTATTACTAATTTATGAAATTCAGTAGAGAATGATTCATGAAACTGAGTAATAAAGGTGAGTAGTTATTTATTATCAATCCATAGGATTAGTCGTGAATTCGACCATGGATTCGGAATAATAAAATGAGTATTACCATTCCATGGGATCGTGGATTCGACCATAGAATCGGAATAATAAAATTATCTATTACCATTCCATGAGATCAGTCGTGGATTCGACCATGAAATAAGAATAATGAGATAAAATAGATTATCTTCTAGGAATTCAGTGGTGAATGTCACGGTAGAATTAATCTATTGCAGAGGGGATATTAGCCAGTTAAAGCGTCATACCCGTTCTGAAAGGTGCATAGTCAGGGAACAGCGAGTGTTTCCGACGTCCTGAAGGCGTTTAGCCCTCTCAACAATTATGTATGGAGAGCCGCCTGAATCTACACACGGTCTCTCTATATAGTCAGGGAACAGTGAGTGTCACCGACGTCCTAAAGGCATTAAGCTCTCAATCATACGGAGAACCGCCCAATCGTTCTTCTATATAGAGGTGAGTCTCTCTATGTAGTCAGGGAACAACGAGTATCACCGACGTCCTGAAGGCGTTAAGTTCTCAATCATACGGAGAACCGCCCAATTATGTTATTCTACATAGAGGTCATGATGAAATGAGCAGCATCGAACGCTCCGGGGAGGCCTTTCGAGTGACATATGCATCATGGCTCGTAAAATATGAATCGTCACATGCGTTCCTAAAGCCGTGTCAGAAACATGCAGTATCATGATTTTACGATTTTGACCTTTGTTGAAAATCCACCATCAACAAGTATTCATTATTTCTTGAGCTCTCAATAAGTCTTCCTTGAGCAGTTGCAACATGTGATCTCTTTCTTGCAAATACTCTTGAACATATGCTACTAAAGTAGTAGTAGTATGGACATGAAATACTAGATGTGGATGAGTGTAACCATATAGGGCCTGAAATGGTGACATCTTAAGACTGGTGTGGTAATTGGTGATGTGGTTTTAAAGTGGTAAGTAAGGTTGTCGTTCACTCGGACTTGTGAAGATTCGAGTTTTTAAATTTAATAAAAATATATACAAAAATATTAAACAATGGTGAGAGGTACTGGGATTCGGGATTCCACCGAATTCAAAACATAAGGTTCAATTATTAATTCTTTGACAATTTTAGCTCAAGAAAGACAAGGACTCTATTTTTGCCAAGGTAGATTCTCAAAACATTGATTGTAAATCCTAAGCATGATGTATCAAAACACCTAAGCTAAGCATACATCATCAAATTAAATGACAACCAATTAATTCAAATCATATTTTCAATTAAAATTAATGCAAAAGTCTTAAAAAGAATTAATAAAATTACCCCAAGTATGATATTCGTCTTCCTCCGTCATCCCAGTGTTTGGGTTTAGCTCCTCATGGTAAAAAAATGCTCAAAAGATAGAAACATGGCTCAAAAGGTGTTTTTATTGAAGAGAAATAATAATACAGCGAATCTGCAACGCTTTTATGGCGTTACAGAATCACCGATACAACTGAAGTGCTGTTAATAAACGATAATATAAGACTGCTTCTGCGACGGTTATGTGTGGGTCGAAGTTCTTCGTGTTATTCGCGACTGTTCAGTGTGCGTCTTATGTTCTTCGTGTTCTTCAACTCCGCACCAGCAGAAAACAGCAGCAGCAGCGGCCTGTAAACCTCTGATTCTCGCCTCCTCAGCCCTTCTAAGCCCCCCAAACTCTCGACACCCCTTATATATGACCCAACCAATCTATTTATATCAAAAAGAGCGATTAAATCTCTCCAAAATCTTCCGAAATCTCTTTCTTTCTCTTCACGGCAAAGTTGCGGCAATTTCTTGTTTTAGAATTTCCACGCGTATCTGGGCTTTCCTTTTGATTCTAAACTCTTCCTTAGATATATATTAAGCTTTGGGAAGAAAATCTTGCCTTTAATCTCTCTAAAATTTCCTAAAATCGGTCACACATGTGACTTTCCATATTTTGCTGTTGAGATCAAAACCCGTCGATTGAGCCAATTTTAATCGGTTTAAACACCCATGTTAGATTACTAGACCCATAAGGAGTCTACCCTATGAAAATTAGAGGTTTAATCGACCTCAAACACCTCTAAAAATCCATCACCAAATCTGCCAGGAAACACGTTTTTAAGTTTTTGGTTTCCCGCCCAAATTCAGAATTTGAACTGAAGGGGAAGGTTACCCCTTATCCAATGGTCGCCCCTTATCCGTTGCTGGAGTCCGCATAACACTCGTCCCTTAGGTTGCATTCATCAACTTTTCGAGCCAATTTCGCCACAAAAGCTTATTTCTCCAAAAACACCTACAAAGAGATAAAATACCAAAATAAGTACAAAAATGGGTACTAACATTATACACAATAGAGATGAAAATAGACACATAAATGCGTCTATCAATTGGTGTTGAACCACCATTCATCCAGAGCTAACCAGTTTTCCCAAAGTCTGCGAGTAGTACCAGTCATGCACCTTAAGTACTGCTCCAAGCATGCATTGGTTCTCTCTGTTTTCCCACCTGACTGAGGATGGTAAGCCATTACTGAGATTCAGAGTGGTACCCAAATACTAGAACAATTCCTGCCAAAACTGGCTAATGAAAATCTTTTCCTTGTCATACACTATAGAAGAGGGTAACCCATGTAGCTGAACGACATGATGCATAAATTCTTTAGCTAAAGAAATAATTGTGAATGGATGGATGAGGGAAATAAAATGGCTATACTTGGTTAACCTGTCAACAACCACCAATATAACGGACTTCATGTGGGATAATGGTAAACCCTCAATAAAGTCAATAGATATATGCTGCCAGACAGTGTCTGGAATGGGCAAGGGCTGTAAAAGACCAGTTAGAGCATTATGTTCATTTTTTTACACTGGCACACATCACATTTAGAAGCGAACTGAAGGATATCCTGCTTCATTTTAGTCTATTAGAAAGGTGTTCTAGCTTTAGTGTAAGTACCTAACATTCCTGAATGCCCATGAATAGATGAAACATGGACTAACTGCATAATAGAATATCTGATATTTTTGCCTGCACCAATATAAAGTCTCGAATTATACCTGAGGATTCCCCCTTGTAAAGAAACTGATTGGTGAGAAGGAGTGACTAACAGTTGTGCCAAGAGTTGTTGAACAATTATATCATTTTCATAACTGATGAGAACATCCTGAGTCCATTGAGGTTGTGATAATGAGAGAGATAAGCATTCCGATGGATAAGGAAGTCTTGATAAAACATCAGCAGATGTGTTATCCTTCCCTTTCTTGTATCTAATCACATAGTCCAAGCCCAACAGCTTCATGAGCCATTTCTGTTATAAACAAAAGTCATCCTTTTCTCAATAAAGAACTTTAAACTCTGGTGATCAGTATTTATGATGAAGTGAGAATGAAAGAGCTAATGCCTCCATTTTTGCACTGCCACCATTATGGCTAAGAGTTCTTTTTCATAAGTAGATAGAGCTAAGGCCTTAGGACCAAGAGGCTTACTGAAGAAACAAATTGTTTTAGCAAATTGTATTAATACATCACCAACTCCCCTTGAGTAGGCATCAATTTCTAATACAAGGGGAGAAAAAAAAATCTAGCAATGCTAACACTGGAGCAGTTGTCATGGATCTTTTGAGGTCCTGAAAAGCTTGTAGTGCAGATGAACCTCCTATAGTAACCAGTAAGGCCCAAAAATCCCCTCAATTATTTAAGAGATGATGGTTGTGGCCAATTTTGCATGGCAGCTATCTTATCAAGATCAGAAGAAATGAGATGACCCAAATAGTCCAATTGGGGTTGGCTAAAACAACATTTCTTGAAACTGGCAGAGAGACAATGTTGTCTGATCAAAGCAAGTACCTGAGATAGATGCATAACATGTTCATGTAGTGACTTACTATAGATTAATATGGCATCAAAGAATACTAGAACAAACTTCCTGAGAAATGGTTGAAACACCTTGTTCATAAGTGCTTGGAATGTAGCTGGTGCATTAGTGCGACCAAAAGGCATGACCTCAAACTCATAATGGCCATGATGAGTTCTAAAGGCAGTCTTATAGATATCCTGAATGTGCATTCTAATTTGATGATATCCTGCTCTAAGATCCAATTTAGTAAAGATAAGAGCTACATTTAGTTCATCAATTAATTCATCAATTAGAGGAATTGGAAATTTTTCTTTGACATTTATGTCATTCAACTTCCTATAATCCATGCAAAATCTCTAGGATCCATCTTTTTTCTTGACATATAAGATAGGATCAGCAAATCGGTTGTTACTGAAAAACAACATTCAGGTAAACTCAACAACATTTAGGTAAAAATATCGTTCACATTTACGAATCCATCCTCTAGGATTAGATCCATCAAATCATGGAAAATCAATTTTAGTTTGACGAATAAATTTACCTAAAATTACAAGCAAACCAGAAGATTGGCCAGATTCATTACTTGGATCTGACGGAATTGAAAAAACCAAGGTGTCGACAGATTGTGGCAAACTGAAAACTCAAAGTTTTTTCAATCGAAGTTATCTTGAGTTTGATGCCGTTATATCTTTTTATAGAACTGATAAACATTCTTCATCAAGCTTTTGCTGATGGGAAACGTCCTTTACTATAGGTGCTTTCTCACCCCCTGTCATGAATAAAATACAGGATCGACGAATCCAATACAAAATGTTATGAATCAACAAGTTGGTGTTGAAGAACACATAACAGTAGCTTACTCTTCTAAAGGAATGAGCCTGAATTAAATTAGTTTTTTCTTCTTACCCATATTCAACAATGATTTGCAATAAATATATCAACTAGTCTCACTTTCGATCAAGCTCAGACTCAGCCGTAAGATCAAGATTACCCTAATAATCCTGTGACTTACAGACACACTCTCATTAACTAAAGAACAAGTGACACGTAAGGAAACTAATGACCAATCAACTCACACAAGATTTGACCAATGGTCATATGGCTAGCTCGGCTAATAGGCATATGACAGAATCATAGCCATTACATCTTGCAAGGACAGATTTGTCTGCCCGAAATTGAATAGATCTTTGTTAGCAAGAGGTCTAATAAAATATGCTTTCCTTTCACATTTATCTTATTCATGGTCTAAAAATGAAACATGTTGGGCAGAGGTTTCCCGGTTGTTTCTGATAGTAAAACGGTATCCATTGAGTAAAGTCAGCACTATTTTCCGTTAATAGACCTCTGATAAGTGGAGTCTTCATATTGATTTTGATGTTAGCACTAACAACATATGTGTCCACTGGATTTCCATCTTCAGGGTCTGGTTGCTTTACCTCTCCAAGAATTTTGGAAAACTTGAACATAATTTCTTTATCAAAAAGTTCTGGAGGAAGATCTTTGAAATCCACCCAAACCTCTTGTGTGCTAAAATCCATTTTTTGAATCTGAACAAAATAATTATATGGTTTCACCATAAAGAGATACCCATTCGCAGACCATGGTGCATTCTTTAGGACCCAATTCACATGATCACAATTTGTAAATCCAACGATAAAGTGATTTGGGATAGGAATCCTGATCTGTATTTTCTTCACTTGCTGCAGCCAAGGATTTTTTAAATGAAACTCTAGAGTGCCTGGCTTCATGGGTTCGGTAGAAACAAGTTTCTCCACTATGTTGGTAGCCCATTTGGATATTCCTTTGTCCAGATTGACTTGAGAATACACAAAAGTTTGTCGGACTTCATCTGAACTAGTGTGGTTGAGATTAATAGACATTAGTTGTTCTTCAAGGTATTTCATGTCACCCATATTAGGATCCATAATGTTGGGAACAGTAGGGGTTTTGAAAGTTGAGTTGAAATGTGTTAAGATGGTGATGAAGATGAAAACAATCTTTATTTATTTATTTTCCAATTTATAGGATTGAAGCATGAAATTGAATTGAGACATGTTGATTTTGTCATAAACTTTTTGCCACTAATCTTCCAACAAGAAGAGAAACCAAAAATCTAACATTTAGTGGAGGATTGTTTTTCAAGAAGAAAGTTTCATTTCTCCGCCATTGATTATAGCTGAAAAACGAACCTTTTGAAGATCACAACCTTTGGGGAAAATAACCTTTAGTAATTACCACTTTGTATGTACCTAAACAACGCAACAAAGACCAGACGATAACCTCAACACTTGCGAGCCATTAAACAAAAATAGGAGGGTAAAAAAATGTAAACACCAACTTCAACAAAGATCAAATCAATGACATGTAAATCTCGAATGTGTAAAACCAGAAACAGTTAAAACATAAAATACATTAACAGAGATTCAGACAAAGAAATAAAGAAATAAGGTTTGAGAAAAGACAGGACACTAGAATTAATAACTACTTTCAGACACTGCAGGAATCAAATTTTCATTAATGGCGATGACTAATACGACATAGTTCCCCCTTTAAATTAAGTTACTCTTGACTTCTCTGTAACAGTTGTATTTGCCAAAAAATATTTTGTAAAAGCTACAAACGTCACTAAATTTTCAAATTTTGAAACCAATAACCAATTTTGGAGTACTTTATGCTAAATTACAATCTTAAAACCAAAACTCTAACAAAAAAGACAAAATAATTTGGTCGTCCTATGTCCATTTCCAGGTTATTACTTTAAATATATAAACTTATCATCCTTAAACTTAAATCTATCTATATCTCTAATTTGATAACCCATAAAAAGACTCACACTTTGAATTTTCCTAGAGAAACCAAAACCTACAAGACAGCCCTGAACTATGATGTACAGACTCCACAGAGCACATACTCTTATCCCTGAATAATGATGTATTAACTCCACAGAGCACATGCTCTTTTGTGAAAGTTCTAAATGAACGAATACGACTTTCTAGGCACTGCGAAGCAACCACCTACAAATTTATTAAAAAATCCTATTATTGGGGTTTGATTCTTTTGGGATTTGGGGGCTTTATATGATCTCTAACATCCTTAGGATTGATAAGGGGGACCTAACATTTGATGATTATTATACCTAAAATCAAAACTAAATCAAATTTCAAAACCAAAATTAATTCACCAAACCCGTTTTCTTCTTCTTCTCAAAATCAAACAACAAAATCTATGATTAAAAAAATAAAAAAATAAAAATCAAATCTTCATCGATTTTCAAAAATGTTTATTAAGGTTGATTCTCAATATGACAAGATCATGACGATTTTGATTGAATTATCATAGACTTGTTATGATTCTAATGTTTATGAAGGTGTTGAACCACAAATTGAAGATTGAAGATTCGGTGAATGAATCTGTCCAAACACCATTAAATCATCTAGAATGCTAAGAATTCGAAAACCCACCATTTATTTTTCCCATAAATTGGTTTAATATGTAAGATTGAAGAATTTAGGGTTTAGGAAAACTGGTTCTGGGCGAGGTTTATGGGTAGGAGTTCTTTTCGACCTAGCCGTAAATGGGTGGCAATGGTTGGGACTCAAACAACTCCCAACCGTGAAATAGCAATTACGGTTGGGAATTTTTTAGCCGTTAGTTGTTCTGTATCCGTAGAAAACAAGGAAAATTTCTTAAGATCGGCTAGGAATTCCTCAACGTAACTCTAGGTTCCTAGACGTTC
Source organism: Papaver atlanticum (assembly GCA_023531105.1). Lineage (NCBI taxonomy): Eukaryota > Viridiplantae > Streptophyta > Magnoliopsida > Ranunculales > Papaveraceae > Papaver > Papaver atlanticum. The sequence continues at coordinate 2,490,630 of JAJJMB010001336.1, forward strand.
AACTAGTTTCTATACCGTTTTATGGATTCATGGCAAGGTCTTATGGATTTCCCAACCTTGGAGTGTTATGGCGGTTGGGTTGGAAAGTTTTCCCATCCATCAACTAACAAACGGATAGGTTTTGTATTGATTCCTAACCGTAATGATCTGAATAAAATTTTATTATTTCTCTATTCTTTTATAATCGTGTCATTTTTAGGAACCAAGGAAAGGGAAAAATCATACATTTTTCATTGAAACGAAAAGGCATACATATATTTCATAGCATAAACTTTAAAGAAAATATCATTACATTGCAAACATGGGTCTTAATAATAGTGGTAGAAGTCAGCATATGTACTTTCTTCCAAGACATGATAGCAACCATGAAGGTCAAACTTCTTGCCATAGCCTTCCTCATAATTAGCTTCGGCCATCTCCCACTCAAAAAAACAAAACAATTCTAAGTTGGTATTACTCAAAACAATTTTTGATGAGCCAATTATTGAAAAACTTACTCTTTGTACACGTGGAATATTGGGATTGTTTTCCTTTACGGCTTCCATTTCGTTTTTGAAGGCTTCCAATTGTGGAAAAAGTTGCTCGGATCTTTTCTTAATGAGTTTCATCGATCTTCCATTACGATTTCCGTCTAAAGCCACGAAAATAATACGCACACGGTTCCAAAAAGAATAAGAGGTTTCATCTATGTAAATGTTAACATATTCGTGATGCTTTACTACCATGAGCCAGCCCTGACGATTACAACGTTCTCTTCGGTAGTGTATAGAGTAACCATGTTTCTTCCTTTTTTGCAACAATTAGAGGTTGGAAGTTTGTGTGTTTGTGTGTCAGAGAGAGTGAGTGTGTGTTTTTGCATAAAATATTTGTTGGAGAATGATCATTTTATAGCAAACAATGACCAATGGCTAGTTTTTTCAAAAACTAGTCGTTTCGTCAAAAAACTCAACACATTAACTCAGTGCAGTTGGAGATTTACGGCCAGGAAACATGGAAGACCCGGCCGCAAGATGGTTCTCAGATGGGTTGTTACCGTGACACAGCCGTAAATCTAAACTTCCCCAGAACTTTCCCAGCCATTTTAAATGCGTCCCGGCCGCAAATTTATTTGTGATACCTGTGTTCATATTTACGGCCAGGAAACATGGAAAGACCAAGCCGTAAACTATTTATCAGCGGGGACGCATTAAAAACGGCTGGAAAAGTTCTGGGAAAGTTCAGATTTACGGCTGTATCAAGGTAACAACACAGCGGAGAAACATTTTACGACCGGGAAACATGGAAAGACCAAGCTGTAAACTCTTTATCGGCTGGGACGCATTTAAAACGGCTGGGAAAGTTCTGGGGAAGTTCAGATTTACGGTTGTGTCAGGTAACAACCAAGCCGAGAAGCCCTTTACGTCCGGGTTGTTTCATGTTTCCTAGACGTAAATCTCCAACTGCACTGAGTTAATGCGTTGATTTTTTTGATGAACGACTAGTTTTTGAAAAAACAAGCTGTTGGGTAATTCTTTGCTATAAAATGACCATTCTCCAACAAAGAATTTATGCAAAAACTCTCTCTCTCTCTATCTCTCTCTCTCACAATTGTTGAAAAAAAAAGAAGGAAGAAACATGGTTACTCAGTATACTACCAAAGAAGCTATGGTAATCGTAAGAACGGCGCTCACGGTGAGAAAGCATGGCGAAAATCAAGGAATTAACGCAGGAGGAAGTGATGATTCTCAATGGAACCGTATATTTATGGTCTTTGTTGCCATAGATGGTAATGAAAATGAAAGATCAATGAACCAAATAAAAGAAAGGTTCAAGGATATCTACCCAAAAATGGAAGTTTTTAGGGTGCATTTGGCATGGGCGAAGGCGATGAGTCCCAAAATGTCCTTTTTCAATAGAGTGAGTATGTGCAAAAAAAAATTAATCAAGTAAGTTTTGAATAAAATACTAACTTAACCTTGATTTGTTTTTTTAGCACGCCTTGGCTCTTGCCCGATACCAAGCTATTCGTCGCAAATAATTTGAGCATGAGAACAGCTATTGGATCACGAGAGAGTTTATTGAGATTTTCAACCAACGACCAGAATATCCTGTCGTAACCTGTTATATCCCAGCCAAAAAAACAGTTTCCACACTGATATCTGCTTTATGGTTCAGAAACTATAAGAAGCCAGCCGAGATTATGTTTACTGTTTGGTCGTGGTCTGTTATCAAAACCGTAATTCTGAATTTTCAGTTTTCGTGGTCAAAATGGCTAGGTCGTTTGTGATTAAAACCTGGCCGAATATACTTAATTTTTTTTGAAATAATTCGGGGTTTTTTTTTTTGAGAAATGGAACAAACATAAAACTCAATAGACCAAAATGGTTTTTCATTGATTGAATCGGAAAAGCATACATCTTTCATTACAATAATAAGATAGATCATAACATTTAAAATAAAATCTTATTTGTATCGGTCAAAATCATAGGTAGTATTTTCCAAGATGAGATAGCTATCATTTTGTTGAAACTCTTTCCCATGAACTGCCTCATATTGGCGGTGAGCCCTCGACCACTATAGAAACAAATACGATATGTTAGATAGTATTATTCAAAACGATTTCTAATGGAACAACTTAATAAAAAAACATACTCTTATTGCACCCGGCAAAGTGGGATTAGCTTCATTTTGGGCTTTGATTTTACTTCACATTCTTCAAAGACTTTCTCGAATCTCTCCTTAACGATTGCTAAAGTTCTTCCATTATGATTTCTGTTTAGTGCAACAAAAACTATGAAAACACGATTCCAAAAGGACATGGATGTTTGATCTATGTCAATGTCTAGATCTTCATCATGTTGTCTGACCGTCGCCCATGCTCTAACAATCACGGAATCTTCTTCATTGGTTTAGGGAGTCACCATAGTGTTTTATCTTCTTTTTATGGATGAGAAATAGATTCTAATAAGTATGAGAGTTTTTTTTTTTTTTTTTTTTTTTAACACAAAAATATTTATTTATTAATCAAACCAAAGAATTACAGAAGGAGTAACAAAAAGATTCAAAATGCCAAAGTGGACAACATGTCCCAGGCCTGAAAATAACAATGGACAGACAAGTACCGAACCTAAGAATAAAATGAAAGAGGATAAACAAGGCTAGTACTCCATGTTACCAAAGTATCAATCAAATCTATAATATGTATATCCTGGAAACTCCATTCTGTGCATATTTGCTGGTCTAGTAGAGAATTTGACAGTTTGGCCTTTGTTCAGATGGACACCCTTCTTTGCAAAGAAATCAGCAGAGAAATTCACTTCTCTGTAAACATGGTTAAAGTGTATGGATCTTACTTTTTTGCAAATAAACTTCCATCTGTTTAAGACATACCATGGTAAGTTTCTTTTCATGAAAGCATTTATGGAAGATGTTGAGTCAGAGTTGATGATCAGCTTGTCTTGATTATTCTGCACAGCCAATTCCATTGAGCTAATAGCTCCAATGATTTTTTCTACAAAATTTGTAGTAATTCCCAGTCCACCAGATTCAGCTGTAACAAATTTACTAATGCTATCTCTAACTATAAATCCATACCCAGCACATCCTGGATTCCCCCTTGATGCTCCATCATAGCATAGAAGAATTTCCCCATCTTTAGGAAGTAGGGAGGAACACTCAATAGCTCTGGAACACTTTACTTTTCTACATTTTATATCAAAAGCTTTTAGGACCTGAAGATCATGAGCAGAATTGCTCATATTCCCTTTAACTCTGAATTCACAATCATGTATCATTCTTGATATTCTTTTCTTAGATCTATCCAAATCAGGTTAAGTATTCTCAAAAAATACTTGATTTCTAGAAAACCAGATATCCACCATGATGTTAGAAGCTGCAATAAGCCACAGTTCCTGAATCACAGAGCTACTATTCTTACAAAGAATCATAATGTCATCAAAGGATTTAGGATTTTTGAATGCAAAATGCCACAAATCCAACTCCATAACAGTTGGCCATAGTTGCAATTCCAAAGGATATGACTCAATAAATCTTGATCTTCATGCCATAAATAACATCTGGAAGCTAGAGACATACCTCTTTTCTTGACAATCAAGGCCTTTAGACCAGTTAAAAGCATCAATTTTTATATCTCGAATAACATCATAAAGGTTGGAAATCTTCCCAAAAAATGCGATAGCATTGCGTGCCTTCCAAAGACCCCATGGAATGGCGGCTGGTAGACGTTTCCATAGTTGAAGACCCTGCATAGAAAGAGGAAAACTTTTCCAGCCTACAACAACCTCCTTGATAGAACTTATAGTAAAGATAGGACTACCCACAACATTGATGAAGTAATTCCAGACACGAGAAGCTAAGGGGCATTGAACTAGCAGATGGTCTTCAGTTTCTACGGCATTGCCACATAGGTAACGTAGATTAGGGGTATCCAAGACGGACTTCCTTCGGTGCAAGTTACTTAAGGTTGGCAGTCTATTTAGAAACGCTTGCCACAGAAAAAAACCAACTCTATGAGGCCAAGCTCTAGACCATACTTTTGAACTCGGGAAAGGAGTGACAGGTACAGTACCTTGAGATTGATTCAGATATGCCACCTTAACAATGTATATTCCCTTCTTATCTCCAAGACAAATAAGCTGGTCTTCCTGATCAGGAAATAAAACAATAGAATCAATACGGTAGAACAATAGAAAGTTCATAGATCTGTGTATCATACAAGCGTCTTCTATGGCTCAAACCTAAATCCCAATTTAAACCATCAATCCCAGGCAGGTGAGTCTCAAGAACATACATATTCTTAGTGCTAGAAAGGTTGTATAAGCCAGGGAAGAGAGCAGAAAGAGGTCCCTGAACACACCATTTATCTTCCCACAGAAGGACTCTATCACCTTTACCTATTTTTAATTGACAGAGTTTGAAGAAATTCTCTGATGTTGAGTAAATATTCTTCCAAAGACCGACACCCTGACTCCCCTTAGGCATATGAGTTCTCCACCCTAAATCAGACACACCATGCTTATCCTTAACCACTCTCGACCATAGAGCTTTAGGTTCATTTTCAAGTCTCCACCACCATTTTTGAAGTAGGGAGCGATTTAAGAGATTTAGGCTTCTAATACCAAGACCACCAACTTTAATAGGTTTACCAACATTTTTCCAACCAACCCAATGATGCTTCCTAGTTTCATTAGATTCATCCCACAAGAAATTTCGAATAAGTTTTTTCAATATCTTTAATTACCTTAGAGGGAGCCATGAATAAGGAGAAATAATAAATCAAAATACTTTGAAGCACGATTTTGTTAAGAGTTAGCTTACCAGCCCTTGTGAGAGTTTTGCGCTTCCAAGAGGCAAGTCTTGTTTTACAAAGTTCAACAATTCTATCCCATTTAACAGTAGAGTTGGTTTTATATCCCAATGGCATGCCAAGATATTGAGTAGGAAAACTATCACAAGCACAACCCAAGATTTCAGCCAACCCTTCAAGTTCCTGAACATTTCCAACACCAAACATATTGCACTTAGAGAAATTCGTTTTAAGCCCTGAAATGCATTGGAACCAAAGAAGAATACATTTCAGATTCCTAACTTGCTCAATGTTATCATCCAGGAAAACTAAGGTATCATCAACGAATTGGAGATGACTGACTTTAACAGCATTCGCAGAAGAAGAAGAAGAAAAGCCCCTAGCAAACCATCCATTTCAGCCTTAACGAACATCATAGTTAGAACCTCAGAAACGAGAAGAAAAAGAAACGGCGATAATGGATCACCTTGGAGTAAGCCTTTCTCTGAAGTAAACTTACTGAAAGTAGAGCCATTGATAAGCACAGAAAAAGGGACTTTAGCAATGCAACCATAAATCCATTTCAACCAAATATTACCAAAACCCATTTTTTTGAAGGATTTCCATTAAAAAATACCATTTAACATTATCAAAATCTTTTTCTAAGTCTATTTTGCATACAACCCCAGGGGTACCCTTTTTAAGTCTAGAATCAAGACATTCGTTAGCAATTAAAATGCTATCTAAGATCTGTCTACCTTTCACGAAAGCAGATTGTTGAATAGAAACAAGTTTAGGAAGCATTACCTTTAGCCTCTCGGCTAAGATCTTAGAGATGGATTTGTAGATAGTGTTTGTTAATCTTATGGGCCGCAAATCTTTAATCTCCTCAACCACTTGCTTTTTAGGGAAGAGAGCCAGAAAAGTGGATTTCAAACGCCAATCTATCTTTCCTGAAGATTCAAAGTCCTTCACCACACACATAATATCTTCCTTCATGAAATTCCGGCACTTCAATATGATCCCCACCTGAAAGCCATCAGGCCCGGGGGCCCTATTTTGACCAAGAAGTTTAAGAGACAAATGCACTTCTTCAATAAGGATGGGCCTTTCAGCCAAGCTGCATCTTCCGAAGACAAAGTTTTGAAGTCCATATCCCCAACAGAAACAAGAACCAATTTCTGATTTCTCAGAACCAGACGGTGAATCCGACGAGTAATATGGCTCAAAATATTTTTTATTTCCCATTGAAATTGAGGTGATAAACCCAGAAGGAAAACTACCACCCGTTTTAGCTCTGGCTTAGTCGGCAGTACCCATGGATTTTGAAGTAGTACCCACAACTTGGTGATTTGGTGTAGTATCCCCTTTAATTAATTAATTAATTAATATATATAATAATAATATGATTTCCGGTGAATTTTTCCTGGTGTGGATAAGCTGAACAAAGCTTTCTTCTTAGAGTTTCTGGCCCCACAAAAAATATTTCGACCAATAGGAACTTCCCGTTGTTTCACACCGCAAATATTTTGTATTTTCGACGCCACTTCTTTATATTTTTTCCGCAATTCTTAGGTTTTGAACGAAACTTGCGTCTCCAAACAATTTCCTATATACGAAACTACCACCACGGTCGTTCTACTTCTACACACCAAACCCTAAATTGCAGGCTGTAGTACAAATGCCTTTCCATGTTCTGTTCCCATCTCTTTCTTTCTCATCTTATTTTTCAATCAAACTCTTAAAACCACTGAGAGAGATTGGAGTTACAACACAGAGATAAATCAATATAAGTTTTCGTTTTATAAGGAAACTATCTCGATTACACCAGCTCCTGCAGGTATATTTTATTATTACGATCTAGAGTTTTTAAAGTAATCAAGTTCACTGTGTGATTTTGATCCCTTTCACTGTTTTTTTTATCCTATGATTTTGTAGGAATCTTGACATTATACTGCTTAGATGATTTTGTTTTTTTTGAGCTTGAGTAGGAGGATGTTAGATAAATCAATTAGTTATCGGTTACTAAACATAATTTTTAGTATTCACATGATTTGTGATTTGCATGAACTTCTCTCCCCTCTCTCTTTTTACCCGCCGTTCTTCTCCATTCTTCTCCCATGTTCTAATTGTCAATTGATTTCATATTTTGTACAGGTTATTGATTTTTTTTTCCTTCTGTAGGCACTGTTTTATTTTGTCACGATTTTAGACTTTTACATACCGATCAGAGAAAGATATCTCAGTTTATGTTTACTTCTCTATTTGTTTGTTAGTGTTCAGAATCGTCGAGCACTTGAAGAATGGAGAAGATAAGATTAAGTGCTGAGTTCCCAACAATTAGGGTATAATTTAAGATGAGAATTCTCTTTCTATTTTATTCTTCTTTTAATGATGTTTTATTACCTGATGTTTTACCAATCAATATATTTGGTTCTTCTTAATCTTCTTTGTGTCAGCTTTTTCTACGATCTTTGATTCAAAACCTACTTCTTTTTTTGTGCAGATTCATATGTGGTTTAATAACAATAGCAAGATTACAAGTGCTTCAGAAAAAACATAAGATTATAAGGTTAATACTGTTGTCTTAGAAGGGTGTACGTTGCGCGCTTACTTACTAGAGTACTTAGTATACAATTATTATCTTAGATGCAATGAAGTTTTTAAAACCTGCATCCAAATTCCTTTGTATTTTTTACACATGCAAAATTGTACACATAGTAAATTCATTTGAAAACTGATTTTTGTTACAGATCAATATGATATCTACATGGTCGCCAATACATCTCTATCCAAATTAACACTTAGCCATCTTTAAGGGATTTAGATGTGGGCAGTATTATGAATTTTCAGTCTATTTTATTTTTGTGATATTTTTTTTAACTACATTTTATCTATTCCTTGAATAAGTTCACATGCGTCGAGCCCAGTATTCGGCATAGACGTACTGAAAAATCAATATGTGGGCACTTGCACCCATCCACTCTTTTGCTGCCAGCTTAGATTGCGGAACCCTTAAACTTATAATAGGCTCTAGCTATTGCTGATTGGTAAGAAACTGCATTAGTGAGGCAAAGGGAGCATGCAGAAATTGCATTAAAGTAAGCCTGAGTTGGAGATACGAATCAACAGGTTGATGAGTTTATGGAATCTCATGAGAAACAGGAGGAAGAGGTGCTTTTCTTCTACCTTTTATATATTAACATTTTTATTTTTATTTGTCTTTTTATGGAAATACACGCTCTTCTTTTATGTACGGTCACTGTTTTGGTTGACTAAATGAGATCATTGTTCTGTAAAATGTTGATGATAACCTTTGGTGATAAATTCCGATATTTTGTTCTCCAAATGGAAGGCTGCACCAGTGAATATTCATGCTTTGCAGCACGTGTTAGTGGTAATAATGTAACCCATGAAACTTTGTGGTGGATAATTTTACTATCTGTAGAGATTATAGTATAAGTTTGTAATGTTATGTTGGTCGGTTGATCCCCAACTAAGGAAGTTGATAGTGGGTGTGTTTAAGTGGTCTGCTAAATCATTATGTATGAAAACCAGGGCTAGGAGAGTGAAGGTGGTATTGCCACTTGATATTATTGTTGCTCACAAATTTATTTCTGATACGGACAGCAAAGCATGCTCTTAAGTCACTTTTAAATTGAAGCGTCATATCTTATTATTATATGGATTGCTATTGACTTGGATGCTATTTCTTGCAGAGACTAGGCATTTTTGCAATGCCAGAAGGTTGGATGATATGATTGACTTGGATGCTATTTCTGATCAGTCGCTTTTTCGATCAATGCCCTGAAAGGTTGGGTCTTGTAGTTTACCTCAACAATCTTTTGGCCGTTCTCCACCGGACCACGAACCTTGAGCTTCATAACGGAAAGATTCCATCCATTTCTGGTATCTTCTGAAACTTCCAGTAGACCTCCACACTTAGCCCCAATAGTTTCAAAAGTTTTTTGGTTCCACAAGGAAAATGGAATCCCTTTAACCTCAATCCAATTCGACTGAATCGATAGAACTTCTTCGTAGGAGAGAAGATTAAGCTTTGATGACCATGGTAGAAAGCTAAAGTTTACACCATTGAAGCTCCAACCAGATTTAGATAGAAGTTCTTTTCTCATCTCCGAGTTAGGAACTTTAAACATAGCTTTGGAGGTTGAAAAGGGTTGAAGATAGAATACTTCGTTCTTCTCCAAACTCATACCCAAGTGATTCCCAATTAAATCCCAAAAAACCACTTCCACATCAGCTGATAACACAACCATTAAATTCCAATTTTCCTTCTCCATTTTAGATTTAGGCCAAACAGATGGAGGGTTTGGACTGAGAATAGGCTGCTGAGGAGATTGAAGCTTCTTAGATGGTGTTTCCTTAATCGGACAGAGGTGATTAATTATTGAAATTATTTGTTTCCATCCATCCCCTAAATTTCCTGATGGGAAGTATATATCCACTGTATTACCCCATGAGTTAGGACCCGATAATTTGATGAATTCCCCATTAGAATTTTCCCCCCTTGTTACTGCTAACCAGTCTTCTGATTCAGAAAAATGCCAGACTTGAGATTTTGTCCATGGTTTAGTGATCTCCAGTAATAAACCCTTACGAAACCAGTATAATCCCTTCTGATTAATCTGAGAATTATAATGTTCTCATGATAATCAAGAAAGCAAGAATTGTTACAGAGATGAAAGAGAAAGAGTTGTTGTATTTCTGTCCATGGGAACAGTTATCAGTTTGAACGAGAGAACACAACTAAGGAACAAAAAAAGAAACATGTCTAGGAACTGTCAAAGTACATGTAGAAGGAGAAGCAGGAAAACCAGTAACTAAGCCTGTTGAAGTAGAAATATTTGCAGAATGAACTGAAGAAGCACTTGCTGTAATAGATGAAGTAGAAGAATCAATGTCAGAGCTGACTGTAGTGGAAGCAGAAGAACCAAGCAATTGATGCAGCAGAGAAGTAAAAGCTGGAGCCCACAACCCTTTTGTAAACAAGTCTGCCAACTGATGTTCTGAGGCAATATGTTGAACATTTAAGAAACCACTTGCTACCAACTCTCTAACCACATGATAATGTATCTTTATGTTTTTGCCCTAGAATGAGAAACAGGATTAGCTGTTAAGTAAATTGCACTGGTATTGTCACAATAAAGTGTAATAGGTAACTGCAAAGTGATATGTAACTCCGACAATAAAGAAGAAAGCCATTCTAACTCAGCTGTTGCCACACAAAAACATTTATACTCAGCTTCTGCAGTAGATCTTGACACTGTTGGTTGCTTTTTACTAGACCAGGAAATCAATGAATTACCAAGAAAAATTGCATATCCACATGTAGGTCTAGCTGTCTCAGAACAATTTCCCCAATCAGAGTCAGTGTAAGCTGTTAATGTAGTTATATCTCCTTTCCTTAAAGTAATTCCATAACCAATAGTACCCTTCAAATACCTAAGAATCCTTTTAATTAACAACAAATGAACATCTGTGGGAGCATGCATAAATTGGCTTACATAATTAACCCCAAAGCATATGTCAGGTCTAGTCAAGCATAAATATTGCAACATTCCAACAATTGTTCTATAAGCTGACACATCTGGTAAAAGAGTACCATTATTGATAGATACTCTGGGTCCTTTAGCCATTGGAGTATTACAAGGACTACAAGGACTGCATTCTGTCATATGAGCCTTACTAAGCAATTCAAGTGCATACTTCTTCTATGTTAACAAAATATCAGTGGCAGTTCTATGTGCTTCTATCCCCAAAAAGTAATTCATATCCCCTAATTGTTTCATTGCAAACTTAGAACTTGAGTAGTGAACTAGATGATCAAGCAAAGTATCAGAAGTACCAGTTAAAAGAATATCATCAACATATAAAAGAAGCACCATCATTTGTGAACCAGCAACATACACAAACATAGAGAAGTCTGAGATTGTTCTAACAAAGCCATAGGCCAATAATGAAGAACTGAATTTTTGAAACCATGCCCTTGGTGCCTGTTTTAAACCATATAAACTATTTTTCAGATGACACACTTTATTAGGAAACTCTTTACTAACAAAGCCTGGTGGCTGCTTCATGTATACATTCTCAGTCAAATCCCCATGTAAAAAGGCATTGGATACATCCAATTGCCTAATTGACCAGCCTCTTGTAACAGCAATACACAGAACTATTCGAACTGTAGTGGACTTGACAACAGGACTAAAAGTCTCTCCATAGTCTATACCATCTTGTTGATTATACCCCTGATCTACTAATCTTGATTTACACCTATCCACTGTACCATCTGACTTCAACTTAACTCTGTAAACCTATTTACATCCTAAAATATTCATATGAGGTTCAGAATCCACCAAATCCCATGTACCATTTCTTTGCAAAGCACCATGTTCATCTTTCATTGAGATTTGCCATTCTGGAATGAGTATAACCTCTTTACAGCTTTTTTGTTCAGATGGAGTATTGAGCAAAGAAGCAAAAGCAGATGGAAGAGGATATTTCACAGAAGCAAAAGAAACATGATCAGGAAAAACTTTGGTTTTTAGAATACCTCTTTGAGACCTAGTAACAACTCTAGAAGATGGAACTTGAGCTGATGAAGTTGATGGAATATCCTCAACAAGAGAATCAGAAGAAGAAGAAATGTTGTCTTGAGAAAACAACATGTCTAGAAATGTATGTTCTTTTTGAAATTGGATTGTAACACTTGTAACCTTTATGCAAAACACTATAGCCAAGAAAAATGCATTTTACAGATTTGGGAGACAGTTTATCACTTCTAGAGTGACCTAAAAAGGATAACACACACAACCAAACACTCTTAGAAAATAATAATCAGGTATATCATTGTATAAAACTTGAAAGTGAGATTTTCCATGAAGAATAGGAGTTCTGTTTATGAGATAAGTAGCTGATAAAAAAGCATCATACCAGTAATCTTTGGGACAAGATGCATTGAAAAGTAATGTATTACCTATTTCCACAATGTGTCTACGCTTCCTTTCAGCAAGACCATTTTGTTGTGGTGTCTGAGGACAAGAAATTCTTAACTGAATACCAGAAGAATCTAGAAAAACTTTAAAATGACCTTTGACCAACTCACTAGCACCATCAGTTTGAAAAGATAAAACTTTTGTTTGAAAGGAATTTTCAGTTAAGCTTTTAAAATGTTGAAAACAATGTAATGCTTCACTCTTAAGTTGCATTGGATAAATCCAATGAAATCTACTAAAATCATCAATAAAGAGAATATAATATCTATATCCTGCTAATGAAGGAACAGGAGAATGACCCCACTCATCACAATGAATTAGTGCAAATGGAGATGAAGCATGAGATGAAGATAATGAAAAAGGAAGTCTTTTACTTTTTGCTAACTGACAAGGATGGCAAATACTTGGAGAATGAGAAGACTTAACAATAATATTTTTATGATTGTGAAGTTGTTGAACTATTTTTGAAGAAGGATGACCTAATCCGCAATGCCAAACTTGAGATGGAGCAACAAGAGAAGAAAAAGCATACTGCAGCATAGTGGATGAAATTGGATATAAATTATTAACCATCTGTTCCTTTGCTAATAAAGCATGACTCTGTAAATCTCTTATTTCATAACCCAATGGATCAAAAGTTATATAACATGCATTATCCTTTGTAAACTTGGCAACTGATAGCAAATTATGTTTCATGTATGACACATGTAAAACATTATCAAGTCTAAAACTAGTTTTTGGTGTATGAAGATCAGCATTACCAATAAGTGAGATGGATAGAGTCTTACCATTTCCAATCATAACAGTATCCTTGCCTTTGTAGTTTGAAGTATTGTGTAGCAAAGTCCTATCTCCAGTCATATGTGTAGAAGCACCACTATCAGAAACCCATACAGTATCGTAGGAAGATGGATCATCATGAACATTCAAACTAGTAAAAGCATGCTGAGTAGAACTTGAAGGAGCAGTTGGATCAGCTGAACAGTTAACTTGAGAATCAGAAGTAAAAAAATTTGCTTGAACCCTATAGCCAGATGTAGTATCACCACTTGAATTCCCAGTTGTAGGTGGATGATATCTAAAAAAGCACCTTGTAGCAATATGACCATTCTTCTTACATTTGACTGTACAATTTGGAATAATCCACATAAGGTCTCCTATCAGAATTTGAACTAGATCCATTAGAAGAATTTGAACTGGAACCATGTTGATACTGACTGTTTTTGTAGTTACTACCATTACCCATTCTGTTGTTACCACCATTCTTTCTATTATTACCATTGTAACCAGTAGAACCATTTCTTGCATACAAAGCAGTTGAGTTTTGCTCATCATAAACATTTGTAGTTTGATGATGTCTTTCATCTAAAAATTGTTCATGAGAAAGGAATTTTGCTTTCAATTCACCAAAAGAGTAAGGTGTTTCTTTATTTTGTGAAGAGATGACAAACATATCATAATCACTGCCTAATCCATTTAACACAAACATCAGTAAATCTGCATCATTAACCTTTTCTCCGATGGCTGCCAAAGAATCAGCAATAGCTTTAATCTTCTGAAGATAAACCACAATAGATTGATTACCTTTCTTGATTCCATGTAATTGAGTTCTAAGCATATTTTTCCTAGCAAGAAATTGGGTTCTAAAGCTAGTAGCAAGATATTCCCAAATATCCTTGGATGTTGCAAGACCCAGTACATCACCACTCACAGTTTCAGTAAAAGTTGCTTTAAGACATGTCGACACAAATCGATCTAATTTTCTCCAAGAAAGCCATTCTGGGTTTGTAATTTCAGTTCCATCAACAATTAATCTTTGTGGTGGTTCAATCTCACCAGTAACATAACCAAAAAGATCAGTAGATATCAAAACACCCTCAAATTGATCACGCCATAACAAATAATTTGATCCATCCAATTTCATTGACACAAAGTTTGTGATATTCATAAAAGGAAGTGAAGAAGAATTACCAGCGGAAGACGACATTGTTGATGCAGTATGATTAACCGGATTGATACTAGTAGTGTTGAGTGAATTATTGCTGTTGTTGTTGTTGTTGCTTCGAGATCTGTTGTTATTTCGATTTATGTGGTAAGTATTTCTTCTGGTAGTGACCATAAAAGAAGCAAGGTGAACCCTAAAATTGATTGGGGAAAATTGTTAAATCTGTATTACCCAAAAGCTGAAAATTAATGAGAAAAGTTATTAAGCTTTGAAAACATGATCGTTACAAATCTGATACCATGAGAATTATAATGTTCTCATGATAATCAAGAAAGCAAGAATTGTTACAGAGATGAAGAGAAAGAGTTGTTGTATTTCTGATAAAAGAAAACCTTAATTAATCCAGACAGTTTTACAGATATTTATTACAGACTTTTTAATACAGCTGTCTTACTCAGACAGGGCACAAGATCTGACTGAATGACCAATGATACTCAAGTCAAGATGTACTTGACTTGAGCTGACTAATATTCCTATTATAATCCATAAAGTAGAAAAAAGATCTCCCTTTGATTAAATTATTTAAATCTTCCCAGACTTACTTCCATATCCCTTTATAAAAGAAAAACACTTAGCTTCAATCCACACACATACACTATTTTTGTTCAAAAAGGATCGAGAATTACCTGATCTATTAACCCTCTTGCTCTTCACCGTTATCCATCCATCATCTTCTCCCTGAGAGAACAAACTGGTCTTCATTGTAGCTGCAAAACAATGACTGAGTTGACTCATATAGAATCGATCAATCATAGAACCTATATTCTTCTCTAGTGTCAAGTCATTTACCGAAACTCTTTACCGATTTTGTGAATAGTTTCCTACTATAGAAACAATCAATTATGTAGCGACTAGGTAATAATTATTCCATAGTATTATCATTGTAAATTATCCGAAGATGAAAATAGTAGTAGCTAGCTTTATCATATCAAGTTGCATGACACTCAAATTACTAATCCATTAACAATGTGGAAGACCGCAGCTGTTAACAGGGTCGTGATCTTGTTCACACGACCCATTTTTTTACATGGACAAATATTCCTCGCTTTTTTCCATAGATATTTGAATTAAATTTTTTTAACAATGAAGTGTTCAAAGAAACATGAGAAATCAGGTAGGACGATTGAGATTAAAAAATTGATAATGTTCTCACAGTCAGTATGAAAAAGAAGAAGATCGGTTTTTCCTTACTAATTTAAATCCCGTGAATCCGTGATAGATAACTCAAAAAATACCTTTTTCCGGATAGATATGAAGATTTAAAAACTGGGTTTTACATCTACGTCTAAAATTATAACCGTGAAGAACACAAAAAAAAAATCCCCATTAATAGGAGTTTATATCTAAAATTAGATTTTATGCTGATGATGAGTTCCGTAGAATTCCTTCGGATAGTTGTAAACCCAATTTCAATGATTTTTCATCACTTGACGAGGATGAAGTTGATCAATGAGAGGGGGCAGATAAAAGTGATTATGATCGAAATAAAGATGGTCTGAAAACATAATCAGACGGTCTGAAAACACAGTGAGTTTGATTTTGAGTTCTTAAGAAACACAACCGGTAAACTCATTCCAATGACGGCAGTAATCGATCGGTTTGTGGGTGGTCGGGGTGATGAAACCCTTTTTCAGCTTTTTGCTAAACTTACCTTTTTGGTAAATCTCTGACGCCAAACAATAAAAATATTCTGGCCCTGTCTATAACATAAATGGTCCCTGTGTATAGCTGGGGTCATGTGGAAATGAAGAAAAATATTTACTATCAAGTTGTATGACTTTAATCACTCCTTTTACCTATTTTTTTCTCTCTTTCTACTCAATTATCCGTTATTACATGTTGTTAAAGTGCAATGAAACTACGTATTGCCTTCATCATCTCACTTTGATACATAATGCTCGATCGTGATATTTGTTATCTGCAACCGACCAATATGACACCCCACGCTACGCCAAAGGATATAAGAGAAACTATCCGATCAATGAACAGTGAATACTTTATTCTTTCTTCTGAGAAATAGTCTCAAGCAGTCATTGTTGAAACTTCTCAGAATGTAATCTCATGGAACAACATTGGTCTCGAAATTGCAAAAAGATTTCACATGGATTTAGATTTTGACATATTTTCTTCTGAAGCTCGGAAAGAGTTTTTCTTTTCTTCTCAGCAGGATCGTGATAAACTTAATCAAAATGGCTTATGGAAATGCAATGACATGACAATAAGATTATTGACATGGTGGAATGCATCAAATTCAATCTCTTTGTCCGAGATTAACTCAGAGGGGTTCTTGGATTGAGATTCATGGTGTTCCATTTAATCTTTGGGATTCATCTTTTTATAAAGAGTTCAGTCAAAAATTTGGTGGTCTTATGGAAGTTCATCATTCAACAGCAAATTGGGAGGATTGTATCTGCCATTCGTCTAAAGGTACGCAGTTTTGATGGAATTATATCTTCCTTCCTGTATCATTTTGGGGGTTATTCTTTTCCATTCAAAATTTCTCCTATGAAGTTCATCAATGGCGCTGCTGATCAGACTCATAAGAAGATTAGGGTTCAACTTGAACTTGTTTCTTTTGGTTCGCAAATCGTTGACTCACAAATATCTACTGAGTCAAAAAATGATTCTTCATTCAAAATAGATTGGTCGGAAATACGTCAGCCAACGTTAAGACCCCATGATTTCAGTATTTCGGAAATTTGCCGCAACTGAGAAAGGAAAGAATTATATACCTATTTCAGTTTTAAATTCAAATTTGAATTCTAGCTCCAATTCAAACGGTAAAAGGCAGAGACCTGGAGACATGGATTTGGGCTCTTCTATGGCGAATATTTCGGTGTGCGGGTAAATCTAATGAACCGAATTCATCTAATTCAAATTTTGAGGAAAAATCATTTATTAATCTCGACAGAAGAAGATGTGGATGATTATTTAGAGGCCGCTGTTTCTATTCCTTACTTGCAAATGATTGATTCATTCGGAAATTCTCATCCCTCAGAAATTGTTCCTTCTACTGTTATTAGCGACTTCAATTTCTTTTGGAAAACATCAGAGAAATGGAGCACTTTGAAGCATAAGGTAAATCCAAATCTGAAAAAAGATTTTGAAACTGTTCTATTGCAAATGGCTGTCTTATGTCCGAAATTGGATGTTCATCTTTACGGTACTCAAGATGAGGGTAATGATGCTATGATGGAAACTTTCAAAGTCCATCTTCTTAACCTTGATATGGAAATACAAAAGTATGTTTGATTGGGTCTATCTTTTTCTGATTTTTATGAATGATTTGTTTACATGGATCCTAAAATTATTTGTTGGAATGTTCGTGGTCTAAATGACTTAAATAGAAGAGATGTTGTGAGAAAGAAAATTAGAGATTGGAAACCAAATATTGTGCTTCTACAGGAAACCAAAATCCAATAATGCAATGACCTTCTGGTGTGGCAATGTTGGAGTAACAAGTCAGTAAAATGGTTAGACTCACCTTCTCAAGGAAGTTTTGGAGGAAATTTATGTTTGTGGGATTCTTCTAAAATTCAAGTTTTGGATTACTTAATGGGGCCTTACTCAATTACAATTTTATGTAAGAATGTCTCAAATGGTTTTGAATGGATGTTTACTGGTTTATATGCTCCTTGTTCTTCACATACTGATGAAGTCAAAATTTTCTGGAGAGAAATTGAAGAAGTAAGGTGTTTCTGGAATTACCCTTGGGTTCTTGGAGGAGATTTTAATGTAATAAGATTTTCTCATGAGAGATCATCTGGAGGAGATGTTACTAATGACATGGACAGATTTAATAGATTCATATAAAAGCATCATTTGATTGATCTACCTCTTATTAGAGCAACTTATACTTTGACAAATAATCAAATCCAAAGCATTAGAAGCAGAATTGATAGATTTCTTGTTTCACCTGAGTGAGAGTCTTTTTATCCTCAAGTTATTCAACAAGCACTAGCACGGCCTTGTTCTGATCATAATCCATTAGCACTTATTTGTCAGGGGTTAAAGCATGGTCTACCGCCATTTTGCTGTGAGTATTTCTGTTTTTTCTCATCCCAATTTTTAAAATTTTGTCAAAGAAATGTGGTGTTCCTTTTCTGTTTCAGGTAGTGCTGGCTATATTTTTTTGCAAGAAATTACAACTTCTTAAAGCAAAACTGAGAGAGTGGAGCAAAGAAGAATATGGAGATGCTGCAAGATTTGGAAGATATTTTTGTGGCACTAGATGAAGCTAAATATGAAGAAAAAAAATGGACTTACTGAGATGCGGTGGGAGGAAAGAGCAAAGGCCAGATATTGCAAACTCACCTTCATCAATGCTGAAAAATTAAGAAGCAGAGCTAGAGTCACTCATGTCAAAGATTTTGAAAACAACACCAAATATTTTCATAGGCTTGTAAATGACAGAAGAAAAAGAAGTTATATTTCCTCAATTAATGTGAATGGAAATCTTACCAACAATGAAGAAGAGATAAAAACAGGTATTGTCTCATATTTTCAAGATATTTTTAAAACTCAGAATAAGAGAACAGTTTCTATGGAAGGTATGAACTTCACCAGAATTTCTGAAGATACGAGCACTTTGTTAGAAAAAGATTTTGAAGAAGAAGAATGTTTGGCAGCTATCAAGATGCTATGACAATTCAAAGCACCTAGACCAGATGGCTTTCCTGTTAGATTTTATCTTCTCTGCTGAACTTCATCAAAGAGGATTTTCTAAAGGTCTTATCTGAACTGCATCACTGAAGTTTCGTGGATTGGAGATTTAAGAACACATTTATTGCTTTGATACCAAAGAAATATACTATAGAAGAGATAAAAGACTTAAGGCCTATCAGCTTAATTCATGGTGTTTACAAAATCATTTTAAAGATTCTTGCAGAAAGATTCAAGAGCACTTTGCCTCATATAATTTCTCAACAACAATCTTCTTTTGTTAAGAAAAGACAGATTCTGGATGGAGTCTTAATTGCAAATGAATTGATTGATTCTAGGATAAGAAGTGGTAAACCTGGCTTGCTTTGCAAAATTGATTTTGAAAAAGCTTTTGATCATGTCAATTGGGATTTTTTGGATGAAATTTTTAAGCTCATGGGATTTGGTGACAAATGGAAAAGCTGGATTAGATGTTGTGTTGAATATGTGAAGTTTTCTGTGCTTATTAATGGAAGTGCAACTGGTTTCTTTACAAGTAAAAAAGGAATAAGACAAGGTGATCACATTTAACCTTTTCTTTTCCTTTTAGTTGGAGAATCCTTAACCTTCATGATCAAGGGAGCTCAAGAACAAGGAATCATTTCAGGTTTTCAAGTCAAAGATGATGGTTTGTGAAAAGACGAGGATACCCAAATACACCACAATCTTTTATTTTTATCACAACCTATACAAGACCCATTGTGTATAAACCTCTTGGAGCAACAATCACTCAACGAATATTTCAACACAGTGTCCACTTGATTTAGGGTTAGTCCGAACTGGGCTAACTCGTGAATTAAATATCAAAGGCAAGTGGGGAAAACAATACACTTTGTGTGATCATCTATGGATATGGAATCGAGATAATACAACAATAAAGTGATCACTTGATAAAAGGTACAGTAATAACCGAAACCAATAGGATCAATATCAAGTGCCATGTTAACGTACAAAGTGCAATTTATTTTAATTATAATAAAAAAATTATAATGCGGAAATATAAAGTAAATGGCACATCAAGATTTTGTTAACGAGGAAACCGCAAATGCAGAAAAACCCCGGGAACTACCCCAGAATTGAATACTCTCAGAATTAAGGCGTTATACAAAATCTAAACCAACTTCGTATAGTTGAGACCAAGCAACTAAACCTATAGTTCACCTAGTTCCTTCAGTATCCCTAAGCCTCCAACATGCAATAAGTCACGCACTTGGAATAATTCCTTTAGTTCGTATTCCAAACAGTAAAGGAACAACAAATCTGTTCGGTAACAACTCTTTTCAAACAAAGTGATATGAGTTAGACAAAGGATCTTCTGTTTACTCCAATAAACTCCTTTGTTGGGTTCTAGATGAATCTAATAATAACTACCAAAGTAATTATCTTTAGACTATGCAATCAATAATAGGATCTACCAAGATACTAAATACTGATGCCGGTCTACGCAACTAATCAATCCAATCTATCTATCAAAAGATAAGCGTTATACTTCGTATTGTAATTCCTCAATACTACGTCTATATACTAGAGTATAATAATTCATAGCTTCGCAGTTATGTTTTCAATATAGCACAACTTGAAAGATACGTTAGGAATGAAACAGTTCAAGTCAAATATTACTAACCTCAAGAGGAAGGATGATGTCTTCGATGTAGCTCTTTACTTCTTCACATTCTTCAAGTCTTCGAGTAATACTTGTATGTCTCATAATCCTAATAACTTTCTAGTTTAACCTATACGAAGTTGACTCTAGTACATAATCAAGCGACTCTTAAATGAGTTTTGGTTCACTAAAATATGACAACCAAACTTGACATACCAACGCTTGGTGGGAAACCGAGAAATGCTCTAACAATCTCCCCCTTTGTCAATTTTAGTGACAAAACTCCTACATCATATGGATAAACAAATTACAAGAATTCATTATACATACACTTGATTCCAAGTTTCAACAGCACTATAACCTGCATATATTCAATCCATAAATGACGCTGTTGACATTATAAAAACAAAGCTAATACTTCTCCTAAAGGTGAGATAGGTAGATTTTCAATCTGCACATCTTTGTTATTTTCCTCTTGTAGTCCAAATAACTACAATCATCATATGATATGTTTCTCCCCCTTAGTCAATGTTTTACTCTTTCGCCAGATATAACGTTTTAAGCACAATTGTCCTTTCTTTAGTGAATACCAATCACTTGTTTACTCCATATATATCTCCCCATTTTTGTCACAAAATGACAAAGGTACGAGCAAATAAAGGACAAACCGAAAGGATCTTACAAATCTAAAAGACTTGTACAACCTATAAGAGTTAAGCACGAAGGTTTCACATACCATTTTAGATAACCAATATCAAAACCGAAACTACAAGTAATTTTGTTTTAATATGTTATCAAGGAAACAATTTCCCGAAGCAATTGTCCCTAATAGTTTAACAAATTGACTAATCACCTTAGTTCTTTTTGCTAAACCGATTGCACAAATACAACCGCTTATTTCTATAAGACCGAAATAAAGATCAGAATTAACTTTATTTTTCTCATCAGGATCTAATTATTCAAACAAGACTTAGACCTAACACTTTTAAACAAGACAAGTACTAGGTTAGTTAACTAGTATTTCTTATTGAGGCATTCAATTAGACTTGAATAACCGAAACCTTCACTTTGATAAGTCTAACTAAGATAACTTAGTTTCTCTTATCCGGAATCAAATTGGACTAAACAAATGATCCCAAATTTTTTGTTAAGCCATAAATGATTCATACAAACCAAATAATTCAACTTGCATAATTATTTTTCTTAACCGGAAGCAATTGAAATAAACATAGACATTAAAGCACCGCAATTGCACCGAAATTTCGTTAAGCCTAAACAATTGATACCAAACAATAAAGCAAGATAACAATAGTTTTTATCAACCGGAAACAATTGAATCACACACACACATCCATACACACATAATGGAATAAACATCAATTGTACCGAAATTTTGTTAAGCAAAAGCAAAATATGTGAAATAAAATCAGGCTTTTCTTAAACAGGAAAACGATTAACTAACAAATTCGTTACCTTAAATTCCGCATCCTCTTTTCCCCAGAAAGATATATCATTAAGCGCAAGTTCAAGTTAGAACTCTCCCCCATTGTGTTGTCATTCTCTCGCAAGACAAAAGAACAACAACAAAAGCAACCTTTACCAGAGAAAGGTTGAATCGGTTTTAACTAATGCATAGCAAAAGTTGAAAACCCTAAACACATATGCTTTTATGCTAAACCAAAATCGATTCAACATATTGTGACTTTTTCACACATGAGTTTCAATCGGAACACCTTATGATCCTTTGATAAATCCTACCAACATGGGCTAGAACTCAATCCCGCTAAATCAAAAAGTCACACAAACCATAAGGCTTCACATATCATATGAGATCGAATATTAGGTTTATGAAAACCGAAATCATACATCCCATAAATCCAATTTGTAATACACCATAAATATTCAACAGAAAATCACGTATTGCAATTACCTCAATCTTGTAGGGAATTAAATTACAAAACCAACACAAAAAGAATGAGGTCATTCCGAGTTCGGACGAAGAAATTATGGGGAAAAAAGTTTTACACTCCTTCGTATGGACCAATCACACCAATCACTAGGACCGGTTATGGTGATTACTTGTGACCAGTGATACCAATCACCAGGACCGGTTACAACATGAATCCATACACGAAAATGTTTTAGACATAACTTTTGCATATTATGTCCGAATTCAGTGATTTTTGGCTCGTTTTGACCATATAAACAAGAGCTACACGTATATGACCTGTAGATATTAACACAATGAAATAAAAATAACCGTTTCTATCAAAAGCTCAAATATAGATAGAGAAGGTATGAGTATAGAAGAAAATAAATCTCCCAAAATATGTGAATTAGTCATATAATAACTGAGAGGTCATGTGCTTAGTTTCATGTGCTTCCTCACCCTTCATAAGATTGAGCACAAAGGTGAGCATGCACATTCCAACACAACTAGGTTGTGTTTATTTGAGCCTTGTCTTCTTTGTCACAAGGGACTAAGACAGAATCACTCTTGACCTCTTGCTTGGTTTGATTTCTCTTGTTCCATCTATTGTTTTTCTTCTTTGACTTGTGATGAAGAGTGTCATTATCACAACGTTCACTAGTACAAGAGATTTCAGACATGATGTCTCTCTTTATCCTTTCAAGAAAACTCTTATAATTATTGTCACCAACAATTAATAGCTGAGAGTCATTCTTGTGACTAACTTTTGGTCCCTTCTTGGTTATGGAGGACTTCGGGACCCATTTAGAGTTGGATTTCATAGGAGCAGCTTTCTCCTTCATACCATTAGGACGATTGTCTTTTTGAATACTTTGCGAAACAACTTTTTTCCAATTTGGAACATTAGATCTTGTCTTAGAATTTTCAAAGTGATCTCTCCTTTTATAATTGGGTCTTTTATGAGATGACCTTGTCGAGCTATACGTAAAATTTGAACTATCATTGTAATAATTCTTTTGCCTAAACTTAGGACAATAACGATCTGAGTTCTTTCGGGGAGCAAACTTAGCCAATTCGTTTGATACAAAAGAAAGTGCATCTTGCATCTTACGAACTTTGCATCCCCATTGCAAGTGCCCTTTATTACCACAATAATAACAATGTTTAGTAACATACGAAGTCTGAGTTTGAATGTTACCTTTTTGTGGATCCGCTTGTGTTGGAGATCGACGAGTTTTCTTCTTCTTCTTATCTTTGTTCAACATTGTTGGTTTCTTGACATTAGCGGAAGTGCTCTCTTTGATTACTGCTGGTTGAACACAATCCTTAGGCTTAACAAGCTTTACTTCTTTAGAAGAAATAACATCATTTTTGACATCAGTGGAAACCTCTGGTTGAGAAGAATTTGTATCTTTAACAAATTTTATCTCATTGTTACCGTTGGAAGCACTTAATTCCTTATATCATAATCCTCTTGTATCACCATGATATCTTCCTGCTTCTAACAATGAGGATAACTTGTTTGTGCTATCATTGGACTTTTTCAAGTACAAATTTTATTCTTCCAACGTCTTGATTTTATCAAGAGCACCAGCTAGATCAGCCTCAAGGCGTTTTTCTTGTGAGAGATATTCACCTTCTTTCTCTTCAAAACTCTTTTGTTGAGAATTAACCCTTGCTTCAGATTCAACAAGTTTTTTTTCCGACAAAAAGAGATCTCTTCGAAGATTTTTGATGTCGTTTTATAGTTGTAGTGGTAAAAAGGTTCGTTGCTCGAACTTGTGAAGGATTTTCGAAAATTAAATAGAATTGTTTTGACAATAATAAGAAAATACCGAGACTTTGGATTCCACCATTGACCAATTAATTGATAAACTCTAATCAATATTCATGCAATATTCTTCTTTAAAGTGATTCTAATATTTGCCTCTAATAGATTTTCGAAGTAATAATTGTAAGCACGAAGCATGAAACATCAAAAGTATTAAAACTAAGCATGTCCCATCAAAACACTTCACAACTACTCAATAAAAACCAATTTTTCTTTTAAGTTCTATGCAAATAATCATGTAAAATAATTGCAATAAATAATTAAAATAGAATTATACCACTTTTCATGGAACAATGGCTTCCTCCGTCGCCTCGGCTAAGGGGTTTAGCTCCTCATATTAATCACTTGCTCAAAATACATATTTGGTGTTCAAAAGTTGATTAAAAGAGTGAAAAGTGCTAAGCAGCGGATTCTGTAGTTGTTGAAGGTCTAAAACAGAAGTCCGAGTTGTTGCTGAAGAGCTTCTGTGACTGCAGGAAGATGCGACCGTACCTCGTTGTCACTGAAAATAAGTCTGCCACTGCGACTGATTCTGAAGGTCTAATGTTCTTCGTCTTCTTCTTCTTCTCAGCAGCAGCAGGAAAGTTTCTGAACTCGACTCTGTGATTTTTTTCTCGCTTCTCTATAGCTCTAAACTTCTCCAAACTCCCCCAAATTGTTTGTATCCCTAAATATGACTCGAATCAACCTATATATAGCCTCCAAACACAAAATCTCTCGAGTTAATCCAAATATTTTCGTTTTTTTCTTCACCGCACGTTATGGGATTTTAATCTTCTTTTTACGCGTTAACTTGGTTTCCAAACTCTCTCAGGACTGAATAAGGACTCCATACACTCCT
The DNA here is from genome assembly GCA_023531105.1 of Papaver atlanticum. NCBI lineage: Eukaryota > Viridiplantae > Streptophyta > Magnoliopsida > Ranunculales > Papaveraceae > Papaver > Papaver atlanticum. The sequence continues at coordinate 2,515,838 of JAJJMB010001336.1, forward strand.
ATCTTGCCGTAAACTCTTCACAAATTCTTTTGTAAACCGAAAATAACTCAAATTGTGAATTCTCCCTGTTTTGCTCCAACACGGATTTCTATCCCTGTTTAATCGATTCTACAGCTCATACCATACTTGTTTATCCTTAACAGAGTTAACCCAACGAAAATCAGCCCTTGATTCGTCTTAAAAATCATCCAAAATCCAAACAGAAAATTTCTGTTTTCTGTAAAAAAAATCCCGCCAAAATCTGTTTTGAAAATTTGAGAAGAAATGTGACCTCCCCCTATCCAGTGCCGATCTGTGCTTAGCAGCTGCTTGGAAATGGGTTACCCCTTATCCAAAATAAGAGTCCGAATAGCAAGTGTCCTCCCAGGAAACTTTAGCAACTTTTCGAGCCAATTTTCCCAAAAATGTTTATTCCCCAAAAATACCTACAAAGGGATAAAATACCAACATTAGTACAAAAATGGGTACTAAAAATATACACAATAGAGATGAAAATAGACACATAAATGCGTCTATCAATTTTCACATTCGAATTTCTTAGAATTTAGCTCGTCTGTACGATCTTTAAGAAGAGAGTCACTGAGGAGATAACCAATATAATATCCTTGGAAAACCTTCTTCAGTTTCTTGTTTTCACGACAAAGAGGAGTCATAAAACCAAGAAAATCCGAAGTTCTCAGTTTTTTATTTTTCAAAGGATACAGTAGTTTAGAGTATTCTGAGACATCCTCTTCTATATCACGTTCAAAATCTGAGTCATCAACATCAGATCGTCCAACCCTTTTTGTAGACAAATTTTCCAGTCGTCGTCAGTTTCTACATCATTAAAAGGATTAACTTGTCTAGTAGATTCTCTTGAGATGATTCCCTTCAGATATTGAATCGTAAATGCCATCATCAAGTGTTAACTCAAAACTCTTGATGTCTTGCTTTACGTTAACTGAATCATCCATTAGATTCAATTCTTATAGGTTGGATCGCACCAAACACAGATTGTTGGATGTTTTCGTGTTTGCCTGCTCTGATACCAATTGAAAAGACGAGGGTACCCAAATACACCACAATCATTTATTTTTATCACAACCTATATAAGACCCACTGTGTATAAACCTCTTGGAGCAACAATCACTCAACGAATATTTCAACACAGTGTCCACTTGATATAGGGTTAGTCCGAACTGGGCTAACTCGTGAATTAAATATCAAAAGAAAGTGGAGAAAACCAATACACTTTGTGTGATCGTTTATGGATATGGAATCGTGACAATACAACAACAAAGTGATCACTTGATAAAAGGTACGGTAATAACCGAAACCAATAGGATCAATATCAAGTTCCCTGCTAACGTACAAAGTGCAAACTACTTTAATTATAATAAAATAATTATAATGCAGAAATATAAAGTAAATGGCACATCAATACTTTGTTAACGAGGAAACCGCAAATGCAGAAAAACCCCGGGAACTAGTCCAGAATTGAATACTCTCAGAATTAAGGCGTTATACAAAATCTAAACCAACTTCGTATAGTTGAGACCAAGCAACTAAACCTATAGTTCACCTAGTTCCTTCAGTATCTCTGCGCCTCCAACTTGCAATAAGTCACGCACTTGGAATAATTCCTTTAGTTCGTATTCCAAACAGTAAAGGAACAACAAATCTGTTCGGTAACAACTCTTTTCAAACAAAGTGATATGAGTTAGACAAAGGATCTTCTGTTTACTCCAATAAACTCCTTTGTTGGGTTCTAGATCAATCTAATAATAACCACCAAAGTAATTATGTTTAGACTATGCAATCAATAATAGGATCTACCAAGATACTAAATACTGATGCCGGTCTACGCAACTAATCAATCCAATCTATCAAAAGATAAACCGATTATATTTGGATCCCATCCGATCAAGTTTTGTGCACACCAAAGATTATGAAACCAATAAGAAATCTTCTTTATCTTCAAATCTTCTTAAATCTTCAATAAACACATGCACACCACAACTTGAATCTCTTGTGATCAATCACACACAGAACGGAGTCTGTTAACGATTGATTATCACAAGACGTCTTTAGATCTACAAACAGTTCTAAAGATACCGTCGACACTTCGATCTAGTTTGAGTGGATCTTATATCAGAAGAGAAGATTCTCAAGCATAAACAAACTAGGTGCAATCAAAGTTCAACAACCGTTAGTCAATCGAAAACTAATAATAAACTGCAATTATCTAGTTTCCAACCAACGGTACTCGTAGAGCTTCTCAATCCCAAAGAAGTCTTTAAAACGAGCGGTCGTAAGAGATTTCTTATAATTAGGGTACTTTCCTCTCCGAATAGACGGCTCCACCAGTAACAACACAACTAGGTAGTTTTGCTGGCTCTAAGGATTAGTTTGCTCGAAATGTAAACTTAGGTATTTATAGACCAAGGAATTTCCTAAACCGAATATTCTCAAGATATGCAATAACGCCCAAATCGGTTTTCATAATTCCTGGAAATGCTTTGTCCAAATATCTACCGAAATCTCACTAGAAAATCTCCAATTAGTAAATGCATATTACCAATTTTTATTTTCTAGAGATATGCATTTAATTGCTGGTAACTAAAAGCATATAAAACAAAAAACCTTAATTAAAAGATTCTCAATTTATTTCGGTCCGGGATTCTCCTTTAGTTATTAAGGAATATCTTTGAACAATAAAAGGTAAGAATTACTGCACGCGTTCAAAGTATGTCGACATCTTTTTCTTTGTAAATCCTCTTTCATATTTACAATCTTGGAACCGATTTGCCACACTTCCAAACAAGTTTAGTATTGGTTCATCTGATTTCCAAGAACTATATGTGATTGATCAATATCAATTATCAAATCACTAATCATGGGTTTTCGGTTCTACCAAGCACAAGGATCGGTTCTACCTCCATATGGTTACTGGGACCGGTTACATCAAGTACCAGGACCGATTACCATATACTCATGGTATTACTTGTGATCGGTCACACCAGTTACTAGGATCGGTTACACCAATTACTAGGACCGACTATACCAATTACAATGATCGATTACACAACTCTTTTGTGATCGGTCACACCAATTACTAGGATTGGTTACACTAATTACTAAGATCGGTCACACCAATTACAAATATCGATCATACCATCTTAGGTGATTACTTAAGATCGGTTTCACTAATAAAAGTCATACCAATACATAAGTCAGGCATTTGAGTAGTTTTACCAAGATACATAACAAGTTATGAGCGGTTATACTAATCACACATATTGGTAATCCAGAGATATGCAATGAATAACAATACCAATAAGCCTAGAAATTTCCCTTTCGATTCACAAAACAAGTTTATGAATGTACTTCCTTTAAACGAATGTAAACATTGTTTCCTAGGATGAAATCTTCACCTTTACCCATACACATAATCACAATAGCATTCATACGATTATGTCGATGTCTTATATACGAAGTTCAAAAGATAAGCGTTATACTTCGTATTGTAATTCCTTAATACTACGTCTATCTACTAGAGTATAATCATTCATAGCTTTGCATTTATGTTTTCAATATAGCACGACTTGAAAGATACGTTAGGAATGAAACAGTTCAAGTTAAATATTACTAACCTAAAGAGGAAGGATGATGTCGTCGATGTAGCTCTTTACTTCTTCACATTCTTCAAGTCTTCGAGTAATACTTGTATGTCTCATAATCCTAATAACTTTCTAGTTTAACCTATACGAAGTTGACTCTAGTACATAATCAAGCAACTCTTAAATGAGTTTTGGTTCACTAAAATATGACAACCAAACTTGACATACCAACGCTTGGTGGGTTCAACCGAGCAATGCTCTAACAATTTGCTTATTAGTCAGCTGCAATTTGCAAATGACACTCTCATTTTTCTAGCTGCTGATGTTGAAAAAATTCAAAATCTCAAATTAATTCTCCTTTCTTTTGAGAAGCTCACGGGTTTAAAAATAAATTTTGCTAAAAGTAAATTTTTTGGTGTTGGGTTTGAGGGTGATTTATCTTTGTTTTCTTCTATTTTGGGGTGTTATGGTGGCTCTCTGCCTACAACTTATCTTGGTCTTCCTTTGGGGGATAGGTGTGGTGGTATTTCAAAATGGGACAAGATCATTGAGAAGTTCATTGCAAGATTAGCTTGTTGGAAAAAGCCTCTTCCTTCTAGGGCTGGAAAGATTACTTTGATCAATAGTGTCCTTGCAAGCTTGCCAGTATATTATATGTCATTGTATGAGATGCCATCTTCAGTTGCTCAAAAGATTGAAAAAATAATGAAGGATTTTTTGTGGCATGATAATAAAGGGAGAAGGAAAATTCATCTAGTCAAATGGGATGCCTTATGTAGAAGAAAGCACTCTGGAGGTTTAGGAATCAAAAATATCAAAAAAGTGAATTATGCTCTTCTTACTAAGTGGTCCTGGAGGTATGCTGTTGAAGATAAAGCTTTGTGTAGAGCCATTGTGGCTTAAAAATATGGTTCTGGTGATACTCTGTGGGCTTCTAAAATTCCAACTTGTACATATGGCAGATCATTTTGGAGATCAATCATGAAATACCATTCTACTTTCTTAAAGTATGTCAGATTAAAGGTTAACGACGGGGTTCTTTGTAGATTTTGGGATGACAACTGGATCTATGAGTCTCCAATCAAATTGTGCTACCCAAATCTTTATGCTGCTTCCAGAGCAAAGAACTTATCTGTTGCTAAAGTTGGAAAAGTTTATGGCAATGCTGTGGTTTGGGATCTTCAAATTCCAAGAAGACTCAATTCTGCAGTAAGAACTGAACTTGCACTCTTAACAACTGATCTTAATTCTTTCAGATTCAATATTAATGAAGAAGATGAACTACAATGGTCTCTCACTAAAGATCATCAATTCTTTGTCAGCTCAGTGTATGAAAAATTGAATTTTGAGGATGCTTCTCTTTTGTCAGGTCTTATCTTCTCTTTAATTTGGAAACTTAAATGTCCTCCCAAAATTGGCTTTTTCTTATGGCCGCTGGCTTACAATAGATTACTAACTAGAGATTTCTTAAGAAACAGAATAATTGAGGTGCCTGAAAATTGTCTTTTCTGCAATGAAGCTGAGACTTCTTCTCATCTCTTGTTACACTGCAATTTTGCTAGAAAGGTTTGGGAAGATTTTATGTGTCAGATGAACTGGTTTTTCACTATGCCAGATAATGTTGATCATTTACGTCATGCTTGGAATTTGACTCACAGTAAAAAAGCAATCACAACTGTCTGGAATCTCATACCTGTAGCAATCATGTGGAGCTTATGGAAAGAAAGAAATGCAAGGATTTGTTCTGAGAAAAGATGCAATGTCAGAGCTGTTATTAACAAGGTAGTTTCTTGTCTTTTCACCTGGGCTTTAACTGTTAAGGAGTTTGAAGATGTTAATTCTTCCGAGGTTATGAAACATTGGAGCAAGATTTATTTTGATACTTAGATAGTTGGTAGCCTGTTACCTTCTATCTTTTTTCACTTGTTAGCTTGGTAGTTTGTTACCAGCTTTCTTTTCTTTTCTTTTGGCTTTGTAGGGTGGTATAATCATTTTATACCCTCTTCTATTTTGATCAATAAAATCTCTTCTTTACCAAAAAAAAAAGAAAAAAAAAAAAAGAACAATGAATACATATACCTACTATGATTCAGTCATTAAAAGGCAATAACGAGCAAAACCCTTAGTCAGCTGACTCGCGGTTTGTTATCTAAAATACATACAGTTAGCTTCACGGAGAAATAAGGTAGGTAAAACTTCAGCTATCTTATATAACATTGAAAAGAAATGTAGTATATTATTAAAGAGTGCATTAGTACTAGTAGTCGTATGTAATTTCTACTCTTTCTTCCCTAGAATATGTGGTCCATGGCACTTATGGTTTTTATTTGCAACTACTATGTACAACTACTATGTAATGTACAATGTATATGCTCGTGGTCCTATCATCTTACTATTACTTTTTTTTTTTTTGAAGGAATGAGGGGCTTTGAAGAGCCCCTAGAATTTATTTATTTGACTACCTCATTCAAGTTGAGGTTTGAAGGATTACATATAAGAGGTGTTACATAAATACACTCTCTTGTTTCATCATTATACATTGCATATTGACACAACAAGCATGCAATGTGTTTTACATTTGTTGAGATTACATAATACCAAATAATATGGAAGAGACTAACATGAATCTTGATCCTACAAGTGAGAAAGAAGATGCTCCAAAGAATAACTTGATCATTCCCCAAATCGGCTTGTTGCCCATTTATTGCATACTCCTCAAATATCACATCTGTAAGATTAAGATTTTTCTTCAATTTAATTTCCAAATCACATACCTTTGTCTTGGCCATCAGAGAAGAAGTATCAAAATCAGTCTGGTATTCGAATTTTTGTAACGGAAAATCCTGAATAATCTTCCACACGAACAACAAAATCAGATTTCGTCCAACATAACATATTTTCTCTGTTCTTCCTTCCACTAGTCTGGATTGATGAGATTGTAGAGACAATATTTGAAGAAAAACTTTGTTGTAACAAATCCATATATTGATTATTTCATAAAATCTCATTAGAAAGCCCCAATGACAATAAAAAAAACCCTCTATATAAGCGTAATGAAATAACAAATGGCATGTAGTAGCCATCGATAAATTTATTGAAAAGGGGTGTTTTTAGTGGTCATGTGCTCATGATAAAACCGTTATACCCTCCCGTGTTTTTCAATTTGTTGTGGTTCTAAAAATTTAAACCACAGACCCGAGCCTTACGATTCTAATTTAGAGCAAGAAACCTGCGCCACAAACCACTCCTTCACCGCCAGCACCATCGCCGGCACCAGCAACCACCTCCACTAGCACCATCACCATCAGTGTCAAAATCATAACACCGTCAGCTACACCTAATAAGATCAATATATTCCTTCATCATTAACACCATCACCGCCACCGCAACCGTCACCAGCACCATCAACCACCGCCACCGGCACCATCACCATCAAATTCATAACACTACTACTACTGCACCATCGGCACCGTCTTAACCAGATGCACCACCAAATTCATACGCAATCATAATCAATTTACTCCATGTACAACTGTTACATCTCTATTCCAAAATTTCGATTTTGGATCGTCTTTTTTTGTTTTGAAATTTCGATTTTCTTGCATCTTACTCTTACAGTAACATTGTGCTAAATTGTTGGGTTATTCCCAATTTCGACTTTTGCAACTCCCTTTTAACTGTTTGTGCAAATACCAAGCAGAAAAAGAAATGTGATAATGGAATCTGTGACTATATGAATGATGTGTTTTCAGATGGGGAAAATAAAAAATGTGATAATGGAATCGGTGAGTCTATGAAAGGAATGCAAATGTAGGATCAAAAGTGTGATGCTTTCAATTCTTACTTTCTCTTTGCACCAGTTTACCACTTTTGATTGGGAAGCATATTTTCTTTTAAGTTTTAGTGTTAGTTTTAGATTTTTTGGTCAAACATGTACTAGAAATATAAGTGTTGGTGTCTTTTTAACTAATTAAGGAATTTGCTATGCAGCGATTTGTGGCCTGACAAACTTCTATTGTATAGGTATTTGGTAGGACCATTGATTTAAGGAGCCTAATTGCGGAACGGATGAACAAAATACTCAGAGATAATCTATGATTGTTGTAGGAGTTCGATTGTTCGCCCGACAAACTGGTAAGCGCTCTCTTCATTCCAAATTTCAGTCTCATCATTTGTATCATTGCATATATCTATGCTTATTTCTAACCCCATACGCAAACAGTTGGGGATTTCTTACTTATCTCGATTCAACATAAATTTCCACACCCCAGTGTACGACCCATGTGTACCTATTTAACTCGAATAACACTCATTTTTTTGCCCTTAAATATATGTTGTACTTCTTTCGGGTAAAACAAATTTGTTGCTGAGAATTCAGTTGAGTACTTGAATCGAAATTCATGGCGGATGGCTGGATAGTTTGATACCACGAAAATCTTATTTAATGATTTCTGTGTGTACATAAAAGAACTTGGTGTTGTTATTTACTCGTAGTCACTATACTATAGTCACCCAATCTGCACCTGTAGTAGCAAGGGCCAATTTAGGCATATTTGAAATATCACTGTAGTTTTAGTCACTGTAATAACTTAGTGTTTCCAATTTTAGAGGAAGAAAGCTAGACATTTATGAGTATAATAGTGTCATTAGATAGGTTTGGATCATTGAATCATTTGGTTCAAAGGGCAGGCAGTATATTCGAGCAGCAGGCGCATATTCTACTTAATTATTTAGCTTCTGACTATGTTGATATTTTTCTAATTTCACTTTCAGAATTCTATTTTATTTAAGTTAGTAGTTTGTTATTAGTTGTAGTATCAAAATATTAAGTTTCTGAACATTAGTTCATATAAATACCTAACAGAATATCACTGTGTAATTTTAGCTTATTGTGGTGTTTCCATGAACTCATTTTTTGTTCGAATTCTTTGTTAATTTTGATGACAGATCTTACTTCAACTTATTTTGTTACATTTGTGGTTGATTTCAATGGTTTTGAGTTTTCTCCAAAAAAAACTGAGCTAGCTGACTTTGAGAGGTATCCAAGATTATTGAAAGAGTAATAACAATGCTAACCATTAATTATGTACTCCCATGAAAACACAATCATTATGTTCAATTAATCGATCTGTTTAGTAGCTATAGGGTTAAATTTTGCTGACTTATCATTGCCTAATTAGACGCTATGCTATGCAGAAAACACATACTGCTCTCCCACAGGGTTACCCGTATAACGGGGGGAAGGGTCTTCCTTGACGGTTACTTTGGGTGGGCAGAACATTATAGTTTCTTTGACGAATTTTCGGCTCCTAATGATAAGACTGTTTGTTGGAATTTTACTCCAAAGGGACGAAAATTCCAGGATTTGGTGAAGGCTGTGCTTGATACTGCTGCTGCAATACGTGATGGTGGTTATGCAAAGGCTGAAGTGAAAGGATTGTCTTTTGAAAGTGAGTCAGTTTATGTTCTTGCGCACTGCTGGAAGATATTATTGGAGAAAAATGAGTCTTTAATAAAATGATTTTGGTCTTGGTGTGGTTTGATCTAATGACCTAAGGGTCTAAGGATACTCACTCATTTTTTAGGTGAATGAAATGGAACCTTTAGTCCCACATTGTGGAAAACTAAAGAGGTGCTTCACTATATATAACCATATTCTTATAGATATATTGTAGAACGAGGGTGGAGCGGGTGGGGCGAAAAAAATACATGTTTCGACCCATGCATATGCGCGTATACCACGCACCAAGTCCCGTGTTTAATAAAATTTATTTTTTTGCAAGTTTTTGTTTAGGAAATCAATTCCTAAAATATTTTCTAAAGAGTTCTATTTATGAGAAAATTCATTTTACGAGTTTTAATTGTTTTACAAGAAACAAACCTAACTTGATTTACAAGTATCTTCTCCTATAAATACAACTCTAAAATCTGTTTTTAAAATACACAAGAAGCAATCACCTTTCTGTCTTGTTTTCTTCATCTTCTTGCTTTTATTTTTGTGCGACGTTTTACTTCCATCCCCGTTGCTGAGTTCAAGATTGGGTAAGTTGCGTTGTCCTAACTCAAGTTATATCGGGCAGTTTTATCCTGGAAACATCTTCCCTGTGAGGGGTTTAGCATTACTCATCTCGAGTATACCCGCGAACTAATGTGTTAAGAACAACTTGTTGAACCAATGATTCTCCCTTCGTCAAGTTGTTTCGGTAGAGTTGTTTCGGATTAGTTCTTTACATATTACTTTTGATACATCTAACGTGTTGTTCATTGTTGCAAGATTGCAAGATCCCAATAATCTTAACACATTAGTATTCCTTGCAACGATGTCAACAAATATCGACGTTGAAAGACCACAGAAGTTTAACGGAAGGGATTTCAAGAGATAGCAATCTAAGATGTTGTTTTTTCTGAGCCATCATGATTTGGACGCAGTGCTGCAGGGTCCTTTAGATGAATTGATGAATGCTGAAGATAATACCGATGCGGATAAATCGTTTCACACGATGGGTAATTATATGGCTAAAAATCATATCATGAACGGTTTGGAAGACGCGATGTATGATTTTTACAATGCTAAAGAAAACTTCACTGCTTATGATTTGTGGACTGCGTTAGAAGCAAAGTACCAAGCTGAGACTGCAGGGAGCAAGAAATTTCTGGTAGCGAAGTTTATGGACTTCAATATGACGAAAACAGTTGATTGTGTTTTTATAGGGTATCTTGAGCATACTAGTGCTTATAGGTTTATGGTTGTGAGTTCTGAAATTTCTGACATAGGGTTGAATACTATCATGGAGTTTAGGGATGTTGAGTTTTTTTAGAATGTTTTTCCAGTGAAACGTGATTCTCGAAAGAGATGTTTAGATGATCCCCTAGATTTGACGCCAACCAGTCAGTCATTACCTTTAGAGAAAGATGAACCAGAAATAGAACCTAGAAGAGGTAAAAGAGTTAGAACTGAGAAAACCTATCCTGGTTGCATTACATACTTAGCCGAGTCTGATCCTCAGACTTATAGAGAAGCCATGACTTGCCCTGAAGCTCCATGGTGGAAAGAAGCTTCCATTAGTGAAATGGATTCCATTCAAGAAAACGATACTTTTGAACTTGTAGATTTACCTCCAGCGTCTAAGGCCATAGGTTGTAAATGGATTTTCAAGAGAAAACGTAAGATAGATGGAACTGTTGAAAAATACAAGGCTAGGTTGGTAGCTAAAGGCTACAAACATAAAGAAGGTATAGATTTCTTTGACACCTATTCACCAATGAGTAGAATTAGCTCTATTAGGATGTTAATTGCTATAGCTTCTGTCCATAATCTAGAGATACATCAAATGGATGTAAAGACAATTTTTCTTAATGGTGAATTAGATGAAGAGATTTATATGGAACAACCCGAGGGCTTTGTGGTTAAAGGTTGTGAAAAGAAAGTTTGTAAACTGGTTAAATCTTTGTATGGGTTGAAACAAGTACCTAAACAGTGGCTTGAGAAATTTGATCATGTGATGATTTCTAGTGGTTTTAGAATTAATGAATCTGATAAGTGTGTTTATACTAAACTTGTCAAGGATGCATGTGTGATTGTATGCTTGTATGTTGATGATATGCTTATACTAGGTACAAACATGGATGTTATTAATTCCACTAAGAAATTGTTGAATGAGAACTTTGACATGAAAGACTTAGGCCCCGCTGATGTCATATTAGGGATGAAAATTAGAAAAACTTCTAATGGCTATAGTCTGAGTCAGTCTCATTATGTTGAATCCATACTTTAGAAATATAATCAGTTTGACTGTAAACCTGTTTGTACTCCGTATGATTCTTCTTGTCATCTCATGAAGAATAAGGGTCTAGGAGTTAACCAACTTGAATACTCGAGAGTCATAGGAAGTCTGATGTATTTGATGAACTGTACGAGACCAGACATTGCTTATGATGTGAGTAGGTTATGCAGGTATACTTGAAATCCAGGGAAGATACATTGGGATGCACTTGTTAGAGTGCTAAAGTACTTGAAGTACACAATGACCTTTTGTTTGAATTAGGAAGGGTATCCGGACGTCCTTGAGGGATTTTGCGATGCAAACTGGATAGCAGACTCAGAGGAGTCTAAGTCTACGAGTAGATATGTATTAACTATAGCAGGTGCATCTGTATCTTGGAAGAGTTCCAAACAGACATGTACAGCTCGTTCCACTATAGATTCGGAGTTTATTGCGTTAGATAAAGCAGGAGAGGAGGCCGAATGGCTAAGAATTTTTGTAGAATATATTCCTCTCTGGCATAGGCCTGTGCCAGCTATATCTATATATTGTGACAGCAAATCTGCAATAGATAGAGCTAAGAGTAGCTTTTATAATGGAAAGTCTATACATATGCTTAGAAGACATGATTCTTTGAAAATACTAATCTCAAGTGGCGTTATTTCCATAGATTGGACAAGTTCCAAGGAGAATATCGCGGACCCTTTGACGAAAGGTTTGTCCAAGGAGATAGTTTGTAAAGCATCAAAGGGGATGGGGCTTAGGCTCAATAATTAAACTTGTCATGAAGGATACTCAACCTTGCTGACTGGAGATCCCAAGGTCAAGGTTTCGAATGAGACAACTAAGTTGTGGTGGGTAAAGGTAAACACTATCAGAGAATTTCATTCTCTGTCCCTTCCCTATGGTGTTGATGTGATAGTGTGACTGCACGTGGAGGATGATGTATTTTCAACTTTGTTGTAGTAAAAGGTTCGTTGAGACTTGTGAAGATTCGAGTTTTTAAATTTAATAAAAATATACAATAAAATTACAATTGGTGCAAGAGGTACTGGGACTAAGGATTTAGCCAATCTTCATAACATAAGGTTCACTTATTTATTCTCAACAATTTTAGCTCAAGAAATATAAACATGGACTCTATTTTTGCCAAGGTAGATTCTCAAAACATTGATTGTAAATGTTAAGCATGGGACATCAAATCACCTAAACTAAGCATGACCCATCGAATCAAATGACAACCAATTTAATCAAATCATATTTTAATTAATTTTAGTGCAAAAGTCATAAAAAAAAAGAATAAAACAAATTTACCCATGTATGAAGTTCGGACTCCTCCGTCGTCCCAGTGTTGGGGTTTAGCTCCTCATATTATAGACACTCTCAAAATATTTTTTATTTGCTCAAAAATTGTTTACAATGGTGAAAACGGAGAAAATAGTGAAAAACAGTAATTTGCGACGCACAAAAATCATCACAAAATGAACGATACAAGAGAAGTGCTGTAGACTCTGTTCCGCGGTCGCTGGAAAGGAGTTGGGAACTGTCGCATTTAAGCGACAGTTTTCAACGACTTTCCTTTACAGGCTTTTGTTCTTCGTGTTCTTTAGTTCTGCAGCAACAGAACCCGAGTTTCTGCAACTCGTGATTTCTTCTTCTCTGGCTCTCCTAAGCTCCCCAAACTCTCGACACCCCTTCCTTGTACCTGGAGCAATCTATTTATACTCTTAATCCTCCTTTAATCCGGCCATATCTCCCAAATAATCTTCATTTATCAATATTATTCTCCACGGCCAAAATTTCAATTTTTTGATCTTCCACGCGTTCTCAGCTGTCAACCATCCTTATTTATCTTCTTCACGCATCTCTGTAGTGCAACACACTCGAAACTCATGCATTACACGCCTCAAACTCGTGTCAAATTCACTTGAACCCGTGAAAACTTGTGTCCACTGTTTTGGATTGAAACACGTTATTAAGCCAAATTTGATCGAAAACAACACCCATACCAGCTTTCTATAGTCATATCACGTCTACCCACTAAGTTTCAGGGATTGAATCTCACTAAATCACGTCCAAACATCCGATCGAAATTCTGCCAGTGAAGAGAAACGTTTTCCCGCCAAAATTCATTTTTTTAATTTGAGAAGAAGATGTCCTCCCCCTAATCCTGCACGGGTGTCCCTTTAGCACTTGTCTTATGGGGTGCAAATAGTAATTTTTGGGCGTAGATAGTAATTTTCCGGGGTTCCTCCGACACATTTTTTGGGTGCTTCCGGTGCATTTCTGGGGTGCCTTTAGTACTCTATCCTGGGGTGTAAAACACCACTTTTCGAGCCAATTTTGCCGCAAGAGCTTATTCCCTAGAAAAGACTTAGAACAACTTTATTAGAAATAAAATGAGTCCTAGATAATGTAGTTATGGGTGAAAATGCGTCACACTTACGTGCTTATCAGAGGATGATTTTCAAATAAGTCTTAATGAGTTCTATAGTTTCATTTTAAGATTGAAGTGGGGTGTAGCAGTAAACACTCTTGATGGAACTCACCTTTCTGAATGAGGAAGTGGGGCCGCTTCCTATGAGAATTGAGCTGATTCTATAGAGCATTCTGACAAACAGGATACGTCCAGGGCCAAATTGGACAACACTGCACGAACTTAGCAACGCCAGGAGGATATCATGCATGGTTGTTGTCGCGAATTACACCAAACGCTATCAGTTCAAGACTATGTTCACTTTCTAGCAAGTAGTTCAGGTAACTTATCACTAAGTAAGGGTTCAAGACCTCATGGACACCTTTGCCGAAATAGTATTTTCCGTATTATGATTTTTTGTTTTTTACCGAGATTTCATTCATGTGGGGGATTGTTGGAGAAAAATGAGTCTTTAATAAAATGATTTTGGTCTTGGTGTTGTTTTATCTAATGACCTAAGGGTCTAAGGATACTCACTCATTTTTTGAGTGAATGAAATGGAACCTTTAGTCCCACATTGTGGAAAACTAAAGAGGTGCTTCACTATATATAACCATATTCTTATGGATATATTATAGAATGAGGGTGGAGCGGGTGGGGCGAATAAATACATGTTTCGACCCATGCATATGCGCGTATACCACGCACCAAGTCCCGTGTTTAATATAATTTATTTATTTTTGCAAGTTTTTGTTTAGGAAATCAATTCCTAAAATATTTTCTTAAGAGTTCTATTTATGGGAAAATTCCTTTTACGAGTTTTAATTGTTTTACAAGAAAAAACCTAACTTGATTTAAAAGTATCTTTTCCTATAAATACAACTCGAAAATATGGTTTAAAAATACACAAGAAGCAATCACTTTTCTGTCTTCTTTTCTTCATCTTCTTGCTTTTATTTTTGCGCGACGTTTTACTTCCATCCCCGTTGCTGAGTTCAAGAGTGGGTAACTTGCGTTGTGCTAACTCAAGTTATATCGGGCAGTCTTATCCTGGAGACATCTTCGCTGTGAGGGGTTTAGCATTACTCATCTCGAGTATACCCGCGAACTAATATGTTAAGGACAACTTGTTGAACCTGTGATTCTGCCCTCGTCAAGTTGTTTCGGTAGAGTTGTTTCGGATTAGTTCTTTACATATTACTTTTGATATATCTAACGTGTTGTTCATTGTTGCAGGTTCCTAACAATCTTAACACATTAGTATTCCTTGCAACGATGTCAACAAAGATCGACGTTGAAAGACCACAGAAGTTTAACGGAAAGGATTTCAAGAGATGGCAATCCAAGATGCTGTTTTTTCTGAGCCATCATGATTTGGACGCAGTGCTGCAGGGTCCTTTAGATGAATTGATAAATGCTGAAGATAATATCGATGAGGATATATAAAACGTTTTACACGAGGGGTAATTATATTGCTAAAAATCATATCATAAACGGTTTGGAAGACGCGATGTATGATTTTTACAATATTATAAAAAACTTCACTGCTTATGATTTGTGGACTACGTTAGAAGCAAAGTACCAAGCTGAGACTGCAGGGAGGAAGAAATTTCTGGTAGCGAAGTTTATGGACTTCAAGATGACAAATGATAAGTCTGTTGTTGATCAATTCCTCGAACTTCAACAAATCATTAACGAGATTCTTGTTGAAAGTATGGTCATTTAATAGACGTTTCAAGTATCTGCAGTAATTGAGAAGTTATCATCTTCTTGGTCGGAGTACAAGAGAAAGCTGAGAAATGAAACGGGCGATATCAATATGGTTGAACTAGGAAAGAAGATTAAAGTGGAAGAATTATTGTGCACCAAAGACAAGAATGTGTCATCTGCAAGGGACATGACTAACAAGGCTCATATGTCTGAACACAAGTCTTCAAAATCGGGAAAAGGTGACAATAACAATCGCAACTCGAAACATGCTCCTCACAAGAAAGATACATTTCGTAAACCAGAATCTAGCATTATTAAAATTAAGGGTCCTTGTTGGGTGTGTGGAAATACTGGTCATATGGCAGTTCACTGTAGACAACGTAAAGATAAGAAGAATAATGCTAACTTGGTTGAGAAGAGCAAAAACGAGTTTTATGCTATGGTGTATAAAGTTAATTTGGTGACCAATGTGATGGATTGGTGGGTAGACTCTGGAGATACCAAGCATGTGTGTGGGAATAGAGACCTGTTCACCTCCTATCAGAAGGTATGGGAAGGCGAGAAACTCTATATGGGTAACTCATCTGCATCAGGTTGCAGGAAAAGGAAAGGTCGGTCTGAAGCTCACATTTGGAAAGACTCACATTGAATGAAGTTCTTCATGTTCCAGACATCTGCAAAAATCTTGTTTCTTGTTCTGTTTTAGATGATGAGGGTTTTAAAGTTACAATTGAGTATGGAAAACTTATAATAACTAAGGGTAATGATTATGTGGTGAAATTGAATGATTCTTTTACTTATATGTGTGTGTCATTGAATGTTTGGCATGGCAGACTTGGTCATGTAAATTATAAATCAATGCATAAACTGGCTATCGTAGGATGCATACCCAAATTCACTTTAGATAAAAATCATAAGTGTGAGATTTACGTAGAATCTAAGCATGCTAAGAAATCATTCAATAAGAATGTCCAGAGAAACTCTAAACTTTTAGAATTAATCCATTCAGACCTAGTTGATATGAAGTCAGTTCAAACAAGAGGTGGTAAGAAATGGTTTGTTACTTTTATAGATGATTGTACGAGGTACTGCCATGTTTATTTTCTTAGAGGGAAGGATGATGCCTTAGAAGCCGTTAAGATATATAAGCGTGGAGTTGAAAACCAATTGAATACTACCATTACAACTGTTAGGTTTGACCATGGTGGTGAGTATGAAATTCCCGTAGAAGATTTCTGTGAAGAACATGGCATAATACATGAGACTGCAGCCCCTTATTCACCTCAATCCAATGGTGCAGCTGAACGTAAGAATTGTACCCTTAAGGATATGATGAATGCCATGTTGATTAGTTCAGGATTACCTTCGAATTTGTTGGGGGAGGCTATCCTCTCAGCCAATTGCATCCTGAACAGAGTACCCTTTAAAGGATCAGATAAATCTCCATATGAGTTACGGAAAATCTTAATGGTTCATTTAGGTCTCAATTTATGTAGGGAAGAAGAGGAAAATTGATCACCCTGGTTCATCTGCGATAAATATTTTCTTTAGTCAGCCATTGATTATACAAAAGGAAAGAACAGAAAGGGAATACTTCGTACCAAGTTGTATTTCTCGGCTCCTTGCTTTGACGGAGATACATGAGGAGATGAACTACTGTCTGACATCTTGGTGTGAGGTATGATGATACTTAAATTTCTTCTGTACGATGAAACTAACTCAGGAATTGGAGAAAATATTTGTGTAAATGATAAACCCTAAGTCTTGATTATATACAAGACACGGTGGTTGCTTATCTTCTGCAAATGGTCAAGTCTGTTGCGAGTTTTACTGAAACCCTAAAATCCAAACAAGATCGATAATAGAGACACAGAGGAAAATAACATACTGGGTACTGACAATGACCGAGGCTTGACACGTCTAGCACTTTCCACAGGTGAATGTCACTAAACAGGAGTCTATCAAGGAATTATGATGGATTTTGGCACATGAACATTGGTTCACTTCATTTAATTTAATCAAATACGCAAGACAAAGGAACAAATATTAATAAAATGGTTTTCATTCAAAAAATCCTAATTCTAAAGCAAAGTCGCTCAAATGATCAAGGAGATATCTACTACGAAGACTAAAAGATGTTCAAATGTTCAAGAAGATTACAAGTAAGACTAATCATCAGATTCGTCAGAGACATTATCGTCCACACGATTATCATCTTCTCCTGTGGAGTTCCCTTAAAATTCTTTGTCGGAGTCATCTTCATAATATTTAGCAGGAACTTCCTCTAAATGATCTTCAGGATCGTCATACATTGCGTCTAAATAGTCGTCTTCTTCACATTCGACTTTGAAATCTGTTAGAGCATATCTCGGTTGAACCCACCAAGCGTTGGTATGTCAAGTTTGGTTGTTATATTTTAGTGAATCAAAACTCATCTAAAGATTCGATTGATTATGTACTAGAGACAACTTCGTATAGGTTAGACTAGAAAGTCTAGGATTATGAGACATACAAGTATTACTCGAAGACTTGAAGAATGTGAAGAAGTAACAAGCTACAACGACGACATCATCCTTCCTCTTGAGGTTAATAATATTTGACTTGAACTGTTTCATTCCTAACGTATCTTTCAAGTCGTGTTATATTGAAAACATAACTGCTAAGCTGTGAATGATTATACTCTAGTACTGAGACATGATCACATAATCATAGTGTTAAAGAATTAGGATACGAAGTATAACGCTTATCTTTCGATCTTCGTATATATGACATCGACATAATTGTATGAATGTTATTGTGATTATATGTAAGGGTAAAGGTGAAGATTTCATCCTAGTAAACAATGTTTACATTTGTTTAAAGGAAGTACATTCATGAACTTGTTTTATGAATCGAAAGGGAAATCACTAGGCTTATTGGTATCGTTATTCATTGCATATCTTTGGATTACCAATATGTGTGAGTTAGTAGAACCGATCATAACTTGTTATGTATCTTGGTATAACTAGCCACAGTGCCTGACTTATGTATTGGTATGACTTTTATTAGTGTAACCGATCCTAAGTAATCACCTAAGATGGTATGATCGATATTTGTAATTGGTGTGACCGATCTTAGTAATTGGTGTGACCGATCACAAAAGAGTTGTGTAATCGATCCTTGTAATTGGCGTAACCGGTCCTAGTAATTGGTGTAACCGATCCTAGTGACTTGTGTAACCGATCACAAGTAATACCATGAGTATACGGTAACCGGTCCTGGTAATTGACGTAACCGATCCTGGTAACTGATGTAACCGGTCCCAGTAACCGTACGGAGGTAGAACCGATCCTTGTGTTTGGTAAAACCGTAAACCTATGATTAGTGATTTAATATTTGATATATCACATAGTTGCCTTGGAATACAGATGAACCAATTCTAAACTCGTTTGGAAGTGTGGTAGAATCGATTCCAAGATTTTAAATATGAAAGAGGATTTACAAAAAAAAAAAAAAGATGTCACCATACTTTGAACACGAACAGTAACTCTTATCTTTTATTGTTCAAAGATATTCCTTAATTACTCAAGGAGATCCCGGTCCGAAATAAATTAAGAATCTTTTAATCAAGGTTGTTAGTTTTATATGCTTTAATTACCAACAATTAAATGCATATCTCTAGAAAATAAAAATTGGTAATGTGCATTTACTAATTGGGGATTTTCTATGAGAGATTTCGGAAATATCGGACAAAGCATTTCCAGGAATTATGAAAACCGATTTTGGACATTTATTGCATATCTTGAGAATAATTCGTTTTTGGAAATTCCTTGGTGTCCAAACATCCTTGGTCTATAAATGCCCCAAGTTTGCATTTCTAGCAAACTATCCTAAGAGCCAGGCAAACTTCATTTTTTTTTTATGGTGGAGCCGTCTATCCGGAGAGGAAAGTATCCTAATTAGGTGAAATCTCTTACGACCGCTCGTTTAAAGACTTCTATGGGATCAAGAAGCTCTACGAGTACCGTTGGTGGGAAACAAGATAATTGCAGTTTATTTTAGTTTTCGATTGATTTGATTGACTAATGGTTGTTGAAATTTGATTGCACCTAGTTTGTTTATTCTTGAGAATCTTCTCTTCTGATATAAGATTCACTCAAACAAGATCGAAGTGTCAACGGGATCTTTAGAACTGTTTGTAGATCTAAAGGCGTCTTGTGATAATCTATTATTAACAGACTCCGTTTTGTGCGTGATTGATCACAAGAGATTCAAGTGCTGTTGTGCAGGTGTCTATTGAAGATTAAAGAAGATTTGAAGACAAAGAAGATTTCTGATTTGGTTTCTATATCTTTGGGTGTGCACAAACTTTGATCGTCTAGGATCCTACTAGAATCAGATTTATTCGATTGATTAGTTGCATAAGATCGGCATCACCTTATAGTTTCTTGTTTGATTCTATATTGATTGATTGCAAATCTAAACTCTGCTACCAGGCAAAGGAGTTTATTTGTTAAACAAAAGAGCCTTTGCATATGACTTGAGATATCTTCATCTGAAAGAATCAAGAGAGTTGTTACCAAACAGATTTGTTGTTCCTTTACTGTTTGGAATACGATCCAAAGGAATTGTTCCAGTGCGTGCACTTATTGAATGTCGGAAGCGCAGGGATACTTAAGAAACTAAGTGAACTATAGGTTTAGTTGCTTGGTCTCAACTATACGAAGTTGGTGTAGACTTTGTATAGCGGCTTAATTCTGAGAGTATTCAATTCTGAACTAGGTCCAGGGGGTTTTCTGCATTTTCGGTTTCCTGGTTAACAAAATCTTGTTGTGCCATTTACTTTATCTTTCCGCTTTGTAATTGTTTTATTATAATTAAAGTAAATCGCACTCGTATGTTAACAGGGAACTTGATATTGATCCCATTGGTTTAGGTTATTACCGTACCTTTTATCAAGTGATCACTTTGTTGTTGTATTGTCTTGATTCCATATCCATAGACGATCACACAAAGTGTATTGGATTTCTCCACTTGACTTTGATATTTAACTCACAAGTTAGGCCAGTTCGGACTAACCATATATATCAAGTAGACACTATGTTGAAATATTCCTTAAGTGATTGTTGTTCCAAGAGATTTATACACAGTGGGTCTTGTATAGGTTTTGATTAAAATAAAAGATTGTGGTGTATTTGGGTACCCTCGTCTTTTCAATTGGTATCAGAGCAGGCAAACACGAAAAGATCTAACAATCTGTGTTTGGTGCGATCCAACCTATAAGAAATGAACTCGAGTTCTCATGAATCGATTTCAATTAACGTACCGCCAAGATTTGACGGAACAAACTATCTATGGTGGAAATCTGCTATGAGATCTTTTCTTCAATCACGATACTTTAATACATGGCTATTAGTCGTCGATGGTTATAATCGCCCGAAAGTAGAAAATTCGGAAACTGAGTTTAAACGCTTAGTGGATTATTCAAACGAAGAAAAGGCGTTTGCAAAGCAGAATTCAGATGGTTTGAATGCTATTATACATGCTATAAGCCGTGATCTACAACATCATGTATCAACATGCCAAACTTCAAAGGAAGCTTGGGATAATCTTCAGATCGTATTCGAAGGAAATACATCAGAGAAAGAAGCTAGACTTCAAACTCTTACGTTCGATTGGGAAAACCTTCGAATGGATGACAACGACACTTTTGAAGAGTTTTCATATTAAAATCTTTGAGATAGTTAATGCTTCTTTCTCACTTGGAAAGACTATTTCTGAAAAAGATATAGTGTGCAAAATTCTCAGAACGTTGCCATCTAGATACGAATCTAAGAAGCATGCAATCATAGAAGCAAATGATCTTTCAACACTCTCACGAAGCACACTCGTTGGAAAGTTAAAGATCTTTGATCATGAATCACAGTCTATTCAAACTAAAGGAATTGCTTTTAAAGCTACAAAATTTCCAAAAGCCCCAATAGAGAAAGATAGATTGATGGATGATTCTGATGAACTGATTGCAGAAAATTCCAATGATGAAATTGAATAATCATTATCGTTGATCACTAGATAGTATAGAGATCTCTTAAAGAAAAGAAGTAAGAGATTCATAAAAGATGCTCATCGATCTTCTCGACCCCATGATCGAGTTCCTGTCAAGAACAAGAAAGATCAAGAAGAAGATGATGAATATCATCCTCAGTGCTTTAAGTGCAAAGGTTTTGGTCATATGTCTAAAGACTGTCCTAATCTTAGGAAATACACTGGAAGCAAGGTATTGGCTGTAACTCTAGATGAGACCTCTAATTCATATGATTCTGAAGAAGAGGAAACAGCTAATATTGCATTAGTTGTCAATTTAATTCCCTCTTCCTCCATTAGTGATTTAACCATTTTAAAAATGGACATGTCTTTCGATGCTAATAAATCATCTAATGGTAAAGGGAAAAATAAGACAAAATGCAAAACTGTCTCAAAAAACAAAATTGCTAAAAGTTGCATATGCAACTCCAACCAATCTCAAGATACTTCGTTAATTCGAGGTAACAAGAAAAGATTTTTTTCATTCGATGCTAGATCAAGGACACACTGGTTGTTCCAAATCCCATAATGAGAAAATCGCATACCAATACCACATGATCGGTATTATAATTACATCCTCACCTTGTGTGCCGAATCTATGTGTGAGGAAGTAAAAATCAAGGCACTTTTGTGTAGATTATGGGAATAAAATCTAGTAATTGAAAATATAGTCAATATATTTGTATTTATAGGAATATTATATTTTCGGAAGTATGAAAAATATAAAGAGATCCTTCTCCTTCTTTGGTCATTCCTTGTCCAAACTATAAGTCAGGATCCGATATCTTCTCTTGATAAGGTGCTGGATCTGAAAGATCACTTTAAGAATAAGTCTGCATCTTCTCTTGATATTGAGAAATCAAAGAGAAAAATCAAAAGGAGAGATTGGCTTAGCAAGAAGGAAAGAGAGAATATGCTGAAAAAAGATCAGTGTATTGAAGCATTGACACACTTCTTTGTTCAATCAAAGACAGAATTACATGTTCTTGCAGAATCCTTCACGAAAACTTCTCAACTGCAAGAAATCCTGGTCAAGCAACAAAGTTATTTACTTGAAGAAAATTCACAAGCTGAAGACTGAAAGTAATAATCTGCCTTCCTCTAGTACTGATACGAAGGACTAAGTTGCAAAGAAAAATAGACATCAGTTTTTGATTTATTTAATTTATTGTATAAGGTCTATTCTAAATAACACTATCTATTATTATTGAATAAAATTATTGTTTTATAATTTTTCGTGTGATAGTTTTCCGATTACATAACCTGTGCTTGAATGCTTTATTTTATTGCTATGTGTTTATGAGATGTTTGATTTCGGTTTTCATAACCTTAATATTCGATCTCATATGGTGTGAACCCTTATGGTTTGTGTGGCTTTTTGATTTAGCGGGATTAAGTTCTAGCCCATGTTGGTAGGCTTTATCAAAGGATCATAAGGTGTTCCGATTGAGACTCATATGTAAAAGTCACAACGTGTTGAATCAATTTGTGTTTACATGAGTTGTGTTTAGCATAAACATATGTGTTTTGGGTTTTCAACTTTTGTTATTGGCACACATTAGTTAAAACCGATTCAACCTTTCTCTGGTAAAGGTTGCTCTTGTTGTTGTTCTTTTGTTCTTGCGAGAGGATGAAAACATAATGGGGGAGAGTTCTAACTTGAACTTGCGCTTAATGATATATCTTTCTAGGGAGAAGAGGATGCGGAATCTGAGGTAACGAATTTATTAGTTAATCGTTTTCCTGCTTAAGAAACGCCTGATTTTATTGCATATATTTTGCTTTTGCTTAACAAAATTTCGGTACAATTGATATATATTCCATTATGTGTGTATGAATGTGTGTGTGTGTGTGATTCAATTGTTTCCGATTAAGAAAAACTATTGTTTGATATCTTCTTTATTGTTTGGTATCAAGTGTTTTTGGCTTAACGAAATTTCGGTGCAATTGCGGTGCTATAATGTCTATGTTTGTTTCAATTTCTTCCGGTTAAGAGAAATAATTATGCAAGTAAATTATGTGGTTTGTATGTACTCTTAATGGATTAACAAAATACGGGATCATTTGTTTAGTTCAATTCAATTCCGGATAAGAGAAACTAAGTTAATTCTGATCTTAGCTAGACTTATCAAATTGAAGGATTCGGTTATTCAAGTATAATCGAATGCTTTGACAAGAAATACTAGTTAACTAACTTAGTACTTGTCTTGTCTAAAGTGAAAGGTATAAGTTATTGTCTGAATAATTAGAATCTGATGAGAAAAATAAAGTTAAATCTGATCTTTATTTTGGTCTTACCGAAATAAGCGATTGTATTTGTGCAATCGGTTTAGCAAGGGAACTAAGTTTCTTAGTCAATTTGTTAAACTATTAAGGAAAATTGCTTCGGAAAATTATTTCCTTGATAACGTATTAAAACCAAATTACTTGTAGTTTCGGTTTTGATATTGGTTATCTAAAATGGTATGTGAAACCTTCGTGTTTAACTCTTATAGGTTGTACAAGTCTTTCAGATTTGTAAGATCCTTTCGGTTTGAACTTTATTTGCTCGAACCTTTGTCATTTTGTGACAAAAAAGGGGAGAAATATATGGAGTAAACAAGTGGTTTGTAATCACTAAGGAAAAGACAATTGTGCTTAAACGTTATATCTAACGAAATAGTAAAGCATTGACTAAAGGGGAGCAACATATCATATTGCTATTGTAGTTATCTTTACTACAAAAGGAGAATAACAAAGATGTTCGGATTGAAAATCTACCTATCTTGCCTTTAGGGGGAGTATTAGCTTTGTCATTCAAATGTCAACAGCGGCATTTATGGATTGAATATATGCAGGTTATTGTGTTGTTGAAACTTGTAATCAAGCGTATGAGTAATGAATTCTTGTAATTTGTTTATCCATATGTATTAAGAGTTTTGTTACTAAAATTGACAAAGGGGGAGATTGTTAGAGCATAGCTCGGGTGAACCCACCAAGTGTTGGTATGTCAAATTTGGTTGTCATATTTTAGTGAATCAAAACTCATCTAAAGAGTCGCTTGATTATGTACTAGAGACAACTTCGTATAGGTTAGACTAGAAAGTCTAGGATTATGAGACATACAAGTATTACTTGAAGACTTGAAGAATGTGAAGAAGTAACAAGCTACAACGACAACATCATCCTTCCTCTTGAGGTTAATAATATTTGACTTGAACTGTTTCATTCCTAACGTATCTTTCAAGTCGTGTTATATTGAAAACATAAATGCTAAGCTGTGAATGATTATACTCTAGTACTGAGACATGATCACATAATCATAGTGTTAAGGAATTAGAATACGAAGTATAACGCTTAACTTTCGAACTTCGTATATATGACATCGACATAATCGTATGAATGCTATTGTGATTATGTGTATGGATAAAGGTGAAGATTTCATCCTAGGAAACAATATTTACATTTGTTTAAAGGAAGTACATTCATGAACATGTTTTATGAATCGAAAGGGAAATCGCTAGGCTTATTGGTATCGTTATTCATTGCATATCTTTGGATTACTAATATGTGTGAGTTAGTAGAACCGATCATAACTTGTTATGTATCTTGGTATAACTAGTCACAGTGCCTGGCTTATGTATTGGTATGACTTTTATTAGTGTAACCGATCCTAAGTAATCACCTAAGATGGTATGATCGATATTTGTAATTGGTGTGACCGATCTTAGTAATTGGTGTGACCGATCACAAAAGAGTTGTGTAATTAAACCTTGTAATTGGCGTAATCGGTCCTAGTAATTGGTATAACCGGTCCTAGTGACTTGTGTAACCGATCACAAGTAATACCATGAGTATATGATAACCGGTCCTGGTAATTGACGTAACCGATCCTGGTAACTGATGTAACCGGTCCCAGTAACCGTATGGAGGTAGAACCGATCCTTATGTTTGGTAGAACCGTAAACCCATGATTAGTGATTTGATAATTAATATTAATCAATCACATATAGTTCTTGGAAATCAAATGAACCAATTCTAAACTCGTTTGGAAGTGTGGTATAATCGATTCCAAGATTGTAAATATGAAAGAGGATTTACAAAGAAAAGATATCAACATGCTTTGAACACGAACAGTAACTCGTATCTTTTATTTTTCAAAGATATTCCTTAATTACTCAAGGAGATCACGGTCCGAAATAAATTAAGAATCTTTTAATTAAGGTTGTTAATTTTATATACTTTGATTAATAGCAATTAAATGCATATCTCTAGAAAATTAAAATTGGTAATGTGCATTTACTAATTGGATATTTTCTATGAGAGATTTCGGAAATGTTAGACAAAGCATTTCCAGGAATTATGAAAACCAATTTTGGGCATTTATTGCATATCTTGAGAATAATTCGGTTTTGAAAATTCCTTGGTGTCCAAACATCCTTGGTCTATAAACATCTTGTTATCCTGCTGCATAATTTTCTGCTTTGACGGCTCTAAAAGACCGGAGTTAGATGCCATTAATATTCATGATGTTAATCTTGGAAACATCTTTAATGGTCTTGGTGAAGGTTTTGACACTCTTACTAGGGCAACATCCACAACCTCAACATAATTAAATTCACAACTAAAACCAGAGTGGTATACCTTAAGGAAAGTCAGAACAAACTCTCAAGAACGCTGAACAACTCGGTAGACAGGAACACCCTCAGATTTTAGAACCAATGAAGATAACTGGGTGACCTTTTCGAGGCATGGAACAAAGTCAATGCATGAAATCAAGTATAAAGCAGCAGAAGAAAATGAACGAGTGCCTTGACCTAAACTAGGATGGAAGAAAATGAAAACCATACTTAGCATGAAAGAAATGGAACTACAGAATGAAAACTGGTCCATGAAGAAAAAAGGACTGATTAAACATCAACATATTTCCTTTATAAAGTTGGTCCTTGATTGATCTAATGTTTTTCCTAAATGAGATAATTTTACCCTGCTTGGGGTATAAATACAAAAACAGGAATTCAAACTAAAACTGTTGTATTTCCAACACAACATGAGGAAATTTTCAACTATCTATTCCATGCTAAGCATAAGTGTAAAAAACCAATGTATTAGATATTAACGCTCAATGAGTGTTTACCAGCTCATGGTCTACCTTAATAAGAACAACATCAAACAG
The DNA here is from genome assembly GCA_023531105.1 of Papaver atlanticum. NCBI lineage: Eukaryota > Viridiplantae > Streptophyta > Magnoliopsida > Ranunculales > Papaveraceae > Papaver > Papaver atlanticum. The sequence continues at coordinate 2,542,544 of JAJJMB010001336.1, forward strand.
AGGCTGAGATAGTGTTTTTGCACATGGCCTACCTTAATAAGCGTTTACCAGCACATGAATGTATTAAATATTGAAGTCAGCGGGTCTGCAGATGTGATTTTCCTGTTAGCACTACTGTCCACAAGCATGAGGGAAACAAGTTATTGCCTGCAACGAGAGGAGCAGATCTGTGAGCATACAGAACAAACTAGGTTTCTTCTTCTTCTTTGTTTTAATTTTTTTTTAGTTGACACTAGGAGTAGTATACATTACATTTACATATCATACCTCAAATTTCAAAAGTTCTCCAAGAACATCCTACAGAAAAAGAAAATTATTCCCATTTCTGTTCAAATACAAGTAGACAAATTCAATGTCATCAAAGAATTCACACTTGAATTGAGTACTCTATAAGAACGTATCGTAACATTCAAACTCAGAGAGTAGAAAACTGAATTTTCTGGTAATCTAAGTCGACAATAAAACCACTATTCTTGATCTACTTTAATGAACAAAGAATTCACCCACAACCATATCATACTCTACTGACACTAGCACATATAATTGTGAAGATACAAAGTTGAACATTAAATTTGATTATCATGACAAGTCATCACATTGAGTGGCAGAGTGAACGATTATGTCATTACAGGCTACACTCCTACCCATGTTTCACCACAAACTTCTAGGCCAAATTTCTTGGAACATTAAACTCTATATTTTTGCTGAAATAAACAAGTTTTTATGTAAGCAAATCAAAAACAGGAATCACCAACCTATAATATATATCCTAAAAGCTACTCAAACATAGCTCGGAATAAATTAAACATTCAGAACAACCTGTATTGAAAGAGCAATAATATTAAAAGTATATACCAGCAACACGTTCCAGACATCCTCTTTCAAGATCTTTGGATTTCGCTTCCAATCCAAGTATGACACCGCAGAATACACCTGGACAAGTTCGCCAGAACCAGTAGCACATTGCGCTGAATCAGGACCTCTAAGTCTTCCAATTATACCCATCAGTTCGAGTAATGTGAGCATTTTCTGCAGTTTCAACGAAGACAGTTGTGGGCGTACTGTTGGAGATTGCAATTGTTTCCATCTGCAATACGACACGAGTATCAACGCCAAAAATTTACAACACACCAACTATGTACCTCTCAATGAACATATGACAGTGATATCACCAGTTCATAACAAACTAAGAAACCTATCACCAGTTGTGAAAACCAAAAAACTCAATCCAAAAAACTTATCACCAGTTCAAAAAAAACAAAGAAACAAAACTAAGTTCTTATCAACAATCTATCAATAACAAACAAGAAATCCAAATCTTCAAAATAAAATGATGAAAATAGAAGAAACCTCTTTAAAAGAAATAACTAAGCCAAAAAATTACCAAAGCACACCAACTAAGAACAACAAAAGCAAAAAGAACGAGTCTTATATCATGTTTCGTCATACAACTGATTTTAGATCTGAAGAAGAAAAAACCCTTTTCTCAACGCCCAACTATTCTATAAACCATTTAGTTCTAATCTATTAAAAAATATAAAAACTAAATATCCATTTTTCAAACAACAAACCCTAATATAAGAGATCTGAAACAAAATTAAAGGTTTAATGTAATCACCTTAATAATAGACAATCTCTAGCACTAGCAGCAAGAGAAGATGTGAGTAGCCGTGAATAGATGAGAGAGAGAATCTTAGACATATGTAGAAAGAACCCCTCTTCAGCAGAGAGAGTAAAACCATTCTTGATGCTATTGGAGGCCTTTGTTATAGAGTAGATTGAAGGGAAATTGAAAGTTAAGAGATTTGAAAACTTTCGAAAATTTTAAGAGAATTGGAGCGAAAATTAAGAGGGAACGGAAGGATTTGGTGAAAATTCAAAACGAGGGGGGGATTTTGGAGATCGATAAGTTAAGTTTTCAACCTAATTCGAGACTTCGATGAAATTTTAGTCTTAAATCAAGTCATACTTGTGGGCTGGTATGGAAAAACGGGATCCGCGTTACAAATACGGTTAATATGGTGCAGTGATAGGTGGCTAACCATTTTCAGATTTACATAAACATGGCACTATACGTGGCTAGTCACTTTTGGGCACCCACTAGAAAATTAAAGTTGGACGTATAGAAACTAAAATATTTGTCGGATTTGTTCCGTTATTTAATGTTTCATCGTTAAATCACACACCTAGTAAATTATCACGTTTGAAAATAACGGGTTTTTTTTGTTAAATGAAGGGTCCCATTATTTTCATGTTATACGATGGAATTTGTTTGTAATATCTTATTCACATAATTAATTTGTTATTTAAAAGCGTGATTAATAGCCCTTTCTGGACTAGTGAGGTATTGCTCCTAAATTTCTCCAGATGGGGTGGCATACCTGAGTGCCTCTTCAGGTGTGTATTCCCTTTTAAGCTACTTCTAAGAATTCTGGGTTTTTCTAGGAAAGTATCTATTCAGAGATACTCTAGATCTGATTTTCTGCTCATTGATATTTCGTCTTTTCGTGGCAGACTAGGTATCTTGTACCGTCATAAAGACTTCGTTGCTTTTTTTTGCACCATGTTTATTTTTCTTCAAGATGTATTTTGCTCATTAATCAAGCTAATCAATCTCGTGATGCTCAATTATTCTTTATTCTGCTGCTAATTATTAGTACAGTTTTCAAAAAAAAAATTGTGTATTGTTCACCTTCTTGGAATACAGATTGGTAATTTTCAACGGTATTTTTTACCCACTTTCGGTTTTGCACTTTATTGACGTGAGAATAAATTACCATCTTTATCAATTTTTCCTTGTTGCCTATTCATAAAATCTTCCATTCTTTTTATTCTTCCTTCTTCAGCAACAAGGATTTTAATGACGTTTGACATTGTTCCTTCGTTCACTTATTTGTTTGAACAATACCCCTATATTTTCAGGGATTCCGTATTCGTCGCCCGGATCCTTTTTCGAGCTCCATTTTTGAGATTGATAACCTTTCTGCTGGAGAACTGTTAATCTCCGAGTTTCAACTCATGGATATTATCCTTCTGATTCTGAAACTTATCCTTGACTATCTTTTTTTGATTGATTGTTCTCCTGGCCAGATGGATAATCGATTTTATGCTTCAATTTTAACAGTCATATCTCTTGGTCTGACACGCTTTTGGTTCTTTCTAATGCACCTCTGGTGTTTTTACAGTTGGATAGTAATATGTGTGTGTTCTCCCTGTCTCTGTCGCCTAAAAAAGTGTGGAATACAGGATTCATAGGAATTACCATGTGATCTGCTGACAAGAAGCATGCGCTTAGACCCCAAATATCTAATCATATTGTTAATTTTAAAAAAAAAAAAAGTGAAAAAAAAAAAGAAAAAGAAAATTGTTTGTTGTTATTAAATTAATAAATCGACCTCTGGTTCCCTTGTATATGCCAGTTGTGTTGATCTAGAATTAGGGTTATCGACCGCTGGTCCCCTTGTGTATGTCAGCTGTGTTGATATTAGTTCAGACCAGTATCTCAATCCATTAGGTTATAGGATTCATCTTGGCACTGACGTCCATTCGCAATCATCTATCTCTATTTTCATCTTCTTAATCTATTCATGTGATTTGTTTGATTCCGGATATTGATGTCCATAGTGCGACTATCTGAGTAGAGTTATGTCACTTATGTATGAATTTTTGTATGCTTGAGTGCAAACTCGTGTATAGCAATTGGATTCACATCAGGGTACTTCCTCCTGTAGTCAATGGAAGTATGCCAACTAAGGGGATTGTTTAGTGTCATTCCTAGATTCTGCATAGGTAGCTAGGGTTTGGAGTAAATATTTTGTGGGTACACCTCTTGTAAACCATCCTGAGACTATAACTCGGTCACTAGGGAAACATGGGGGTTTAAAGGCTTGTTGCACACGCTAAGTGCAATCGCGATACCTGCGACACTGAGTTATGATGTTATTTTCTAGTTTAGATTTGCACGAGGACTAGCAAATAATAAGTTTGAGAGTATTTGATAGACACATTTTTGGGTCAGATTTATCTCAATTATATATATTTTTTGTTCTCAATTTTTGTACTTATTATGATTTTCTAGTTTAGATTTGCACGAGGACTAGCAAATAATAAGTTTGAGAGTATTTGATAAACACATTTTTGGGTCATATTTATCTCAATTATATATATTTTTGTATTTATTTTGAAGAAATGAACTCTTTCGGAAAAAAAGTTGCTCGAAAAATGGTATTTGATACTCCGGAGAAAATTGCTAAAGGCACCCAGAAAATGTACTAAAGGCACCCCGAAAGTAGGCTGGTCGAGCTGCCAGCTTTATATAAAATTAGATCATGACCGCCCAATTCAGTCGCAAAATGATCACAACCATCCAACTTGGTCGGTCAGTTTAACTAGCCTGACCCCTGTTGTGCTTGGCCGATAAAGCTCCATGGTGACCACCCGTCGCCCATCTATTTTTTCATCCAATCAGGTTGCTCACATCCTACTTAATCCGCTCTCAGTAGCCATCCAAATAAGGCTGGTCGAGAAAGCTAAAAATCTTATTAAGTTAATTAAGATCGTTCAAGTCAGTCGCGGATTGATCTCATCCGCTCGACTTGACTTTCAAATTCAACCGGTCTAGCTTAAATGTTGATCGACTAGTCCCATGATTGCTACCTGTCACCCCTCTTCTCAACGGACCAATCAAATCATCCATAACTCACCTATACAGCTCCCGGTGACTGATCAACGAGGGATGGTCGAGCTGCCCTAAAAGTGTTTTAAGTGCACATATGACTGTCCATGTGAGTCGCATGTCCCAAACGTTTCAAAACGTTAAATGAAACGTCCGGAACTCATTCGGGCAGTCTATTACACAATGATACTTTACTTGTATCGTTTATCTTTAGACGACTTGGTTAACGAGAGTTATTTAATGAAACAGGTGCTTCACATGTATCGAATTTATTTAAATAACTTAACTAAGAGCACCATATACTAGTTTTTGAGTACTACTCATGGCAAGTCATATTTTATAAGACTTAATCTGCCACTATCTACCTGCAGCATAACTCACATGTGATTGGTCGAAACCTGCAGGTCTTACATGTATTTAATTGATTAGATCACCACATATTTTTCTACACCTCTCATAACCACTCTTCATATAATATGATGTCAATGAGAGGTGTTGGAACAACCACGTTCCATACAACATAATTGGTCGACCTAGTCATACAGGCCGGACTAGTTGAGCAAGTCAACTTCTTTTATATTTTTACTCGAGACATCAACAATGTCAAAAATGGGGGATGTTCATCAGGATATTGATCTGGCGGCCTACAACATGTAGTGTGCAACACATCCGTATGAGAAAGTGACAGGAAGAGCGGACAGTCGATGAGTGATGGGATAGTGGTTACATACCCGTCCAGTCCTACCTTAACAATATGGGAACGGTTTCTTTTATATGTCACACGATCTCCACTTCTTCATTACCCCATAAACTCCACTTCCTACGAGATCAAGGTGTTCAACTATGACTCACTATAAAATAAATTTTCAATCTATTGAATAGAGGTCATCACAAGTATCTAGAAAACATAGAGAACACATAACTTACCATTTACAAGTAAGTTTTACCTTCTGATACACAGTCATAAATAACCACACCTTACAGATACTATCACCCTGATCTCAACACTTCTTCTGCTTCCCTCCCTAAGACCAACCCTTCTCCTTCCTTTGTGACCGAATTGAATCTGGAACGACCATTTCTTGGTTTAGTCCAAAGTCTTACAGATTGATCTCTCGAACTCAAAGTACTCATGTGCAGTACATTTGTTTAGGGTTTAGGCTTGTTTCTTATTACAACAGCTAGTATGTAACTCGTACTACGCATCAGGTGGGATGAGAGTTGGCCTCCATTTGGTGAGGAGGGACTTCGCCTTGCACCCATCCCAGATAGGATCCCAGTTAACAACTGCAGTGCATATATAATGAAAACACCAATTCTTATTTAGTAGATAAATATTGAAATCACCAATTACATACTGTTTGAAGTTTTGGAAACTAAGAAATTCTCTTAAAGAAAATATTTATGAAATATTATAGCACCAACCTTTGAAGTCAATAAGTAGTCAATGACATTACCAACATCGGTACTTTAAATATTATAGGTAAGGTTATGTTTGAAGTATAGTACTCAAAGTAGCACCACGACTACCCTTAGTTTTGCTGGATTTTAGATACACATTTCTTGGTTAATCAATTTTGCAACTTAAAAGTAAAGAAACAAAGTCATAATAGTATTCAACCTCAAAACCCAAATAATGACTTCCAGTTCAGAAAAATCGTGTTTGTACGTCATCCGATGTACACTCCTCACCAGCCTTACGTACAATATCATATACTTGTGTTAAGAATCAAGCGTTCAACTCAACTGCTTCTTTAGGCTCCAAGTCCCTATAATAAATAAAAAATCACACTCATGATATAATTGTCTCAGTAGTTGATATTAGATACTCTAAAAAAACGGTATTAATATAAAATAGATTGCAAATTCTAAGTAATACAAAGCATATGAAGTGTTAAAGATAATGTACTCAAAAATATGTACCGATATATCTTTCTTCATAAATCATATATTTGCATTAAAAATCAAACGACCAAATCAATTGCTCTTTCAGGTTCCCATCCCATGCAGTTAAATGAAAAATCACAACTATATAGTTGTAAATATTTAATATTAGAGACATTAAAAAGAAAAACAACATATTATAGATTGCAAACTCTAAATTTTGCAAAGCATATGGAGTGCTTCCCCTCAAAGATGATGCAATCAATAAAAATGAACTGATATATCTTTCTTAAGAAATCATATACTTGTGTTAAGAATCAAGCGGCCAAATTCAACTGCTCCTCCTAGCTCCAACTCTCGGTAGTTAAATGAAAAATCATACTCATTATATAGTTGTATCAATATTTGATATTAGAGACACTAAAAAAATAATATCAATATAAAACAGATTGTGAACTCTAAATAGTGCAAAGCATATGGAGTGCTTCCCATCGAAGATAATATAATTTTTAAGGAAATGCACCGACATATCTTTCTTCAGAAATCATATGCTTGTGTTAAGAATCAAGCAGCCAACTCAACTTCTCGTCCAGACTGAAAGTCTCTGTAGTTAAATAAAAATCACGTTCATTATGTAGTTGTATCAATATATGGTATTAAAGGCACTAAAAATGATAATTATATAAAATAGATTGCTAACCCTAAATAATGCAAAGCATATGAAGTGATTTTTGTCGAAGATGATGTAATCAAGTTTTTTTTTTTTTTTTTTTGAAGCATGTAAATAAATAAAGAGAAATTAGTTTACAATTTTTCGTGGGTATTTGGTACCCACAGAATCATGAAATAAAATTTGACTAATAAAAGATGGGATTGCTTGGTCTCGTATTTTGGTTGATAAACTTCCCGTTTGACTTCCATCTGCCGCATGATTGGCTAACCCGTCTGCCGCTTGATTTCCTTCCCTGTAGTAATCAAGGAAATATACTGATATGTCTTTCTTCAAAAATCATATACTTTTGTTAAGAACCAAACAACCAACTCAACTGCTCCTCCAGGCTAAAACTCCTTGTAGTTAAATGAAAAATCACACTCACTATAGTTGTATCAATATTTGATATTAGAGACACTAAAAAAACATGACATTAATATAAAATAGATTGCCAACTCTAAATAGTACAAAGCATATAAAGTGCTTCATGTCCAAAAAAAAACTAATTAAGAAAATGCACATGTATATCTTTTTTGAGAAATCTGACTGATATACAAAGCATGTTGTCTTTATAAGTAGCACAACATTCACATAAATAAACCTGGCATTTTTAGGGGCGAGCCTGAAAGAATTAGGGGCGAATTTTTTATTCTCATCCCATAGATGTGGTTATGGGATGTCATAGGGTTAGAAAAATACCTAAATGCCCTTTTACAATTGGTAGTTTAGTATTGTTTTTAGCAACCGATTATGACCGTGTTCTTCTATTATCTTTGCTTTGTTTGGAAATAAATAAATTTGGGGCTACTACCACAATCGGTAGATAATCAACATCACAAAACTACCGATTGTTTAAGTAGAGAAATTCGAAGTTTCATTTGTTTTAGAAAAATTGAATTGGGGGCTACTACCACAATCGGTAGATAATGAGCATAACTTATCTACCGATTGCACAATCGGTAGATAATAAACATCACTTATCTACCGATTATGGAAATAGAGAAATTCAAAATTTCATTAGTTTTGGAAAATTTAAATTGAGGGCTACTATCAGAATCGGTAGATAATGTACATAACTTATCTACCGATTGTATAATCGGTAGATAATAAACATCACTTATCTACCGATTATAAAAATAGAGAAATAGAGAAATTCAAAAATCCATTAGTTTTGGAAAAATTTAATTGGGGGAAAAATTTAATTGGGGGCTACTATCGCAATCGGTAGATAAGTGATGTTTATTATCTACCGATTGTACATACTTACCTAGAAAAACCTAAAATTCCCAGAAGTAGCGGAATACACACCTGAAGAGGCACTCAGGTATGCCACCCCATCTGGAGAAATTTAGGAGCAATACCTAAAGAGACGCCCAGGTGACCCATCCATGAACAACTTAAGAAGGAAGCACACCTGAAAAGGCACTCAAATACTCCGCCCTATCTGAAGTAACTCGAAAGGGGGAGTAGTACCTGAAGAAACGCCACAATGCCTCACCCATTAAAAAAATTAAACCACACAAGTCGGCACAGAAAGCTATAAGCCACCAAATGAGGTAGGCGACAGGTAAAGACATCAAACCAGCTGAGCTATTAAAGAAAAACAACGAACTGGAGTTTAATAAAAGAAGTCTACAAACTTATACTTTAATTAAACTGGGGGAGAATATGTAGATAACAAAACATAACATAACATCTACCCAAGAACTGGCAGCTGAAGAGTAATACAATGGATATATGAAATAAGATTCAAGGTCAGGCGTAGTAGATCTGAACCAGATGTCCAAGAACTGATCCACAAGCGAACAAACAAGACAGAAACAAAGAGTTACGTGTGGAAGACCTGAGTCCAGATGCGAAGGTAAGAAGATTCTCGATGATGTCATCTGCAGTGAGACCTGGAAACCCATCCCAGGTCGATACAAGCACTAGGCGAGAAACTATTAAAGCTCGGGTTGTCACGTGCTTGGTCATCTATATATAATTGTCGTGTTCATATAATGTATAAATAGCCAGAAAGGATGATGATGTAAACAAGTTCATTTTGATAATAGAAAATAAACTTTGGATAATTCTCTCACCTCTCTTTGGTTCTCTTCCAAACCGCCACTAACCACAACAGACTTAGAAGATAATCAGGAAATCCATACCTAGCACCGCCGAAACCCTTATCAGAGCTCAGAGAACATAGTGATAATTAAGATGGTTCCATAACCAAGAACCGCGATCGAAATTTGTCAAGGTACGAGTTTGACGTATCTTCAATTAAGTCTTAATAGTATACAAACTCTTTTGATTTCCTTTTCATCTGATTTAGAATTATTTTTTCGACGTAAAAATTGGAAAGGAAGAATCCGTTTTAATCATTGCTTGAATATAAGTCGGTGTTAATTCACTGTTTAATTTAGCATAGTATTAAAACACATCGCGGTATTTTTAGACACTGGTTGTAGTATGAAAATCGGCCCAAAATAGGGTAGCAACTCCCCCAGTTTGGAATACCATTTAAGATAGTTTTTACCGTCCATGGTTGTGAATGCTCTAAGGTACGCTTGCGTACTTCTTAGAGAATTTCCAACAGAATGCGAAAGTTTTATTTTTTTCATGACACACATGATTTTCTATCCCCATCTGATATAAATTCATCTCCAATAATATGTCCTACCTCCATCTCGTCAGTTTAACTAATTTTTTTAATTTTAATAATGGAAAAGGAAATCTCCTATATTAACACTTACAATCATGACTATCCATGTAATTTCACAACCTTTTCAGAAAATCTATAGTATCTTCATCGAGCTTCCCTAAAGTAATGAAAGCAAGGATGCCTATACCAAACCATGGGCAATGCATTTCTCCAAGTATTTTTTGTATTTCCGAGCTATAACATTGCAAATTGCTTAGCCAAAGCAGTGTATTTTAATAATTGTTATGAATTAAAATAAGTTAGAAAATCTAAAAAAGAAATTTGTTTTGTTTTTAAATTAGTTATCATTGTTATGAAAAGACATGGCCTTTGTGTCATGATAGCAAAAGCTATCAGACGGTTGTCATTCGACGGGGACCCCTATCCGGCGGCAGGGACCCCTATCCGGCGGCAGGGAAGCTCGAAGCTCCTGATTGGTTTTGCAATTGGACGACCACAATGATTTAGAATAAAAGATTTTGTCACGGACTCACGAAAAGAAAGAACCATTGTTCGTGGAACTCTTTCTCCATAACCCAGCCATTAACATCACCAAGAAGATTCATTTGGGGATGAAAATAAATCGATCAATCTCCAGAGAGAGATTTGTTATCGAGATGGCATCAGGATGGGGAATCACAGGGAACAAAGAAAGGTGTTACGATCTCTGGACAGATTTCAGTGAATGTATTTCAAATTGTAGAGAACCTAAAGATTGTGCTCTTCTTAGAGAAGATTATCTTGAGTGTCTTCATCATGCTAAAGAGGTTTGTTGGTTCCTTCTTTTTTGTATCGATCTGATTTTTGGATTTCAATTAACATGAAATTTTAATGAAAACACTAGCTTTGAATTTAGAGATAACCTTTTGTGTTTTTTTCTTATATGAATTTACTAATTGAGTTTTCTAGATGTGATTAGTTGTTCTGATGACATGTTCTATGTTGATGGTGATTTGAGCTGAAAATAACATGAATTTTGGTTAACCTCTTATGACATCTTTGGAGTCTGAGGATGCACTAATGTAGACGATAACCTCGGATTTTAGGAATCATTTGATGTATATCAGGTATTTATCTTATGTCAAAGTTATACGTAGTGGTTTCCCCAACTTTATTACTTCAGCGGGCGAGCCAATTTTTTTCAACAAATCCCCTCTTTTTTTTTACATCCCATTGGGTTAATTACCATTATCTGTAAGAACAATTGAGAAGTTCTTATTCTCTCTGAAATTTGCATTTGACATGTGAGCACAAACGAAATATATGGTCAAAACTTAGAATCATGGGGCTGTTTCTATTGCAAAACGATCGAAACCAGATCAGGGCAAAATTAAACCTACTCTGCAGGTTTCAGACTTTGATTAGCCTTATTAGTGATGGGAAATGTTTCGTGACAAGGGGGTAATGGGACCATGGAAGCCGAGGAAGCGTGGATGGGATTCTTTATGCTCTCAATAGTCAATCCAGTTAACTTGGACATTTGTAAAGTGTCTCACTGTATGTTCTTTCAAATGATCTGGTGCATTTGCTGGAGTTTCGTAATCTACGATTCTATATTCAGAAAGTGCTTTTAGTTTTTCAAAAATACAAACATGTTTTATATCTATTGACTAGCTAGCTATCAGTTTATACTTTATAGATGTTGTTCCAACTTCAATTATGTTCGTTTAAGTTATTTGTCTTATCATTTTCACATAAATTATCGTGGTGTATGGTTGGTATTGTTTTATTGGTAGATTATATTGTTGCCTCTTTCTGACTTTCAGGAGTATCTCATGTAATTTAGTAATTTTCTTAAATCCAAGCAGGGAAGGAGCTACGGTGAGTTGGTAGGGTATGTACCCAGGTCGAACTGTAGATAGGCATTTGTTCAGCAAAATGATGACAAACCCTTCCATTGAAATTCAGTTGGTAAGATCATTTTTTTTTTGGGGGGGTGATGGATGTAGGAAGTCAAAAAGAGCATCTTATTGTCTCATAAATATTGGTTGTTGGAAAAAGTGTTTTTTTGAATCTAGCAATCAGTTGCAGGCATTTAGAATCATTTTTTCAATCTTTTCATATGGTTTTTGTTCACAGAGTCGATATGTTCTTTCATTATATTTAGGAGAAAGCTACAGATAAAAACAAATTCTATGAATCAATGGCAAATACTTGACCCTAGCATATCTGGTGTATATATAAACGTGCTTTGTAGAGTGCATGGATAACGTTTAACAAAGTGGTATTTTCTTAGACGATGCTAAGCTTACTATCCCAATCTAAGCCCGAGTTAGGATTCAACTGCATAGGTGACAATTGAAGTTTTTTCCCTTAAATTTACGAATTGAAGTATGCTTCGGATAGTTTGTTAATTAAGAATATGAAAAATGGCCATCAACTCTGACTAAGGAGACCTCCACTGTGTCATAAAGTGCAATAGCATAGCGTCATACTAATTGGATTTAGTTCCCACTGTTTGGCATTTGAAGTTTCACCAAATTCTTGACTGATATGGTTCATTGAGTTTTTGTTCCAAGGGTTGCCTCCTCACTAATATGTGGTTTAATCTCTTTTCCGTGTTGGTTATGCTCTCTCTTTCCGTTTTGTTCTTGCTTCTTTGCACATTTATACTGTATTAACAAGTAGCCATCATATTTAAACAGTTTAACTGTGGCTTGACCATATTTACTAAGTATAAATCAGGTATTCGACAATAACACTTTCACATATATATCTTGGATCATTTTTGCAGATTTATGGTCAAAGTTGGTTAATGAGCACTTTTTGTATGATGCATAGTTTTTCCTTTTCGGCGTAAAAACTATGCATCATACAAACTATGATGCATAGTTCTTCCTTTTTGTATGATGCATAGTTTCGGCGTAAAAACCATGCATAGTTCTTCCTTTTTGTATCATTTTTGCCTACGTAATGTGGGTTGTGCAAGGCGTGGCAAGCCGGCGTAAAAACTATGCTAAACTTTTCGGAGATTCTCTCTCCAGCCTACCTGGTACTTGTTACTGGAAAAAGGCTTCGATTCTCGGTTCTCGGCATAGTTCTTCCTTTGTCTTCCTACTACTATAACAACTCATTTTTATAGTTTTTGGTAAATTTATACCTTTCAACGTGATATTCCATGGATATGATAAATTTATACTAAAACCTTACATAGATCCTTAATATCACCCACCTCATATCCCTCAAACCAACCGTGATTGTATTTGTAACCACGTAATTACATGATTACTTATATCTAATATCCTAATGCCATTGATTCAAGTGTTCTGGCATAGGTCCGTGTTCACCGTTTCCCCGAATCATTGGAAAAGTTTGTAAAATTTCTGATTCGGTGTTCATCATTATTATTTGGAGTCCAGGAATATCAAGAGCAAGGATGGATGGGTTGTTTTCAGCCATGGCATCTAAGAAAGATGTCGAGGAAGATGGAATCTAAGAGACGAAAAAATATGGAAGAGATTTAGCAAGACAGGAACGTGGCTGCAAGAATTTTAAAGTACACCTAGGGGGACAAAACCAGGATCGTCACAAATACGGGTTGGAGTCAATTTGGGCTGCAAGGACATTTACATACACTTTTGGCGCCAAGGATGTCATTGAATTTATTTTAGCGAATGCATATTTTTTTGGATTACTTTCATCTGTTTATGTTATTTTTTACGGATTCAACCCATCATAATTTTCACGGGTTCACCCTCTTGTGATGGTAGGATGATTAGAAATATATTTAAGGTCGTTTTCTGTTCATTTATTTGATGCCTGGATTCGCAATTTGGATGATTTTAGTTGGTTATGTAATCAAAAATTCATCTTACTTTTGCAGGGTGCAAAGTAGTCGAAAACCTTTGAAGCTTTGCGATTGTATTATCTAGGAAGTGCTGCAACTTTGTGGAAAATCTCTGGCTAATTCTAGGTATCTAATTTTCTTCTTCTTCTTTTTTTCATAAAACTGTGGCACAATGTTCTAAATTTATCTTACTATAACTGTATATGAGGATCCTGTGGTATATCAGGAAAGCTCATCCCGAATGTGTACAAATTTTACCAAATGTTGTTGTTCACAATAAAATTTAAAAAATAAAACCACTAGCCATACCTCATAAGCATATCAGTGAAATAGGATCTTATTGGCATTTTCCTCTAACGATAATGTGGTATTCTTGAAAAGTATTAATTTTATTTTTGGTCAACTAGACTACATTTAATTTTTCAGATATATCATGAGAGACTACATAAGATGAATACCGATGATGTGCTGCAGTATTAACTGATGAGCCGACTATTTCACATGAAAGACCTATCTAATTCTTAGTGTAAGGCTTTGGATTCGATAGTTGAACTGTCAAATGGTACTTAACAAATATGTATGAATTGTAAGGTCTCTATTTATTTTTTGTTTCTTTTCAATAGTTGTTTAACTGAAATACTGAACATCAAGAGAGCTTGAAAACATTAGTGAGTGGCCCTGGATGAGTGCCAATTGATGCACCGAATTGCTGCCAGCCTGCCACCACAAAGACTATTCAGCAACGGCACAATGAAGTAATTAACCACACCATTTTGACACGATTCAGCAGTTCCAAGTATTTTGTGCAGGAATTCATTCGTACTTTGAGAATATCTCTATTATATGTTGTTTAACTCAAACTATAGTCTATGAATTTCAATTGCAATTTCATTTGTGGAAAGTTACTGCACAATGACAATAGAGGATTCGAAAAAAATGCAATCAATAAACTTGGAATTTTCAAACAAGGACATCGGAATTAAGTTGAATCAGTGAAGGTTGGACTTGCATTGTCATAAGCATTTTGCTTTAGTAATAGGAGGTCTGTAAGGTTTGTGTTTTCTTATAATTTTTTATTATGGTGGTCTTTGATATACAAATAAGTCGCAATACTATCACAATGTATGACTGCTGAGGAAGAAAATGCCGCTCGTTGCTGATTTGGTTAGCATTTGTACATCTAAGGTTCCCTGCATTGTAAAGCATATCCTGTTAGATGTATTAATGCTAACCCAACTCAAGCTAGGAAAACTAATACTACTCTTTCAGTTTGTTATGTGGATTGGCTAGCTTCAAGTAAAGGTAAATATTGTCATGCATTTTTTTAATGCGGTATCCATGCACGGAGGATCCTGAAGATGATGCCAGATTACTAACTGTATGGTTTTGCAGGGTTCTACTCAACAAAAAAGCTCTATCATTGTACTCTTTAACATGTTCACATTTGAAGAGGATGGTAGCGTAATTGTTGCATGTGAAAGAGATGTTATGAGGGACCTATTTTGTTTTTAGGCTGTATTCATAGGGTTGTTTGTCACTTTTACATCAATTGGTAAATTCTTGCAGGACTAGCAGACAAATGTTCCATTAACATACTCATCTCAGAGAAAAATTGTTTTTAGGGTGTATCTTAATTAGACCCCTTGGATCTATACTATTTACAAGTTTTGAAACAAATCCTCTTTGGACGCAGCTCCAATGAAGTCCCCTCAGCTCTTGAAAATAGGCAAAGGGATATATTACCATCAGATGTAACCAGTCTTCCTAAATGTCTTGGTACACTTAATAGACTGTTCGTTTATCCAGATATATCTTGCTAATTGAATCTGTTTTCGTATGGCAGCACGAAGGTACAAACAAAAACTCTGGGTTTCTGCGGAACAATGTGGGCCTCTTCTCATGATGAGCTTACTGCCGTCGGATTCTGTTAAAAAAAGGTTAAATGGTACGTGTAATTTGGAACTGATAAATTTTACATTTATGATTAATCGGCATCTTAATAAAGCCGTAATAATTTATTGGCTTCTAGATATACTGATTCTCAGTGTACTAGATCGGGTACTCTAAGGTATTCTGCCAAATAGGCTATATAACTAAGGTTTTGATAGTTTGGAGATGCTATCTGCGACAACCCAAACAGGTAAAGACAGGTTAATCTGTTTGTAATATTTTCTTACATTTGGACGTCTCATATCTGGAGATTTGCTTTGAGTAAAACAAGACATTCCAGTCAAGCAAGTCTAGACAAAGATTTAAAGAAAATTTGAACTTCACTCTACCGTGCTTAAACAAAAGCAATGGAGGGAAATGGATAGATATGCTAAGTGGTGAAGGATAGCTTTTACTAATCCCGATTTTCTCAGAGGTTTATACCAAGCGGTTAGTATAATTCATTTGTTATGTTTTGCAGGAGTTTTGTTGCTTAAGTGTAATAATCCGTATTATATTTGTTCATCGACTGCAGCAGCAAAACAAAATAAAGTGGTATCAATCGCAACCACAAACCTCAGGGGGAGAACGCAAGCTAGCCACTACTGCATAATGTGGTCAGAATCAATGGGACTCACCTAAGAGTTGAGGTACAACAGCACCAAACCTGTGTACATGATTCACAGGTTGTTCTCCATTGTGTTACTATAACTATATGAATATTTTATGATTTTCAGCCAATTTTTTAATTCTGTTTCTGTGAATTATTGGTTTAAAGATGGTATTCTTTCATTTTGACAACAACCGATACTTGCATCCACTTTAATTTTGTGAAACTTATCATCAATGATCTTTTTATTTTGTATGGTCTCAATTTTCTACCTTAAAAATAGGCGAGAATAGATGAGCAAAATATGGTTCTTAGTAAGGGATACCACCAGTACAGTTGGGAATTAGAAATAATCAAGAAAACCCAGTTGGTTGGATGACAAACGATATTTGATCTTTATTTTGTATGGTTCCAAGTTTCTTCCTTGAAATAAGCTCGAATATAAGAAATGTGCTTGCTTATTGTGTCATCTCCGCTCATACCACATCTGACTGATTTTTTTCCCCGAAAGCATCCTTATAATACCGAGTCCGTATACATCTACATACAACCATGCAAGGTCAATGCCTCAGTATGGCGAGATAGTACACATCTGCATACAACCATGCAAGGTCAATGCCTCAATATGGTGAGTCTGTATACATATGCATACAACCATGCACGGTCAATGCCTCAATATGGCGAGATAGTACACATCTGCATACAACCATGCAAGTCCAATGCCTCAATATGGCGAGATACCACCATTCGCGTAGAGTCACATGTGTACATCTGTACACAACCATCTATAGCGTATAGAAATAGCAAATGGATACAATTTATCAATCCAAAGCTCTGATGATTCATACTGCAAGATGCTCAATATAACAACTACATCGCCAATCGCAGGATGCTCAAGATAACAACTACTTCGCCAATCATACCGAACTTAAGCTGCAAATAGGTTGAGTATGAATTTAACTTTTTTGCAGAATCTGGAAATGCAGACCTCCTAAGAGTTTCAGAAACCCTTGACCATTGTCAAGAAACACCAATGCACTCACGATATCATTAGTTACACAAGCAGAACACAAGACTCCCCAGGTGTACTATCAACTTCATGAATCAATCTTTTGTTTATGCAATTGTGGAGATCTAGGCACCATGAAAAATGCAACGGTTCCTCGGCATACTCCCTATAGTAAACTACAGAGTGAGATACTCGCCTAAATATGGGTAGTTTCATAATAATGTTTGATTAAGTAGTTCTTGGCTTCATTGTAATTGACATGTTGATCAGTGTTGTAAGAAAGATAATCACTTGATATCGGGCTAACGCTAAACTGAATGTAGTGCACAATGTGAGGGTTTTTGTCGGTTTTTTCCATCATTTTTGAAGGTTATGTGATTTCTAAAACATCATTGTTTGTTTTTTCTTTCAGTTTTTTGGACCATGTGTATTTATCTTTTAAATTTTCTTAATTTATTTTTCTTTTCTGTTTCCATATTCTTTTTTTTTCAAACACCACATTTATAGATAAATCGATGACATCTATATATTTTTCAAAAACCACATTTCTATTTCCGTATTCTTTTAATGTGTGTTGAGTTTTTGTAAGTGAGAACTATGGAATTTGGGATGGTGTTTGTAGGTAATCACCCTAATGTATCAAATGAGAACTGTAGAATCTGGATTTGTGAAAATGAATCCGGGATTTGGCCAGATTTCTCCAATAATCTGAGACATTTAAAATATCTGATATTTCCTAAAATTACAAGGAATGCGGTTGTTTACTCATGCACATGTTTTTGGGACGAAAAACAGATAACAGATAATGCGTTGTTGCGCCGAAAAACAGATAATGGCCTAAGGTTGTATATTTACATGTTTTGAGGACGATTTTTTTTAATCTATAAGGGTGTATTTAATTTTCATTTTTAAAATATACCATAAGTATATATATATATATACAAGAGATATGTGTGCTTATATGCAAAGGACATACCACTTTAACGGGACCAACACAAGAAAGGCATAGATTTTGGCCGACCGTTTTCCCAAGATTGATATTTATATATCATCCATGCTGAGTATATATATTTTTCCTTTCTATTATGTTAGTATGACGCCAAAGCATGATTAACTTAACTTCAATGGTAAAAGGTCAATAGGGCAATAGAATCGTTGGGAGAGAGAAAGACAACGATAGCTCACTGTAAGTAATGGGTATTTAACACGACAGTTCAATGAACATTAATTTTACACAAAAAAATCGTCCAAATCCACGTGACTCATCTCCCCAAGTTAATGTATAATTTTGTGTTTTTGTTACAGATGTGTTCTTATTCGTGCAATTGGTATCCGAATTTTTGATTATTTTTGGGCTTGCCAGCTGACACAGCTTAACATAGCAAACATGCTGCTAGAGAATGCTTCTCTTTCCTCGGTAATAAAAGGTCAACGTGAAAACAAAAATGCTGGAAGAAACAAAGACAATAACGATTAGACATCCAATGCAACCTCTACAAAAATGGACACCCAAATTTACATGTCTCACTTCCCATTGTTAATATATAATTTTGTTGTTTTTATATTAATGCGTTGACATGTGTGTAATTAAGATTTATTTGTAGTGTCATTTATTGTTGTACTTGCTGAGTGAAATGGTTTAATGTATAATTCTAAGTTAATTATCTTAGAAATATGGGTAAATTATAATTATCTGTTGCAAAAAAAGAGAGGTAATAATACTCACTTAACCACTATCAGCAACTAAAATATTTTGTTTGTCAATATATTATAATCGACAAGTTCCTCAGCAAGCACATCGTCTAAAATGAGCCATGCTTAAGAGCGACGTATCTACTGAAGAAGTATACAACATGCACTAACTTTGACTGCCAAAACTGGATGTTACCATTGTGATTATTGCAATGAATTGTCGGCTCATGTGTTCCTGAGAAATTATAATTGTGTATATTAAAGGCTCCCTATCCTAATCGTACACGCACATGCTATTCTAAGAATTTGAACAAGGGTATTGTCTCAGAAAGTCTGGTAAGAATCTGAATAAATTATTTGTGTGGAATCTTAATTTCCTCTTCACATGTCTAGAAATCTAAGATATTTTTTTGATAGTATACTGAAGTACCAAGGATTTCAAGCATTACAGAAACGTGGATTCATTTATTAGTAGTTTGGGTTCAATGTATAGTTAAACGTAGCCTCGCTCCTGAACTATTCCTTAGTGTTGTACTTTCTTACTTTCGTCTATATGCATCTGGCAAGACTATATAGATATCTGATATTGCGTACTGATCAATTGCCGCCGAAGATTTTGCATTGGATGATTCAGATGAAATTTTTGTTGTATGTCAGATGATGAGGAATTATGATGTTGGTACAAAGAGCATTGTAACTCAGAAAGTTGATTTACACTTATTTGTTCCACATTATCTTGGAAAAATGGATATTAAATGTCAACTATGGAGAGCGACGCATTGGATCGATGAGAGATTGTACAGATCATCCAAGAAGAACCTAAAATTTGGAAAATATTGTCGCAAGGGAAAAGAAACACTACCTATGTTGCTTGAACCCCTAGGCACTGAGAGATCTATACGAAGGAGATGATGCACGATAAAGGTTATTCTGGTACCACATCTAAGAATACAATACTTCATATACTTTTACCAGTCTTGGTTGCAAACTGTATAAGATAGCTCAGGAGAGTAATGGCCTGAAAGGATTTTCAATACACAAAGAAGTTCGGCACATGAATGGAGCGTTAATATGCAGCGAGGGAGAAGACCTATTCTATTTAGAGATGTTTGTATATGATCCTAATCGAGCTTTAGATAGTCGTGTGAAACAAAATCCCCAGCTGGGTAAAAATGTTCTTAGAAAAATTTAGATACTTCTCACATCATAATGTATTTTGCACTAGGTATTACCAGACACACGAAACTTTGAGTAATGTTAGTCCCACCAAAAAAATTGTTAAAAGTTATCCTGCACTAAAAAGAATCTACAGATAAAAGACACTGCAATTTTCCAACCGAATATGAAGTTTCGATTATACTACCTGGCCAGGGTTCAGAGGTACTTATCGTGGGATGTACTATACATAATATGAAGGAAACCGTATTTCGTAATATCACAATGCATACCCCCACATTAAGTTTTGAGTTTTCCATACGACAATTTGAGTTGGCATCCTGATATGAAGAAGCTGGATCGACGCACATGAAAACATACTACAAAACGATCAACTATGAAATAATTTCACAACTTCTTTTTTTTACGGCGTACTAACGAGTATTCTACCATATTGAGAGAAAAAAATACTGTTTCAAGGGTATTTGGTTGATGCTTGGGCATCAACTGAACATTACAGCATGTATTTTAAGAAAAATCAGGATA
Organism: Papaver atlanticum; assembly: GCA_023531105.1. NCBI lineage: Eukaryota > Viridiplantae > Streptophyta > Magnoliopsida > Ranunculales > Papaveraceae > Papaver > Papaver atlanticum. The sequence goes on from JAJJMB010001336.1 coordinate 2,563,229, forward strand.
AGCTACGAGCAGATTCTCACAAAAATATAAAAGGAACGAAGGAATGCTTGCTGAATCTCAACGATGGGGATAGCCTTATTTTCCATCGACTTTTATTGGTGATCCTGGGCATTTTTTAAAGATATATCAAGATTAAGTGGTCGTCAGACGGTCTAATTATCATCCAAATATTTTCCTGAAAATGACCGCGAATCCAAGTGGGCTAGAAACTAAAGATGCGCTTCTCTCCAATCAATATGCTTCAGATCGTCCTGACCTCATAGGTCTTTAGTTGAAGTGAGACACATTTATAAAAGAAATCAAAGAAAGGAAGGTGTTCGATAAATTGGTTGTAAATGTAATCACGATTAAATTTCAGAAACATGGTTTACCACATGTGCACGCTCTTTTATTCTTGTATAGTCCTGAGAAATTTGTAGAGTTGAACAGGTTGCCAACTTTGTTTGTGCTGAATTTGTTGATGAAAAAATCGACCCGATTTTGTTTGAGATTGTTCGGAAATGTATATTACACGGTACATGTGGTGCAGAATCTATTTGATGAAAAATGAAAAACACGGCAGAGGATACATGGGAAATGCAGAAAATAAAAGTATGGATGAAGGTGGGTATCCAATCTATTGTCGATGCGACAATTGGAAAGAGTTAGCTGCAAAAATGAAAAGTAGGGAAACAAAATTTTGCTATTGCAAGGATGTACTTCGCCATCCCAATGCATGTGAACCGTATTATTTGCTTTATTACTAATTATTGTAGCCGGTGTAAGCTCATTTGACCACTTCAAAACAGTCAGGGCAGTGACGTTCGAAAATTCCACAATATGTTCAAAGCAGTATGCATGATGTTGGAATCCAGCTAAGAAAACTTTTCATAATTATTCTTTTTGATTGTAATCCGATTCAGTCTGTCATTTTGTAGTCAAAATTTGGACTAAACATATGTGATGGTCAACATTTTAAACTGCACATGAAATATAACACTCAAAGGCCAAATGATGAGTATGTACTTCATTTTGGATGAATAAGTCCGTGAATTTGGAAAGTCTCTTGAATATTTCGAAGATATTTCAATTCCAAAATTGAATAGGAGGGATGTTGTTGGTGACAAGTCATGTCGGAGTATTAGTACGTTCAACCCGCAATGCATGACTCCGAAGTCGATGAAAGTATTAGGAAGTTGAATTCGGTCCAATCGTCAGCGTACAACGGCGTGATGATAAAATACTTTTCCTCAATGTAAGTGCAGGGAAGCGGTAAGACATTTCTACAAAACACAATGGCATCAAGCTTCCACCGAGCTAGACACATAGTTCTGACTACTACTTCATTTGGGATCACTTCACTTCTTTTGGTCGGAAGTCTTACAATAATCCAGTGTTTAAGATTCCCACAAAAATATCTGAGAACAATGTTTACAAAGAAAAACAGGATCCACATCCATGCAACATAGATTACGCATTGAAGCAGTAGATCAAACACATCATGATATTAGGGGTAAGAAAAGACCGTTTGGTGGAATTACCTTTGTTCTGAAATAATGGCGAACATGGATCCATCTCTGTTTTTGATTTCTATATTTTGATCTTCAGTAATGATTATTGTATTTAAAACTAACCAGGGATAAATATCGATGAAATTAAATCAAGTGATTGATATATTTTTCGAGATACATTTTTTTGGCACTTTATGCCTAAATATAAACTGATTCTATTAGTCCTGATGTTTGGGTACCCTAGAATAATATAAGTTATCAATTGTATAATTGACTAAATTACAGTATTTTTAAAGAATTTGGATAAATTAACCAAGTTATAGTGTTTCTTAATGTATTGTTACAAAGAAATAAAGTATGTCCACTTAAGTTTAAAAAAAAAAGGTTGAGCCGGGGTCGAAAAGCCCCGGTGATACCTAATAACTTACAAACCATGAGGTTAAAACCTTACGTTATTGGAAATGGTTTATAAGCCAAGAAGTAATACTTCTCCAAAATGTTTAGACTTCCATAAATAAAGGTAGCACCTCCACGTAGGATTTTTAGCACCACTATCGGAGTTGCTCTTATAGTTCATCTGGGTAAATAATCAAAAATATAACAGATTTGGTAAAAATAAGGCTACACTAGCCTATTATTGGTATCTCAAAATATATGAAATTAGTATAAGCACAGGCTAATACTCATAACCATAATCCTGGTCATAATTACCATAATATGATGCATCATCACCATTGTAATCTCCATTGCCATCCTTGTAATCTTCATTGTCAACGATATCTGATTCAAGTTCTTCCTCCCTGTCTTTCATTTCCACGTTAGCAGGAGTATCAGTTTTGTCAAATTCGGTACGTTTCTTTCTTATAGCCTCTGCAATTGTCTGTCGAATAAGAAGGAAAAAAATAGTGTCTAATTAAATTAAAATTAGTGTATAAAACATACACGCATTCCAAGTATTTTTTATTTATAGAAGATAAAAATGGAAAAGATCGTACAGAGTCATCGAAGAGTTTGTCTAACACATCATAGTTTATTTTGGAGCTCAGTCTCTGCAAATGGAAAGAAAGAAATGAGAAGAATGCGGTAAAAATCTATAAACACGATAGGCACACACACCAAAAAGAAGAAAAGCTCTTGTGATGAACTGCTCGAAAATTTGGTGTGTTAATGTGATATGGATGCTATTACATGCCTGCTTCAATGGTTTCAGTGTTTTATGGAAGCATGCCTAAACATGTTCAATATCCATGGACCTTTTTAGTTAGCATTTGTCGAGTGGCTTATGCAGCAGTTTGTGCAGGAGGCCCATTCTTGGCATCAGCAGCTCTTTTTTGTTTCTTTTCCTGTAATTCCAAATAACACTTGCACATCTACATAATAATATATATATTAAAAAAAAGTGGTCTTTGCTTTTTGGGTCATTTGTTTTTTCAAGTTCGGGACAAATCCGACCATTCACCCTAAGATTGACCTCTATTGTTTCAAGGACGGCAGAGATTTTATTATTTCATACGGCATATATTATGCCTCAACCCAGACCAAATCTAACCAAGCGCAAAAAAACTAGCCTTATTAGTTATCCTAGCACGCTGGGCCTACTCAAAATAAAAATAAAAAAATTGCCCGATTATATCTTAGCAAAATCTCTACCATTATTGAACAAATGTCCGCAGGTATTTTTAACCGGAAAGGATGCAATTAGTTAATGTTTTTCAGTATGGCTAAAACTCAACCATTATTTCATTAACTCAAAGTGGAAAATAAAAATGATGCAAAGGACGAGTCGATTCGGATATGTAATAGTGTTATGTGTTAACCAGAACAACTGGACCCTTCGATTTTTACAACGGCAGGACCACTACTAGGACAACTACATCATCAGCTGGAAGGCTAATTCCATCTACGGAAACTAAATCCTCGATGTTAAAACTGGTAAATCTTTGCAACCTTTCATCTCTAGAGAACTTTCCGTCAAAGGCATCTCTGTAACGCAAGGTAATCAGATGTACTGTCTAACATTGTGACATCTGGAAAAGAAATTGTAGCTACTGTAACCCAATGAACTAAACACTGTAGATGTTCCTCCTAATGGTCGGAATTGTAGTTACCAATAACTAAGATCCGACTAACTAGACATGCTACTATGACCCGGCGAACTAAACAGTGGTCGTTCCTAATGGTCGGGGTCGTTAGCCGAGATTACATTACTAAGCCAAAACAGAGTTCCATGCTGTGAAAGATTGTTCCAAGCAATCCGAAGTTAACATCCATGGACATGACTTCTCATGTTATAAGAAGCGTAAGAAGATCCGAACTAACTGTGACCTGACTAACTAAATGTTGAGCCTATTCCTAATGATCTTGATCGTATGTCCCAGCTACTATAACCCAAATAACTTGGATTGTTCCTACTGGTCGGAGTTGTAGGCCTCGGCTACTTGTGCCGACAAACTGGACTAGCTATTCTGATCCAACTAACTAAACATGCTACTCTAATCCGACCAAGTACTGCGGTCATTCTTAATGGCCGGGGACAACGGCTTCGGCTGTTATAACCTGACTACCTAAATACATTATTATGACCCGGCTAACTAATCACTAAGGGTCGTTCCTAATGTCTAGGGTTGTACCCACTGGGACATTCCTAATAGTCGGGGTTCGGGATGCGCAAAACCAAACCAAAATCATGAATCGTTCCTTTTGAAACCAAACGAAACCGAAACCTAATGGTACACTTATGGAGTGTCAGTTTTAGGAAACCAACAAACTCCGGTTTCGGTTTTGGTGACTACCCAAAACCCAACTAGAAAAACCGATACCCACATAATTTTAGATCATAGCCGGTTAGTAGTCACCATCTATACTAATCGATTGAAAGCCGAACTAATTTCTGTTGTGCTTAAGATTAGCTACTTCCTAAACACCCCAAGATATTCACACAGAAAACGGAAAACTATGCAAAATTCAAACAAGAACACAAAGAATTATAGTGGTTCGGCAAGGGGCCTACTCCACTGCAGCAAACTAAACTTCTTTTTGACACTTAGAGAATGGACAACTGTTTCTTCACGCATCTCTTACTTTTCAGACTTAGATACAATAATCAACGGGTTATCACCCATATTTATAGGCCTAGGAATAATCTAAAATCCGCCTAGAAATAGAAGTCCTAAATAGAAAACTAATTCCTACTATAACTTATAAATCAGATTTCTAAAATAACTTACAAACTGAAACGAGGTGTTTTCTAAATCGAGCCAATATCTAACAATTCTCCACCTTGGAGAGATTTTTAGGACAACTTCACTATTCTCTGATTTCTTCACCTTGGCATGAAATCTGAACATTCCATTTCCTTCAAACTTTTGCTGCTTTCACTCATCCATAAATTCTTCACTTCTTCAATCATCATAAAGATGTTTCACTCCCTTTTAGGGATTCACATGTGCTGGATTGTTGGCAGTTCCAATCTTTTCCAGTAGAATTTCACCTTCTTCAACAATTTCCCATACTTTGTGATATCTTACACTGATGTGTTCTGTTCGAGCATGATAAACTTGGCTCTTAGCTAGATGTATCGCACTTTAACTGTCACAAAACACCCTTACTTGCTTTTGCTGAATCCCCAATTCATCAAACAAACCTTTCATCCAAATGACTTCCTTTATACCTTCTACAGCAGCCATGAAATCTGAACATTCCATTTCCTTCAAACTTTTGCTGCTTTCACTCATCCATAAATTCTTCACTTCTTCAATCATCATAAAGATGTTTCACTCCCTCTTAGGGATTCACATGTGCTGGATTGTTGGCTATTCCAATCTTTTCTAGTAGAATTTCACCTTCTTCAACAATTTCCTGTACTTTGTGATATCTTACACTGATGTGTTCTGTTCGAGCATGATAAACTTGGTTCTTAGCTAGATGTATCGCACTTTAACCGTCACAAAACACCCTTACTTGCTTTTGCTGAATCCCCAATTCATCAAACAAACCTTTCATCCAAATGGCTTCCTTTACACCTTCTACAACAGCCATATATTCAGCTTCTGTTGTTGATAACGCTATTGTGGATTGTAAGTTTGACCTCCAACTTATCGGTTGTCCAAATCACCAGCGTAATCGGAATCACAGTATCCTACTACTTTGTAACCAGTTCTCTCATTCAGTGAGAACTTCAACCCAGCATCTACGCTACCTTGAATATACCGCAGAATCCACTTCACGGCCTGTCAGTGTTCCTTCCCTGGATTATGCATGTATCTACAAACCATACTAACAGCTTGTGAAATATCAGGCCTAGTGCATACATAAGGCTCCCAACAGCACTTGCATACGGTATTTCAGCCATTAACCTCTGCTCCTCCACCGTTTTTGGTGACTTTTCAGCATTCAATTTAAAGTGTCGAGCTAGAGGTTTTGTTACCGCTTCAATACCTTTTTCAAATAAGATTTTTGAGAAAGATAAATAGTGTCAGAGTTCCTATTCTACAGTCGGTAATGCATACACAGCTATATACGCAAACCGTTCTGGTTGGCGAGTATTTCTTCATTCTCTTCTATGAGCAATACTATCATAATATGTAGTTTCTTCCGGTAATTCAGGTTGTTACTTCTACTTGTAATTCTGGTTCTTGAGTTGAACCATCAATTGTTCCCAATTCTAAGTCTTCATCAAAACCTTTATCTTCAAAATTCTTGTCTATATGGACAGACTTTGCTGGTTTCTCATTAGGAATAAACTCCGCCATTTGCTGACTTACTTCATTCATTTCAGATGATTAATTATTCCATACTCGGTCTCACTAAAGGTAACATCCCTACTTATCACAACCTTCTTCGACTCGGGACACCACAACTTGTATCCATTTATCCTGATTGGAAACCCACGAATTATCAAGAAAAAATAATTTTGTGGGACATTTCCATATATAAATTTGGTTTCCTAATCCAACTGTTGTTGTGACAGGTTTCCATATATAACTGCATTTCCTAATCTTATGCTGATGAGATTTTACATTTTGGACGGTAGAGACTATGACGCGGGCCAGACCAGAACTAAACACTAAACCAAACCACGACAAATCTTTATGTGTGCAGCTTAGATTTATTGTTTCGAACGGCACTGATTATGTCATGGCCTGACCAAAGATTACCCTACTCATGGCTAACTTTAATGTGGGGTCTATGTATCACCTTAGATTTTTCTAACCCACTACGGCCCCACCTAATTTGACCCAACAAAACAAACACCGGGGCAGCAGGTCCCGGCTATTCTTTAGGCTCAACCCCTTATACTTGTAACTAAATCATCACTAACCTTGATGTGTGGCCTACGCTTGACCCTTGATTTTCTAATCCACGACTGAGTTTAGGCCCCGACTAATTTGACACGACCGATCAAACACTTAGGTTCAACCCCTAGGTTTAAACATAATCAAGGCCAACCTTAATGTGGGGCCTTCTAGATTTTCAATTCACTGTCGGGGCCATATGCTCCAACTACTAATCTGATCCCGCTAACTCAACAACGGGCAGTAGGCCCCGAATAATTTAAACCCACCAACTCAACAACAGGGCCATATGCATGGGCAATACCTAGGTCCTCACGGCTTATAAAAATTTACAAATAGGTTGAGCCCCAGCCGTACGGCAGGACAGGGTGTTACCTAGTCTGTTATGACTTGCTGATGAACGACCTAGGTATCTCTAGTTCATAAGCAGAAAAGTAAATCCTCTTTCCACTTCAGAAACTATACTTAACCAAGCTCATGAAATCAAATAAGTAGAAAGAAATTATGTCATGCATGCTGGAACAGTGGAGTGATTTATGCACCATAAATTGGTGCTTCAATCCTCATCTGCACATTCTGTCCATATAGATATGTTGTGTGAGGCGAGGCACGGGGAGAGCCTTGCCTAGAGCCTAAGGCGACAAGAAAAAAAAATAATTTTTTTTTCAAGGTATAGGTTCTCCGCCTTTTGCGCCTTATCGGTGAGGCGCCCAATTTCCACCTCGTGCGCCTTTAACAACATAACCATATAGCCCCTGTTACTTGACTATTTTCCTACTATCATTGTTTAGATGACAGATCTAGTCATCTAAAAAACTAGTTAACATCTGAATCTGAAAGTAAATTGTCAACACTGTTCAAAATAAATGACCCTGTATCAGAAGGTACCTTTCTTGCCTTGGCAACAGCAGCTGCAAGTTCCTGTGCTTCCACTGGACAGTTCTTAAAGGTGGCCATATAGGCTTCCTTAGCAGCGGCGGCTTCTTTAACTGCTTGTTCCTGTAAAGGTTCGTAGATCAACAATACACAAGCCAAATAGTTATTAGGGTAGTGAACCAACCACTTCAGCAGTTTCCAACAAAAATATATATACTGGAAACATGATCTGAAGCACGTAATATATTCCATTCTTTTTTCAGCATAAATTAGTTTTCTATTTGGAATCGGAAATGGATCACCTTTCACAACATATTATAAAATATTTTGATGTTGACGGGCACATGTAAAAATGGCAGCGAAGAGCGAAGATGAATGATTACCTCAATGTACTCCTTGTTCATCTCTTCCCAGATTATCTTTTTATAGTGTTTTTCCTCCTCGTTGTGAAGGTATCCGTTCACCTGGGCAGCATGAATTATTTTTCAAATCATAATACTGCTACTGGATACTAAGTAAGATGTGCAACTACTAATGCAATATACTCACTCCGTTCCACTATTAGATGACCTAGTTCAAGTTTGCACAATTCTAAGGCAAGAAAGGAAAAAGAGTACATTTAAGTATTTTTTTACAATTATATCCTTATGGATAATAACTAGTGAAATTTTGAAATGATTTATCTTTCAAACTACACCACGGATGTTCGCAAACTTTATATCATTTAAAAATATTTTAAATCACCTACGTAACGAATATAAACATGCCTATCAAATTATGCATATTTCTTATACTAACAATAATCAATTAAAAGGATAATTATAGAAATATCACCTTGTTTAGTGATATAGGTCATCTATTATGGGACAAAATAGGTCAACTAATAGTGGGACGGAGGGAGTACATAACAAAATTTATGCAGTTCATACAGGCATGTTCTAAGGAATGACAGAGCAGATGATTGCCAATTAGATGTAGGAAAATTGAGAATGCAGATGCAAAGAACTACGTCAGTTGATAAATACAGAACAAGAGAGGAGGAAGCCACAGAACAATGAACACCAACACAATCAAGCAGCAGACCTCATCATCATCGATATCAGACAGGCTTTCTGATTCATCACCAGCAATGGCATCCATATCCTTGTCGCATTGTGGTTGATCAGATGCACCCTCCTCTACTACCTTATGTCCAACTGCAGCACCTTCTTGCGTCCCTGAGGCAATAAAATTGCATATAAATCATAAGATATGATGCGGCGAGATAATACTTTTGTATAATATTTACTTCAGCATTCTAGTTAGGGCAACTAACCAATACATCGTGATGGTTTGGGGCCCAGTTTCTCTTTTTCAATGACATCTTGGTTCTCCACGGAGAGATGCTCTGAACTTTTCGCCAACTGGCAAAGAATAACACACAAAACAAAGGTGAAATTAACGAGAGATCGTATTGAGGTGTGAATTTCTGGCAGCTTGAAGACAGAAAAGCTGTACTAACCAAACTTGGTTCTTCTGCATTGCTGTCTGCAGCGGCTTTCGCCATTCTCTCCCTTTCAGCATGCTGGAATGCTGGAGGTTCTGAACCTCCTTGAAGTCCTCCTGAAAGTATAAAGAACTACACCAAACAATGAAAGCATAAGATCAAAACCATAAACTCACTTGACCTTGCAATATCAGAAAAACAAAGGGCCAGAATTTCACATCATCATAACAAGCTTTACAAAGCCAGAGTGCGAATTGAGACTCCCCAGAGTCTTTGTGTTCACAAAGTAATTTGGCTGCCTTGCGTGATTTTGTTGTTAGGTTAAGCTCTTGCATTGAACTGCCTTGTTTCTCATACTCAACTGCTTTCATCTCGAACTCCTCAACCTAAATAACAAATACTTGATGAGCAAATCTTAAGGTGACAAAATAATTTTGGCACTAAAAGAGTAACAACTTGACGGAGTACAAAAGCGAATAGAAAATAGGGTGAAAAGGGTTAGAAAAGTTGGATAAAGGGGTTCAATTAACGGATTGTGCCATTTCAAACTACATTCGACCCTTCTCTTTATATGGAAATTATTTCTAAAACCCAAATTTTAGTAAATTAACCGAACTTGGAAAACATAAAATACCTATATTCTAGTTATATGATCTATTTGTCATGTTAGGATACAAAATATTAGTATTCTAACATGACAACTAGATCATATAATTACTCAAAATTAGAAGTTTGACTTCTCACCATCAGAAAGGTAGAAAAGAATAGGCTGAAACCTGTACCATGCTATCCTATTCTTGCTTCTCCCAACTGGTTATCTATTTTTACTAACAAATACAGTTGTATTTTTCAGTGTACTTCTGGATAAAACAAGAAAGGTTCGAAAAATGATTATCACAGGTTGTCCTGTATAAATACAGGATGCCTAATGTCAGTGTTACGCCACCATATGATGCAAGGAATAACCTGCCTCACGGCAAAGCCTAGAAAAGACAATCTAACATCCCGGAGTTTTTTAAGAAAGTGGCACTCATGCCAGAGGTCAATTGAAGCACAAAAGATGACCACAAGATACTTAACCCACTCCTCTTGCCAGCCCATCATCGCTTGGTGCATAAGACAACTGTGGCAGAGATTGCAAAATCGTAGCACTGGTTCTATTGGAATTGAAATATATAGAAGAAGAAACTTGTGCACAGTTGGATTCTTCAAAAGAAGCATCCAAGAAGAGTGTCACATGACCTTCAAGAGTAACTTCAAATGGTTAAAGGAAAACCTTTTAATACCCAGAAAACCATAGCCAGCAGGGCTCAGAGAATGCTTAACCTAGGGTTTAGGAACACCGTGAGAGTTAAACCCACAAAAATCCCATAGCACAAAGATTCCAACAAAAAGAAAAAAACGTCAACAAGTGATTTCCTCCAAAATTCCATGAGAAAGATAACCTTCGCAATACCATGTTATAGCGACAATAAGTGGTATTCTACAATATGATAAGTTAATTCTCAAATTGAGTAATAATGGCATTAAATAACAAATATCTACAATTTAAATTTATGGTAACAAGCTTACCGTCAAGCTCCCCGATTCCGTATTCTCGAATTCAACCAAGTGTTTAGTTAATGTTGCTTCACAGATATGCACAACACTTACCTGTATATAGATGAACGAAACCATTTCATTAGTAACATACTGATCAAATATTAGGGCAACGTTGCATAAATGATGAAAAGTGTATATTAAATATTTCATCCTGGTAACTAGAAGCCGGATTATCTAATTCTGAACAATGTTAATTATGATAATAAGTTCACTGGAACAATGTTTTTCGGATAATAGATAGAAGACTGATGACTTTAAATCGGCTACAGAAAATGCCGAAACTGACAAAAAAATTGAAACAACTGGAATGAAATATATGCGCCTGACTTACAACATCTGCCTTCGAGTACTTGAGTCCATGGGAAAGTGCAGATACGTATAATGCTGCACCACACAAGCCACTAGGTTTTCGTCCAGTCTGTAAACAAACAGCCAGTTTAACAACTAATTTATGAGATCTTTACGTATGACTAAGGATTGAGCTTGTCGTTATGAATTAACATTCACATGGTTAAGGGCTAAATTCAACCTGCATCCAATTTCGCTTCATGCTAGCAATGATGCGCAATGCAGTCTTCGACTAATCAGGATTTCTCTCTCCCAGTAAACCTACAATAAACATGACACATCATTCCTTTTGATTGAAAGCACCTTCCAACCACTAATTAACTATCAACAACATGTGCATATAGGATTACGATCAAATTAGATGCAGTACTAATATCATAGGAGAAGCTGGTATATGCTTACGCTCTGAGAATCGGTGAATGAAAAGACTAGGATCAACCGGTTTTTGAACAAAAGGATGCTCTTCAAGCCTCAGCAATTTGCAAAGCTGCAAAAACACAGCGCCCAGTACGTAACTGGAACATAATACCAGGTGTGAGATGAAAACATATTGACCAATACTGCATTCAGCAAAATCAAACGACGTAAAAGAGAATACAAAGGCCCACTTACACATTTATCTGCAGGTAGTCTGCAAAATCAATGAGAAGGAATGCCTTTTTATTTTCACTACAGAAGACAAAGAATGCACAAACAACTCAGACAGTTCAACCTTAAAAATAAGTTTTTGAGTTGAGAAGCACTTCCACTAGACTAAGAAAATAGAAAGATGTGTGACCCTTCTCTGTGACCTCAACTTACCGACAAGTAATGTAAAGAGAAGCAGCTGCAACCTGTGCCGTCCTACGCCCCCCTGGTGAAATTTCTGTCTACCGCTATCTGAAAATGGAAGAAACCGTCGAGCATGTTAACAAGCTAAAGGTAACTGCTTTCATGTCATTTGAAAAGAAAAAGAACCTTGTAAAACCGTGCTGCTTCTTCAATCACAGAATCACCACCACCTATATTAAGGGTTACCACCATATTACTGATTTCATCTCTTCCTGCACAAATTTGGAGAATACTAATTAGAATGATTAAAGTTGGTGCGATCGATACTGCTGGAAGTGTAAAGTCTGGTCATATTGTCTGGGCACATAATCCAGGGAATAGAAATGTATAATTCTATAATTGAATGAACCACAAATTCAAACAGAATGAAACAAACCTTTATTCAATGTCCTATGGTATGACTCTGAGTAATCACTTTCCACACTCCTCACAAAAGTTCCACACATTTGGCTCTACAGAACAACCAAATTTAGTACTTCACCAAACATATTAATAGTAATAATAACACTAAAACTATGTAACAAGAAACAAACCTGGCCTCCAGCACCTTTAAAAAATGTGACTTCGGTGGAAAACATATCCTGATCAATAACCTTTCCACAGACCTTACAACACCTAAACCGAAAAAGAAAATTTACAAAAGGCAAGGTCATCTATCCTCGAAAGAAATGACGCGTCTTTATGATGATTTTTTACACAAATCATAGAACTTACAAGTAGCCATCACCATCTCCACGTTCTGTTGGAGTATTCTTTTTACAGTGGTCACACCAAGGCATTTTCGTAAATTAACGAATAAAAACTGAATCCTTCTCTAAAGATTAACCTCCATATACACAAATCATAAAGTCAGCGACTGATACAAGAAAGTATGATTGAATTAGAAAATTCATATGATGATCAAGGAAAACCCTAAAAAACAAGAAACATTGAAGTACCTTTTGTAGATCAACAATACATAAAGTCTGAAAAAGAAAAAAAACATTACAAACGAGGAAGATTATGTAAATCGAGAGGGAGAGGTGATTTTACAGCAATTTGGGATGATTCAGCCGAGTTTTACAACATGTTTGTTTTCTCATCTGCGTAGAGGCAAACCACTACATTCCTCTATGTAGAGGTGGGTCCTATTTATTTGGTTATTTGTTTTTTCAATTATCTCTATTAACATAGAGGCTAAACCTCTATCAAATAGAGGAAATGAAATAGCAGTAGGAAGGTGCTATCTTGGGGCCAAACCTCTATTTAATCCGGAAGTGTCTATTATGCCCTCACACTAATTTTTGTCCTCGATTCTAAATTCATTTTATCAGATGAGATCTGTATTCTGTACTCGTCTCTCTCGCCCCTCTCTTTCTTTGTTGAACCCTCATCAAACTCTTAGAGAGATGGAATGATCTTCATCTAGGTTAGGGAGAAGGCTGGATTTCGTATTTCATTGAGATCTAGGTTTGATTTTCATTGGAGCAATTGAATCTCACTGGGAACTAGGTTTGGGTATATTCAAAGGAGAAGGTTAGGGTTCGAATCTCGAATTAGGTTTGATATCTTCGTTCAAATTAATTTTCAGGTAACTTTCGATTAATGGTATCATTTTTTCGGTTTGTTACTTCATGAGCTTCGTTGCCCTAATTTTTCTATTTCTCACTCTAAGAACTCACTTCAGTTGATTCTTGTATGTAGAGGTGTTGTTATTCGCTTGAATTTGTGTTTTTAATTTCTTCTGATATAACACTTTATTGATTGAGATCTTGTAAACCCATGAATAATTGAGCTCTTCTAAACCCATTACTGATTTTAACCCAGAAATGAAAGGAGACTAGCTGTAATAAAAAAATTGGTTAACCAGTTTCTCATGCATGTTGTTGTACTTGTGTATGTGATTGTGAATCCTAGCCACAGTTATAGATGACCTCCTGTTTAGACTTTGAATTTGACATTGGTATGGGTTTGAGTGTTAATGATGCGCCAGGGGACAAATGAGATTAGGAGATCAGTTGATGCTATTGCCAATGAATAAAATAGGCCAATGAATAAAATAACGATACGGGTATTCTTTCACCTAAACTCCATCAGTAACAACATCAGTTCTAGTACTAGTACTAGATGCATGTTTAATTTCAATATTTGTAGATTTTGTGTCACTTTTTATTATCACACAAACATGGAGTTTTATTGTTGCTACAGTAAGTAATACTATAACTTTATGGACACTGTATTAGGAAAACACTTAACTAGTTTAATAGCACTCCATCCAGCTACACTTCAATATACTGTTAAGCCGAATATTGTCCTTAACAGTGCCATGTTATTAGTTTTGGCAAGTTTTTGATGGTGGGTTTCTATGTTTGTTCTCACTGTAAAAGAGATGTTAGGTTCCTTGTCTATCTTTTCTTTTGTCATAGAATAAACTAATTGATCTTAGTGGAAAGTATACAGTTTATATAGATGGAGCCTGTATTAGAATATGAGTTATAGCGAGAGATAATGGGATGGGAGAACTAGCTCTCAAAATTTTAGAAGTATCATATATCAGCAGATTACTTTGATAATTGATATTTAGTGATAATATAAGCTTTCATTGTTTCTTTTGTACCCATGTGGAATCTCTAATTTTATGATGATTATAAAAAATTTGGTTAACCAGTTTCTCATGCAAAAGTTATGTACCTCATCTCTTATAGGAAGATTATACATGCGAGAACTATTAGAGGGATCCCCAGTAGTACTCTACTCTCTTATAAGGATGGATATCAATGCCTTTGAGCACTTCTGTGACCATTTTCGAGAGATGGGGTATCTTTACGACAGCAAGCATCTCGATGTTGAAGAAAAAATGATGATTTTCTTACAGATTATAAGTCAATCAATGGGAAACAGACTTGTCCGTCATCGATTCCATCACTCAGCAGAAACAATTAGTAAGTACCTCCATGAAGTATTGTTAGGGGTTCTTGAATTTGCCAAGGAAATTGTGGTGGCGCCATCATGGGAAGCACCTGTACCTGTAGAACAGATTCGAAACTACAGTAAACTTAGGAAAGGTCCGTTTAAAGGTGTTGTTAGCGCATTAGATGGTACTTTAATTCATGCAGTTGTTCCACTAGACAGGCAAACTCCTTTTCGAGGAAGAGGCGGGGGTGAGTGTTATCAAAATGTGTTGGCAATATGTGATTTCGACATGAAATTTATTTATGTAGTTAGCGGATGGGAAGGTTTTGCACATGATTCAAGGATACTGAGTGAATCTGTCTGTAATCCATCCTTCAATTTTCCAATGCCACCGCCAGGTAATTGCTATAAACTTTGTTTATCTTTCTTTCTCTGTATCTATGTATTTGTGTTTTTTACTCTTTCCTGCTAGAGCGGTGTATACCACTGTTGTTACATCAGTTATCTTTTTTGAATCCAAGGGTGTAGTGGCTGTGTGATTAGATGGTCAAGTTCTGTTAACTTTATTGAATATGGTCTTGTTATCTGCTGTTATTTTGCAGAAAAGTATTACTTGTGCGATGCAGCATATACGCATACGAAGGGTTTTATGACACCTTACTGGAACACAAGATACTGGTTACGAGATTTTCGACGTGGTGGCCGCCCTCGAACGAAGAAGGAAAAATTCAATCAGGCACACTCTTAACTTAGGAATGTGATTGAAAGAGCTTTCGGTGTTTTGAAGGAAAGATTTCCCATTTTGGACAAAATGCGCAGGTTCAGTTTTACAACCCAAAAGTATTTAGTTGTTGCAACCATGGCTATACATAATTTCCTTAGACGTATTAGGTTGAATGATGAATTATTTCGGCGGTTTGAAGATGTCGGGTTGGAAGTGAGCAACACCATTGAAATGAATAGTGAAAGGGCAACATCAGCTACACAACATGTATTTAGACCACAAGACCAGACTTTTATGCATCAATTACGTGATCAGGTTGTAAATGAATTAGATCTACTTGTTGGGGTGTAAAATGCTACTGTGGTTGTGTTCAAGTTATGGACTAGTGGTGGTGAGAATGGGCTAGCAATGGTGGTGGGTTGTGAATCTTGGAATTTCGAGAGAGGAAGTGCGGGTGAGGATGAAGGGGGGGTTTGGTTTGGTCTTTTATTAGTTTGTATTTCACTTTATCCGTGTAACGGTTTGAATTGTTGAAAACACTTTTGAACTTTTGAAAATGTTGATTTAAAATGAATCTTGGAATTTTTGAATTGCTTAAGGGTAAAATGTGAAATATACAAATTTATATTTAAATATGGAGTTATTAGATAGTGGTTAAACAAACATAAATTTAAAAGGCTTTAGGTAGTGGTATTCATATAGAGATAGAGGTAAACCTCTATGTAGAACCCTCTACTTATATAGAGGAGAAAACAAACATGCCCTTATCTCGGCTGACTCGTCTCATCTTGATATCGGCTGAGTCAGCCGAGATCTCTGGTCACCGGTGTGGCTAAGTGGTCAGGCCAATTATTTTTTTAAGGGAAAAATACGGTTTAGTCCAAAATCCCATCCAAATATACTAGTTAGTCCTAACCCACTCAACTAGGTACAAATTAGTCCTTTTTATGGAAAGTACACAAATAACCTTCCTGATTTACAATTTAGTCCAAATATTTGCAGTTTGGTCCAAAGTGACTCATGATGATGTCAGCAATTTTAAATAATAAAAAAAAATAATTAAAAACAATTTATATTTCGAACCGTTCGTCCAAAATTCACAAACTTTATATATTCGGAAAGCTCTTTCCGATAGCTACAAAAAGAGTACCCATATGACTATATAATTCTCATTTTCAAAAAATCTTAGTTTACATTGGTGTACAAACATGTACACATCTATAAAAATCCAGAAAATCTAAAAACAACACAAGGCACACCGGTTTGTACACCAGATACAACTTGAATCGTCCATCCACCAGTAACGCTATCCATATTAAATAACACATAACATGGAAGCTCAAATGGATTTGAACCATCAACCTCCGCAAACCTTGTGTTAGGCTTGGGCGCTCTACCATTTTGCGATTATGAGTCCTTAAAAATAAATAATAAAAAGAATCGTCATGCGTACAGTAACAAATAACATGTGTACCAAAAACATGTATACCCATGTGTACAAGTCCATATCCAAGGACATTATCGACCAACATCTGTACAACTACGTGCATATTAATAATTACCAAAAACAACTACTGTGTACAATAATGAACATATGATTTTGCTAGATACCATATGAAACAAAAGTAAATTAAGGTTCTACAGATAATGAAGATGTTTTATCCCAAAATAAACTTTTTGCAGACATTGTCCAGCCTGAATCTAATAATCTCCTACTCCATGCACTCACGATTTTAACAAAATGCTTACTTGGATAAGTACGTCTTGTTGCCTTGTATGCAGTATTCAAATAAGTATTGTGCATAACTAACAATATAGAAAGGCATACATGCCACTATTTATAAATCTGACATAAACATGTGGTTTGTCTTTCTTGTGACATGAGGACTACTTTAGGTGCACTGTTGTCAAACATAGTACACGTGACATTTCACAAGTTTTTCTAGGAATTACCATGGTGTACAATTATGTACACACAAAAATCAACTGAAGTTCGGAATGAATTTACTAACCAAATGAAGAAGTTCTTGTGCTTTAAAATAAACTCTACAATCGTCCTTTAAACAATAATGTATCAATGCACCTCATCTAAACCTTGCAAAATCATTGCAACAATAAATATTAAGAATACGTAAAGGACCACAATAACCATAAATATGCTCCAATTCATAGTATGTTGTAGTTCTAACAACTTATTACTATAAATATGGGGCACACGTAAAGGGACACAATGACTCACATCATCCTTATAATAGCTAAACCAAGATGATTTTGCTAGATATCATATGAAACAAAAGTAAAATAAGCTTCCACAAATAACAAAGATGTTTTATCCCAAAATAAACCTTTTGCAGACATTGCCAGCCTACCAAAGTCTAATAATCTTACCACTCCAAGCACTTGGGAGTCGTAACAAAGTGCTTAGTTGAACCATATTAGTCATAACAAAACTATATAATTCAAGGCCATAAAATAATGAGAGACCACAATGATGTACAACAATGTACACACCTATAAAAATCCAACATTTATACCATAAAACATGCATATATTATTGAGACAACACGACGGTGATCAACTATGTACACACCTATAAAATATCCAACACCTGTACATATTAGTGCTTGCCATAATTTTTGGTTTGTATACATAAATTTTGTAAGTGTATAACTATTTATCCCTAATTAATCAACATGTGAACAACTATGTAGACCTAAATAATATAACATGTGTGTACAAATATGTACACATTAGTGCTTTCCCTAATTTCTTAGACTTCAAAATGAATAACATTTGTACGACTATGTACACCTAAATAATCAACATGTGTACAAATATGTACACACTAATAATTCAAAAACAAATAAACATGTGCTTCTGAAAGCATCTCACACGAACTACAACAGTAACTCTTAACAAATAAAAAAGTGCTTTACCCAGTCTCCAGTCATAGAATTGAAGACGCGAGAAGCACAATGGTGTACAACTATGTACACATTAAGAATTAATAGGTGTACAACCATATGGTGTACACATTAAGAATCAATAGGTGCACAATGGTGTACAACCATATTGTGCCTATGTAGACATCCTTAATAACATCACATTTAGATTGAAAGTCAAAATTGCAAGTCATATTATACATTCCCATTTAGAGATCTCATTAAATTTACTGCCATCATCAACACCAGCTTTCCTCTGAGTTAACATCAAATATCACATTAGAGATGCAGATAGAGAATAAAAAATAAATTTAAAATAAAAGGTTCTTGTATAGTGAGAAGCATGTGTACAAATATGTACACATTAACAATTAACATGTGTACAATAATGTACACATTAAGAATCAATATGAGCTTATCACAGTCTCACTACCATCCGTATGCACAAGGTCCTTCAGTAAACTATGAACTTGTAACCATAACACAATGTGTAAAATGAAAGCTGAATTATAGATAGTTGGGACAATATGAACTTACCACAGTCTCACTGCCATTCTATACTAGAGATTCATTTTTTATGCAGAATCATGGGTCAGGTTAGGCGCTAAAGCAACGTTTGGACTAGTTTAAATGGGACATTAGGGGACAATAGAGGGTCCATAATATAGATCTCAACTACTTTTTACTTAGTAGATTAGAAAAATATATCTACTTTCAAGAACAACTCAATTATAGATAGCGGGGATGGCCTATAACTTAGGTTACAAACATATATCGAGAAACAATTAACCTTCAAATGAAGCTCCTTAGGTTTTTAAATTTACTGCAACTATATTCCTTCATGCCTATAAATTAAACTATAACTGGTGTACAAACATATACACCTCGTATAACAATAAAAAAAAGAAAAAAAAATGCACCTTTATGTTTCTACAATATCCAAAACTGGTGTACAAGAAAATACACCTATCTTGTTTTTGAATTTAATCTACCTATAATTACCGAAATATATTTCTATAATATCCAAAACTATGTTACAAATCCTAGTTAGAATAAAATGACAGGGGATCTTACACTTGGCTAAGAAGAGCTCTTTGAAATATATTGGTGAGTCTTACATTGCTTCCAGGTAAGGAAGTTTGACAAGCTATGGAGGTAAAACACCATGTAGATTCTGATTCCCAAGCTCTCTACACAAACATTAGAGCATTATTAAATTAGTTTATCAAAATCAAAATGTTGGTGGTTCAAAGCTTATTAACAAGTTAACTGATAGCACAACAAGGGGACAATAAAAGTTTTGGACCTGCATATATATACATTACTCTTCAAGCAAGTATTAGAAAAAAAATCATGTGTTACACCTATCTTAAAATTCTCTGTCTCATTTCAAAGACACTTAACATGCAGGCATTTGACAATTTCTTTTCTGCTAGGAGTCTTCTCAAACAGTCAGCATGCACTCTTAAGAACCAAATGTGGAAATAGCCATGATTCTATGATATTATTCCGGTATTTATTTGGAGTATTAACATTCTTCAAAACAAGTAAGATTCCGGGAAACGCCGAAAACAAAACAAAATGCATTATTGTAGTCAGTTTGGAGAAAAATACCAAATTGATACAATGATAAAGCTAAGACAGGTACCACGCATATTTGATGTTACGGAAAACAAATGCACTCCCCACATACATGAACTTTGTGAACAAAACAGTAGAGCTTAGTAACCTAAATTCAAAATCTCTCATCAAATTAGAGACCAAACATATAACAAATCCATACAAAGTATTAAGTAAATTATTTTCACCCAGATTGTCCAACACACATCAACTAAAAACTTTCCAATGCCCCAAAATCTATGTTCTTAGCAACCAAAAATACCCAAATTATTGAATCAAATGTAACTACGCCTAACTTTAACTATATTACACAAGAATCAGATCTCACATATCATTATACGTTTGTCTAATTAATACCTGTAGTCTAACCTAATTTTTCAAATTGGGCTAAATCGTTAAGATTTATGTCAGAATTTGTACCTAAAAATTGAAATTACAGCGAGATTAAGAAGAAAATAAAGATGAGATAGTCAGAAAAAGTACCTTGCGACATTTGCAGACTACAATCGCATGAGCAGGCAATGTTGATACCGAATCGAATTGATTGATTAGTTTACATTTTTGAGACGATTGAGAATCTTAAACCTTTACACATATTTGATGCCATATCCGTCATTTCTAGGGATTTAGAGAAAACTAAATCGAGAAGAACAAGAGATTAAGAGAGAAATCAAAGAGGTTTGAAAGGAATAATCGATCTGAAATATGATGAACAACTAAAACCTAATTTTGTTTTCGCTGCAGTGCTCTCCCAATAATGAAAAGTGAAGAAATGATCTATAATCACTAGTATATTGTGTTCACTGTAAGGGCAATTTTTTTCCTACTAAAAAAATATTTTGGATTGAATCGTTCATTAAAGGATTAACTCGTTCTAGAATAGGGAAATTTGGACTTCCTAGTACTAGGCTTGAGGAGGATGGACCAGACTGTCTAAAGCCCAACTAATATTGGACTAAACGTCAATTTCTACTCTCTTTTTTAAAGCATTACCACGTACTTCATGCTGACACATCTTTAGCACTGTTCCCCAATAGTTTTATTGGGTAACGATTTATCTTTATTTATTTTACTAGATTTTGCGCCCGTACGTTGCACGACCCTAGATACTTTGTAGAGAACAGTGTTTTTTGGTGCGGTGTATTTTTTATGATTCAAAATTAGCTTTGTAGAAAGAAAATTCCTTCAAGCCTAGTAAAATGGGCTTTGGAACTTTTTCCCCAGAAATGATTTGCAAGGACGTTTGATGCCAGCTCTAACTCAGTTAAACTTCTTACTGCCATAATAAAATATAATGGCAATAGGTTTCTTAATTTCAATTTATTTTGTAGTCTTGAGTAAATTTTTCTTCCACATGAGTTTTTCTTCGATGAAAACACCCCGCTACGCCAAGCAAAAAACTTTTTCCTTGAATATGTTTGTTTAATCCGAGAATGATTCACTTCTGAACATGGATATGGTGTCATCACTTTAGTTCCAGTTCAACCCAATTTCAAGATATTATAGAGCAAGAAGTATATGGATGTTGTTTTTCTCGATCACCAATTGTAAACTAACAAATATTACCTATTTAATTTAACTTATCCGATAATTTAATGAAAGTGGTGTTGTCTGTCTATCTATCTTACTTAAATTGCTATATGCAATAGTTATACTCTTTGCAATTCAGTATAAAAAACAAAAGAAAAGATAGTATTCATTTTTCCTTTGAATGAGTATCCTTGGCGCTACTTTGTTATTATATAGGTGCAATAGTAACTTGAACCATAAAATCATGACCAAGATATGCATGACACGCTTTTTAATTCTAAGCACGTGTTGCCCCACTATGATTATTTATAAGCTCTTATTTGTATCTATCTTACAAAAACAAATGTGTTTTTGCTGATCTGACGGTTCCAGATGGGCGTTTTATTGCCATCCACGGCCACCATTTGCTCTCAAAGATGGGACATAAATCGTGGTTGAGAATCAACCCATGTTCAACGCCCACATCCAACCGCTCAGATCAATTCTTGCTTCATGCAACTCTTCAGTTACAACTACAGTTATCACAAACATAATTAGCGTCCTCTTCAGTTACAAAAATAAATAAATAAAAATAAATGAATCTCTCCTCCAAGGTATTAAAAGCGTGAAGCGTTTTTTATTTTCAGGAAGCGATGCGTATGTCGAAGCGTGAAGCGTCACTTCGTTGTTGTGTTTGAAGCAGATGTTTTCTTATAAATAAACTAGTCGTAACTAGTAATTATGAATTTATTAGAAAGATAATATCTATATAAATATTATATAAGTCTAATTATTATCAATAACAAAGCGTGTGCACACCAGTTCAACCTTCTCCAGGCGAGTGAGAGGTGGGGTGTTTGATTCCCCCTTAAAACATTCATATTTTTCTTTTAAACTTTTAAAATTAGGCAGGAAAGGAGTTGAGTAAGTCGAAAAGCGCACTTCACATGACCGCTTCGGAGCGAAATGCTGAAATTTGAGGCGAAGCGTACGCTCCAAAGCGTGAAGCGTATGCTTCATGCTAGATGCGCTTCACATGACCGCTTCGGAGCGAAATGCTAAAATTTGAAGCGAAGCGTACGCTCCGAAGCGTGAAGCGTACGCTTTTAAAAACCATGCTCTATGAGCGTACGCTTTTAAAAAGCATGCTCTCCTTTCAAAGATCCCTTTCTCCTTTTCAATTACCAAAACCAGTATTTACCCTGATCTCAATCCCTTTGATTCAGGGTAATCAATTTCATACGTTACACTAGAACCGCAAGTTTCCCCTTGAAATGTTTCCCTACATAAACCCCAACAAAGGTTACTACTATCTTCACCGGATTCTCCATTTCTTTCTTACGCCTACTCCAGCAAGACTGCTAGGTTTATTTTCAACTCAGGATCCCTCATCTCTTTTCAAATCAAGTACCCCCATCTCTTATATTTGATCTATGTTTATTGATAAACCTTTATTGGAGTGTCTTAATTTTTAGATGTTTTATTACAGATTTTCGGTGGTGTATTCATAATTCAGCTTCCATCCATGATCCATCACAGGTAACATTGCTGCACATTCGTCTTTTTTTTTTGTATATTAATCATGTAGTTGAACAATTCAGAATAACCTGTAGTTGAATTAACCAGGGTTTATTATCGAATTAGGACTAAGATGACTTGAAAGTGAATAAAATCTTCTGATCTCAGACCTTAAATCTCACACTAGAGCATAGTAACAAAATCAATAGTTTTCATTAGTTCTTAGGTAATCTTAATTGTTGAATCCTTTAATCTCATTGTTTGTTTTCTTAATGCGTCTACTTTTTTCCCTTGAAGATTTTTGTTTTTGGTTTTCTATTACTTTAAATGATCATATTTGTAGAACTAAAAAGTACGAAGTGTTATAATATTTTTTTTAAGTATCTACATTTAGATATCAGTAAACAAAAATAAATTAATATAAGGGTGAAAACATCTCGGAGAGTTTTTTCTTTTTTCTTTTTGTTGGAATACCCTAGACAAAATTGTTTTTTTTTAATACAAGTTCATTTTAGCATGAGTGTGTCCAATTGTGTTTTGCTAGATAGCGTACTAGGATAAACTACTGAGTACAGATATGGTAACCAATATCTTCTTATTTTGTGTTGCTTTTTAGCCTTATTAACTAATTCAATCTTCTTTTTATAAGGTTATTGTGGGCATCTAATTCAATATAACTGTAGTAAGTAGATTAACTCATCCCTCGGAATTGGGTTCACAAAGCACAAATATTCATTTGGGCGCTAAGCCGCTAATTTCCTTTTAGGTGAACCTTCAAGGCACATGGGAATGTGCCTGACCCGGTGACCCTTCTGTACTTCTTACCCTTGCTCAGTTCATCTGTAGGGACAACAGCGGCAACTATTGTGTGTTTTTTGGATTCAGGTATCTCTTCTTGGTCCCTGCACATATGACTTGCAAGCTATATCAACTGTTGTATGAAACCATTCTATGAGCTTGGGAACTTGAGCTTGACCAGATGTAAAGCAATGGATAATGATCACTAAACCAATTTATTAATGTGGTATAATTTTGTATTGAGATAGGAAATGTAGCACAGGCATACGATAAATATTCGATGAGTTTTATGGGACCGGTATCACTGATAAGGTATAAGAAACCCCTGCAATACGATACAAGAAAATCATGAGTTTTATGTGACTGGGATTGATGTCAATGAGTCGTGACTCCTAAGAATTTGGGTGGACTCAACTTCAGTAGTGATAAGATAACGTTGGTGTCATTCATTAGATCACAGATGTATAATAAATCACCTTATTCCCATTCATTGCCCTTTAATCTCTGTATCTATACTATACTACCGATTCATGGTTCATTACTTAAAGATGTGACTACGTAATTGCTAAATCCTACAGCTATATTAGATATTAGTCTTTCCATGTTACAATTGTATTATATCTTATTAAGTTGGAGTGTATTCTGTATGACTACTCATATGGCAGCTCGAACGGCGGTAGTATCTATGTTCTGTATATATCCTAAAAGGTTGAGAATATATGGATCTCTAACTACGGATCTTTTACAGTAAACATTGTGATCGATTCAAAGACTTTTTCTTTGGGTCGCTTCTTATCGTCAGTTAGTTGCTTCCTAAGTTAAGCCGTTTTTTTTGCAGGTAATCAGCATTTGTATGGTTGTAAGAGATTTAAGGGGAGATTCCATGGTTATTTATTTACTTCTATGGTCTAAGCATGAAGTTGAGGTATATAATTCAGTTCCCATATCTCTTAGATTTTGTTTTTACTGATTCGTATGTGTTTTTTACCATTGTGTGGGTTTCCGGGGTTGTTGACTGTTAAGTGGAGTGAGAAGCTACCCAATATGATTTGCTGGAGTAAGCATTATTTGTTGTTGCTTTGGCACTTTGGCTGATCATAGGGTAGACTAATTTTGTTATTATATTGTTCGTAAATATATTTTCATTATTTCAGAATTTAGCTACTAATTCATCGACGCATTACCACAACAGTCTTCATCAGGTTACGATTCTTCCATGTATTCAGTCAACTGAGCATTGATATGTAAGTGGTAGATAGTTACCTACTTACCTTCAGATTTCTTTTATTTTTGTTATTATATTCTTTATAAATATATATTTTCAGAAGAATATTTGTAAATATAATCAAATTTAGTGCCAAAATTTTTACTCCATTATTACAGAAATTTGCTGCCAATTCATCGACGCGTTGCCAAAAGTCTCCAGGTTATGATTCTTCTGTATATTCAGTCTACTAAGCATTCATGAATCTGGCCTCATATATACTTTGGCTATTATGAAATCTCTTACTTCATTGTTACTTCTTTTCAGATGGCTTGGGAAGATTGCATTGGAAATCTATATCCCGCGGATCCATCCATATCTGTCTAAGGTATGCTCAATCTAATCAATTGTTTCCTGTATACGTATCCTTGAATGGTCTGGGTACGTACCTTAGGAACTTGAACTGACCTGCCTGAAATTTCCAGTGCCACTAGAAAGGGAAAAGGAATCACTTCAACGTCATTAGAAAGGAAAATGGATATAAAGAATAAATTGTTTAAGTACAGATTCTTATATTACTTCACCATTTCTAATTTAGTATACGTATGACTCTAACATAGCTATGGAAGAAACAAAATATAAGATATTCTGTGTTTAGCAATGTATACCTGGTGGTTTCAGGTTTGGTTACAGACAGTGAGAAAGAAAGAATAGTGTTCATGTGGCTAGCCTTATCCTATGTATTTTTCTCTTTTAACCCGTACGTAGATGAGTTTCAACTTTCAACTCTTGGTTACTGTCATCAAACAAGTTTACGGTCTTACTAGCTAGAAGCATATCCATAGCCTTATATGCATGCCTAATTATGTTGCGGATAAATCAAAAGCAAATATACAAAGTGTTTTTTGTATCTATGGATTAAATATATCTTTGAGAAGAACATTAATGATAGAATCTCTCTTTTTTGTATATGCTTTGTTCTCTGCAACTCGGCGACTGAATCGGAGAAAATTTTTGCTCTCGAAATCTCGTTTTTCGTGCTTCATCATCATCGATTCTAATAGAAAATTGTTCGGTAATTTTTGTATTCATGAGTATTAATTAGTGGATTTCATCTGTAAAAAATGGAATCCAACAATAGTATGGAAGATTCAAATAGGGTTTCCGTTGATATTTGACAAACTGTTGAAGAGGCTCCTTCAATCACCATTGATGATGATGATAGGTATGCTTCTTGGAAATTTTCTTTAATTGGTCGTTTAGATTTTTTACGTATCAAATTTGTTGACGCTGCTGAGATCTTAAGAAATCAATGGAGATTGGAAGGTAAATGTCAGCTTATTCCTTTGGGGAAGGGTTTTTTCACAATAAAATTAGAAAATGAAAGAGATAAGCAAACTATTAAAATAGGAAAATGGGAATTAATGATCAAGTTTTAAGAATTAGGAATTGGATACCTAATTTCAGACCAGAAAATCAAAGGACATCTTCGGCAATGTTATGGGTTAATTTTCATGGTTTGAGTTTTGAATATTGAAATGAGAAAACTTTATTCAAAATTAGCAGAGCCATTGGCACTCCCATTAAAGTTGATAAAGCTACTCTCAGGTATGAAAGTGGATATTCTGCAAAGGTTCTAATTGATGTTGATTTAGCAAAAACAATTCCCAGGAAATTATGGATCATTTCAAAATATGGTGGTTTTATGCAAAGTATTTTACTTCCTCAACTCCCAAAATTTTGTGGTAGTTGCAAAATAGTAGGTCACCTACAATCTGAATGCAGGTTTAAGAATAATATGGGAGAAGGTAAAGCCAACAACCATACTCATGAAAATGGTGTGTCTGCACAAGTGAAGCCTAAAAAGGTTGTTGAACCTTTTGATATCTGCCATACTCCTGAGCCTCAAACTCAAGTAAACAAAGAAATTATTCATGCTAGTGGTATCCAAACAACTAGTGGAAGATTTAGTCCATTACAGGAGATACCTGAAGAAGTTGTGGAGGAAGAAGTGATCATGGAAATAATTCCAAATGTCTTGGATTCAACAAAAATCTCTCAAATAGTTGAAGAAAATTCAGTTGATAAAAGTATGGTGAAGTTTGTAGATGGCACAAATGGTTCAGTGTCAGCAACAAAAATTCCTGTTACTTCTTGGTCCAAAATTATACAAAAGCCAATATCTCCACAAATACAAGTCTCAGCAAGCACTTCAAATAATCAGAATGAAGTATCTGACAAGGTAATTGTTCAAAATCCTATTAAGTATAATTTTAGAAAAACTCAAGGAAAAGGAGGTACAAAAAACCTCCAATCCAAACAATGAAAGTATTATTTTGGAATTTGAGGGGCCTTAGAAGGACTAGGGCTCAAAATAAGTTGTGGACTTTAGTAAACCAATTTAATCCTTCTTTAATTTTTGTAGCTGAACCTAAAATAGTTTGTAGTTCATATTTTTGCAATAAGTTGAATTTACCAGGAATGCAGTCAATGGTAATTCACAATTCAGTTGTCAATAAAAAGGGTAACATCTGGCTCTTTTGGAATAAATCTTTACCAACACTAACAGTAGTATCTATGTCTAGCCAGATGATTACTGTCAGTGTAGGTGATACTCTCATATCAGGTGTTCATGCTCATGTGGGTGTTACTCAAAGAAGATATTTATGGGCTGAAATGGAAGCAATAAGTGCAATGAAGAAACCATGGTTAGTAATTGGGGACTTTAATGCAATCATTTCAATTGATGAAAAAGTTGGAGGAAGGAGTCCAAACAGAAGATCTATACTTGATTTTGCTGAATGTCTTGATACTTGTGAATTAGTTCAAGCTCCTCATCCTGGACTTAAATTTTCTTGGTCTAACTGTCAGCAAGGAAGTAGAAGAATACTATGCTCATTGGACAGAGCAGTTTTTAACAATTTATGGCTGCAGAAATTTGGAGATTGGTGTTACAAGATTGGTGCAAGAATAGCTTCAGATCATGCTCCCCTGTTAGGTGGTTGCATAAGTATTCCAAAGCCAAAAAATGTGCCACAAAAAATTCAAAAAATGTGGTTATCTCACCTAGAGTTTATGGGGGTTGTTCAATCATGTTGGTCAGAGAGTATCAGTGGAGAACCAGCTTTTATATTTCAAAGTAAATTGAAGAAACTGAAAAAAGTTTTAAGGGAATGGAATTTTTTTGTGGAATGTGTTTGGAGATATTCATGTTAAAATCAAAGAAGCAGAAAAGATGGTCTAAAAGGCTATGAGTAATTCAGACAGTAAGCCTTTTGATGTGGAAGCACTTAACTCATTAGTTGAAGCAGAAAATACATTTAACTCTAGAGAAGTTCAACTCAACACATTATTGAAACAAAAATCAAGACTTAACTGGGTCAAGGATGGAGCTGCCAATACATCTTTTCTTCACACAAGTCTAAAAATTAGAAGAACAAGAAATATGATAAGTGAGCTTGAAGTTGGCAATGGTAATATAATTACTGAGCAAAAGGAGATATCAAAAGAATTAGTCAAGCATTTTGAGAAAAAATTTGAGTTTCATGAAGTATCAATTGCAGAACCTTTACTTCAAAACATACCATAAGTCATAACTCATGAAGATCATATTATGCTAGATGCAATCCCTGAGGAAGAATAAATTAAATATACAATCTTCAGTATGGATCCTGACAGTTCTCCTGGTCCAGATGGCTTTTCAGGATGCTTCTACAGGGCTTGTTGGAATATTATTAAAGATGATCTGATGCAAGCTGTTCAATTTTGTTGGACAAGGAAATTTATCCCAAAAGGACTGAATTCTAATTTCTTAGTTTTATTGCCCAGAGTTGAAGGTGCTACAACTCCCAATCAGTTTAGACCAATTGGTCTAAGTAATGTAAGCTTCAAGATATTTACAAAGATACTAACCAACAGAATGAGTGGATTAATGCACAAGCTTATCTCACCTCAACAGGCTGCATATGTGAAAGGAAGATGCATTCAAGAACAAATTTTACTTGCTTCTGAGATGATTAATGAAATGAAAAAAAAGAGAAGAGGAGGAAATGTTGGTTTAAAATTGGACATCTCACAAGCTTATGACTCAGTCTGTTGGGAGTTCCTCTTTCAAGTGCTGCAGAAATTTGGATTTTCCAAAGATTGGTGTAAGTGGCTTCATGTCTTATTCAAATCAGCCAAAATATCAGTCATGGTAAATGGGGGACCATGTGGTTTTTTCTCAATTGGCAGGGGTTTGAGGAAGGAAGACCCTTTATCTCCAATTTTATTTGTCATCATGGAAGAAGTTTTAAGCAGAAGTTTAACTGAAATGGTTACAAAAGGTCTCATTGCTCCAATGGTTATAAGAAATGGCATACACCCCACACATTTGTTTTTTGCAGATGATGTGTTCATCTTCTTAAATGGAGGAAAGAAAAGTATAACCTCTATGCTGAAACTATTGAATGAATATCAATTAAGCTCTAGACAGATTATCAACAAACGCAAAAGTAAGTGCTTTATTGATGGAACTACAGTTTTGAGGAAAAATATAATTCAAAGTATCATTCAAATGGAGGTCAGTGAATTTCCAGACAGATATTTGGGAGTAGTTCTGGTAGCTGGGAGAGTGAAAGCTTCTACAATCTGACCAATGGTGGAAATGATGCAGAAAAAACTTGCAAGCTGGAAAGGCAAGCTATTATTATTCCAAGAAAGGTTAGTTTTGGTTAAATCAGTTCTATGCAGTATTCCAGTTTATAACATGGCTATATACAAATGGCTTTCTTCAGTAATCAAAACATGTGAAAAGATCATAAGAAACTTTCTGTGGTCTGGAGATAGTGAAGTAAGAAAATATACCAAATTATCTTGGAAAAAAGTATGTACACCATTTGCAGAGGGAGGCCTGGGAATACAAAGGCTTGAGGTAATCAATAAAGCCTTCCTTATGAAGATGATGTGGAAGATAGTTAACTCTCAAGATGATTGGGCATTATTTTTCAAAGACAAATACCAAAATAAATATAATCAATTGAGCACAAACTGGCAGCTATCTTCTGTTTGTCCTGGTTTAAAGTGGGCATGAAACTCCTTACAAGAAGACTTGAGGTGGTGTATTGGTAATGGGGAGTCAATTTCTATTTGGTTTGATACATGGATAGGAGGAGAGTCTCTGATTAATAATATGGGTGATTCTCAATATGTAGAAGAAATTAAACAACTTAAAGTTGTAGATGTTCTGAGAAATGGAGAATGGTGCATCCCTGAGGAAATAAAAAATACAATTGCAACTCTTTTTTTACCTGAAGTAAGTGGAATGAATGATAAGCTGATATGGACAGAAACCTTCTCAGGGGAATTTGAAATTCCAGCAGCAGTAAACAAACTCATACTAAAAGAAGAGAAAGTTGGATGGTCAAAATATATATGGAATTCCTGTTTACATCCCAGCATTGCAAGTAATGTATGGAAATTAATCCAAGGACTATTTGTTGATGATCCAAAAATGGTCAGTAATGGGTATGATCTTGTCTCTAGATGCTGCATTTGTGAAGAAGCTGAAGATAGCATACATAATCTGCTTTGGGAATGCAAATTCAGTGTAAGTATTTGGAATTGGATATGTTCCATTTTCAATTTTACTTCTCCAAAATCTTTTGATGATGTCTGGAATAATGCAAGGAATAAGAGCTCATTGATTCAAGAGGTATGGATTATTACTTCATGTTTTATCTTAAAGGAGCTATGGTTTCAAAAAACAAAAGGTTCTTTGAAGAAATAAATCCCAACAAGACAAGATTCAAGAGCAAAGTATTGAAAATAGTCTCTGAAAATGCTATCAAAATAAAAGGTACAAAATGGAACCAGGATTATGATAATTCCATCATAGTTGTTTTCAAGTTGGGACCAATAAATTCCAAATTTCAGAGAATTATAGAATGTCAGTGGTATGCTCCAGGTGAAGATTTCACACTCTTTTGCTGTGATGGAGCTTCTTTTGGTAATCCAGGTGCTGCAGGCTTTGGAGTAATTATAAGAGATCATCAAAATCAGGTTCTTGGCTCAATCATTGGTGGTCTGGGGATTGCCACTAACTACATAGCTGAGGTGTATGCAGTGGTCAGTGCTGTGGAATTAGCAGGTGCCTGGAAAAAGAAGAAAATCATCATCAACTCTGACTCTAAAATAGTAGTGAACCAATTTTCAAGAAACCAGATTCCATGGTTCATAAGAACAAGATGGCTGAATACAATTAAGAGACTAACCACAATCAGGTTTTCTCACTGTTTCAGAGAAGTGAATTTCTATGCAGATTGTGCTGCAAAAAAAGGGGCTAGGCTGCAAGCAGGAGAAAGACAAATATTCACTGGAAGACCAACATGGCTGAGAAGAATAGAAATGCCAGGAGTGCTATATTATAGATTTTGCTAAAAAGTATCTCCCAATTTTTACTTTGATCAACCTTGCATTTTGGTTACTTAAGTAAGTAGATCTGGTCTGCTTAGCTAGATCTTTCTTTTAGTTCTTTTATTCTCTAATTGTAATCTCAATTTGTAATCCTCATTTTTAATCAATAAAATTCTATGATTTAGCAAAAAAGAAGAAGAACATTAATGAAGGCATGGATTACATCACAAAAGATGATAAAATACATAAATAGCTACAAAGTTAGAACGCTACGGTTTAGATTCAGATTAAACCCATTGTTAGGGTGGGCTTTAAAGGAAATGAAAAATTGCGAGCTTTTGCAGTTTATGTTTACAATGCAAGCCTTCCGTGTCTCATATAGAAAAAAAGAAGTTGAGAGTATGAAACCTGCATGCTGAGTGCTCGGCTTTGACATGTATGTTGCCTGCATTTCTAGATGTATTTGGATGAGTCAACTTTAAAGAACGATCCTCTTCACCCCTATTTCGGTGTAGTATGGTTGATTTGTTGTGAATTTTTAAGCTATCCAATCAACTTGATCCTCTAACATGGTTTATAGTTGCTCCCAAGGTTGTTCTCGAGCTTCGCTACATATCAAGATCAAAAGGTATTTCCGTGAAATTAGAATCTAAGCTCCAGATTTATGTTTACACCTTTAATTGTTTAAATCCTTAACTTGGGAAATGTATGCGTATAATCTCACTCAAGGATTTAAAAATGCCTGAAAGCGAAAAGTTCTTCGATTTAATCCCTATAACTTAGAAATGTATGCGTATAGTCTCACTGAAGGACTTTAAAATGTTCGAAAGCAAAAAGTGCTTCGATGTTCATAATTATTGTGAAATTTGAATTAAGTAAAAAATGGACAGCTGCGCCGTCGGTATCACATATTCCAAATTTACAGATATTTTAAAAAGGTTTTTCCCCGCCTACGGGAAATGCGCTGCCCACTCTAATCAGGCGGAGATTCATTTATTGCTTCCCCGCCATTTGTGTTGATATGTTAGCTTCTTTTATTTCTGACTTATACCCGATTCATGAGGTCTCACTTAAGGACTTAAAAAGCGAAAAGTGCTTCAATATTTATTATTGTTGTGAAATATTGAACTACGTTCAAAATGGCTTTTGGTATTAAACATATTCTTAATTTACAGATATTTAGAAGGGTTTTTCACCGCCTGCGGAAAACGTACTGCCCACTCTAATAAGGCAGAGCTTCATTTGCTGCTTCCCCGCCGTTTGTATTGATATATTAGCTTCTTTTTTTTTCTGACTTAAAAAATTTGACAGTGTAATTTTTGGACTAGGTACCCGATTCATGTGGTAGTAGTAGATCATACCGGATCGGGCAGTTTTCCAGCTTTGGCAGCGCCAGCCACCCAGTTTGCCATCCATCCTATAACTGCTGCTCATACAACTTCTGTAATTTGCACATGAGGTCATTCAGAGGCTAAGAAAATTGCATCTCACAATTAAAGCATCGGCACAATGTACAATTAAGTCCTTTTTTTGTAACTTCAGAATCCATGGTTGATTCACATGTTGGAGTGATAGATTATTTGGAAATAACACCCTGTAATTTTAGAATGTAAGAACTTATATCCTGGGACGGATGCTCCATGGGAAATTGAGATCAACTATATGTCGTCTAATGAAACTGCTACATAGTTAACAACACATACAGTGGTGTTCTTGGTCTTCAGTCAAGCTACGACCAGGGTGAATGTAAAACAGTAGAGAACACAAATATTTAAGCCACTTTACGCCTACATCTAGGGAAAAGAATTAGATATATTTCAGGGGAATCAACTACTCATGATTGCATTGCTTCTAATCTACTTTTCTTCCGTGGTTTTGTGACAACCGTTTTAGGGGTATCAAACTACCCTGTTGGTGATGTATTTCGCAGTTCTATGACAACCATTTTATGGGAATCAACGACCCTGTAGTGGTCTAGGATGAAATTATTGTTGCTGCACTTTAAGGTTAATTTATGCTTCAACGTTTAGTAAATGAAGTTCTTTTACCAAGGAGCTAGGAGGTTTCACCACAGTGAGATATTTAAAATGCAATGTGATTAGTTACCTACTGCGTGGATGAGTAAAATGTGTTCAGAGTGAAATCAACCGTGACCAAAAATATGGGACTCACATTTTACAAGAAGAAGGACTCATGCATCTTTATTTGGACAGCTTATGAAACCCGGGCCGTTACAGAACAGGTCATATCCTAGTATTTTCATATTTTTAAATATCAATACGTTTCTATCTATTTGAATAAATACTTACAATTTCCATCGATCAAGACCAAGCCCCAACCGACCCAACGTCGTAGTTTTGTATACCTGCAATTGTCTGTGTTTAATATTCCCATGAATCCCATGACCCCAAATTGGAAATTATGGAATGGGAAAATTAGGCTAAGGCCCCACCCATGGGTTACCCATAATATGAGGCCCTTAATTAAAAGAATTTTAAATCTAGGCCCCGAATTATTAAAAGACATTGATACCCTTACATATATTGTCAAGCCCCTAATTAAATAAAATTTAAATTTAAGCCCAAAATTATTAAAATATAGTAAACATGATGTCACACCCATCTTTACCACCGACCACCCCCGACAACCACCACCCACCTCCGACAACCGCTGCCGCCGCCTTCGACCACCACCACCACCTCTGACAACTACCGTTGCCAACAACTACCACCGCCGCCGCCCACCACCACCGCCTCCGACCACCGCCTCCCATCAACAACACATGGATGTGTAATCAGAAGTTACACATGCACATGGCATGTGTATCCAGAAGTTACACATCCATAAGACATGTGTGTCCAGAAGTTACACATCCATATGGCATGTGTAATGAGAAGTTGCACATTATTAAAAATTGACATCAAAAGGAAAACACAAAAAAAATACATGCATTACTTTAATATTCATTTACAATAATTTCTTAGCATGTGTAACTTCTAGTTACACACGCACCTGTCTAGTGTAATTGAGAGTTACATATGCATCTATCTAGTGTAATTGATGTGTATTCAGCA
Organism: Papaver atlanticum; assembly: GCA_023531105.1. Classification (NCBI taxonomy): domain Eukaryota; kingdom Viridiplantae; phylum Streptophyta; class Magnoliopsida; order Ranunculales; family Papaveraceae; genus Papaver; species Papaver atlanticum. The sequence goes on from JAJJMB010001336.1 coordinate 2,597,830, forward strand.
TCAACTCCAATTCCAGCGAGACCATCGCCACATTTAGGCAATTAGCTTTTATGAAGTTATCGGAAACCTGAAATATAAAAACAAGCAATTAGTATTTATAAGATTAAAATGAACAGTACATACAACAATATATATTCAGCTTTACATGCATCTGACTAGTGTAGCTAGCAGTTATACTTTTTGAGAGCTGATTTATGATGATCCATCTTTAACCAACAATCTAATGCTTTTTCCAGCACAAAACAACACGAAAACTAGTAGATAATAACATCAAACTGATTATACTTCAATTGGAGGATAATCTAAGTAAATTATAATGAACAAAACTCATCATAAATTAGATTGCAGTACCATTTTGATCTAGCTTGTGCTCCATCCAGGGGTAAGCAGTGTCCAAGCAATCTTTGTACATCATGAGCTTCAGAAGTGCTTTCATCTGATAATCTCAAACATCTCGATCTACTAACAGCTGGACCACCTACACAAAATCACATTCTATCATCTTAAAGAAACCGTTGTTTCAAAGTGGTTCAGTACAGATCAATAATCAGAAAATAATGTCATAGTGCATTGTATTAGACTAAGCTACTAAAAAGATCTCTGGTTTGTGTAGACAATAGCATTCAAAATGTAAAAGAACATTTTGAATGCTAAAGCAGTTCAAAGAAGTAAAAACAGCTAAAAAAACCTGGATAAAGTTCATACACAAGTAAATTGTACTAGATGTAATCGGCAGTTACATGCTTATATCATGTGTAAGTCGCAGTTACATATGTCATAGGCATGTGTAATAGGCAGTTACACATGCATATGACATGTGTAAGCCGCAGTTACACATCAGTATTATGACTTGTATACTTGGCACGTATCCTATGTTAGTTATAGAAAATTTCACATATAGGCAAACTCTATCACAAACCACACAAAACAACACAAACAATAGTCAATAAGATATAGAGTAAACTCTATTACAAACCACTAAATATTTGGGAGGAGATAATTTTTAAAGTAACTTAAAGAAATAGTCAATAAGAACATATTTAGGCTTCAGTATATGTAATATTCAGATCATTGATAAATCTCACTGAAATCCGCTAAGATATAGAGTTTTATCCTCATTAGACATTTTAATCTGATTTATTGACATATCGCATACTACTAAGAAATAATGACAAAGTTAATCCATAAGTACAGGTCCAGCTAAGGGTTCAGTGCACGCTGGAAGGTAAATACACACTATGATTACTGAAAAGCAAAAAACTGTGAATTTTTATGTATAACGTACCATATCCAGAGTGAAAACCCCTCAATCTGGCTTTTTTCATTCTTCATGTATGAGATCGAGAGTGAATTTGGGTTGGTTTGCAGCTGACGAATCCATATTTAACCAACTTCTTAATGTGTTCCCTGCACAAAACAGCACAAAACCAATAGATTCAACAAAAAATAAGCATAACGTAGATACAAACCAGTAGATTCACATAGCATGTGCAAAATAATTGTAACATATATGTTACAACTAAGAATTGATTATTTCTAAAATAGAAGAGGTCCCAAACTTGGCCACTTTTCATGATCCATAAACATATACAACAAGTGTTGGACTTAAAGCATTAAAGTACTAGCTAGTATTTGGGGGTAGGAAAGTGCCTGCAATTGCTTTTGTTTGTTCAGCCACAACAGTCATAGTAAAAAATATCACAGAAAGGCTCGCACTTCAAGAAATCCTTCCATGCTCTTCTCAAGAAGTACAACATAAATCACAAGGTCGGTACGCCGTATCACCCACAAACTAGTGGGAAAGCTAAAATTTCAAATCGTGAGATCAAATCCATCACGGAGAAAACCGTCAACACAACACGGAAAGATTGGAGTTATAGACTCAACGATGTACTTTGGGCGTATAGAACGGCATACAAAATACCGATTGGTATGTCTCCATATCGGTTGGTTTATGGAAAAGCTTTTCATCTTCCAGTTGAACTTGAGTACAAGGCTTATTGGGCGATAAAGATGTGCAATATGGATTATGACAATGCAAGGAAACATAGGAAATTACAACTTAATGAGCTTGAGGAGATACATAATGATGCTTACGAGAGTGCCCGGATTTACAAAGAAAAGACTAAACTTTTCCATGACAAAATGATTTCTAGAAAGAGTTTTGTTGTGGGCCAAAAAGTCCTTCTATTTAATTCTTGTCTTAAGTTGTTTCCCGGTAAGCTAAGGTCACGTTGGAGTGGACCTTTTGTTGTTACTAATGTTTTTTCTTATGGTGCAGTTGAAGTTACTAGTCTCACGAAAGGGACAATTTTCAAAGTAAATGGCCATAGATTAAAGCCATATAACGAAAACTTTCCTACGGAGAATGTGGACGTGATTGAGCATCGTGATTTAATCCCTCTGGAGGAGTAGTTTGGTGAATATCGAGTCGGGCTGAAGACGTAAAACTAAGCGCTAAATGGGAGGCAACCCATCGGTTTTGTATCTCTATCTTTT
>JAJJMB010001336.1:2600338-2675198 GCA_023531105.1 Papaver atlanticum
ATGAGTAGCTAAAACCATACTTGATTGAGGATGAATTCTAAGTTCTAGATTTGATTTGGTTTAATATATGCATCTAGTTTGATTTCTTCATATGATTATCGTTTCCTTCTACTTCGATTAACATTTATGATTGATAAATTGATTGCTCTAGGTGGACAACTATAGTAGTTTATTGATTGATATATTGCTAGTAAAGGATTATGATATCTGTGTAATTGTTGAATAATTCTTACACAAGTAGAGAACGTGAGACCTTGCAGAGGGATTCTGTGGAGCAATCGCGTGTAGAACAACATTAGAAAGTGAACCTTGCGCTAAGAGTCTAACTACTAAGATTAACCTAAGTCATAAAGCATTCGACCAAGTTACATCTTGAGTGCGCTACTACTTGGTGGCTTGGACGAATAGAATTTGATATTCGAGCGCTTCGGTATCCAGTGACCAAAGGACTTTAGGGGGTAGCACAACGCTAGTTGTTATCCCACGGTTGATGATAATCTATGCTTAATGATGAATGGATGGATATATTAACTCATTGACGGTTTAGTAATGAAAAAGGATTCCTGGATCATCCCTCTCTCTATTGCTTACAACTTAATCTCTTAATTAATTTGTTTATCTGCTTTGAAATCTAAAACCAAACCCCCTTTTGTGACCTTTTGAACAACTAAATCTCCCTGCTCTTCGTGGGAACGAACTTGACTTTCATTATATTACTTGTTAATTGAGTGAAATAAAGATCACTAATTTGATTGCACCCACGACACGCATCACTGTTGTATATAGATCAAAGAGAAAGAACAAGAAATGGGAAGAATAGGTCAGCAACAGGGAAACCAAGCTCAAAACTCGTATAGCCAAGCTCAAAATACATGCAGCAAAGCTCAGAACTCACCGACCGTCATTCTCTCAGAGGAACTTCCTTACGAGCCTCCTGCAAGAGCTATAAGAATTCAAACAGTTATTCTACGGTGGATGCTTGGTCTTAAACAATAGAAAGATATTCACTTTCATGGTAGGTGTTTGGTCTCAACTCTCAATCAATATAAAGATCAAAAAAGATAAAAATAAATGTACCGTGGAAATGAACAAACCAAAAACCGATTCACACATTTTTCTTATGTTAGATCCCATAGCATTCAGTCAGGGACCCACCATTTTAGCAAAAAGGATTGACTATTTAGATTTTGCGGGGCATTTTGGGATTAATTTGGTTTTTAAATTGTTTGTGGTCAGTATGTATAAAAAGATATTCACTTCAAGGAGAGCTTATGTATTTGTCTACTCTCTTTTTTTGTACTGCCTAGGAGCATCGTATCAGAATCCTAACCGGATTTTTAAATTAAAGACAGATCCTGGTCATCATCTACGTCGGAATCTCCATCAGAGCTTTTAATATGTGAATCTTGGTCCATTTCTACTTTATGATTTTTTTTTTTCCTGAGGTCAATATTTGGCTGATTATTTCAATTTTATCTCATGGGATATCCTCATATGTTGCACGCTTTGCATAAGTTAAGCACGCCTAGACGTAAAGAAACAATAGAGATGCTAGACACGACGAAGTTTTACACTTCGTTTTGTCCCGTAGGGAATAGAACGGTCAATACCTTGCGTTCTCAGCATTGAGATTGGAAAGGGCAGAAGTGGGCCCACCATCCCTCTCACATGGTATATCTTCGGGTTTTTTCTTTCGATGTATTAATCATTTTAGTTTAAGATGTTAGATAATCAAATAAACAGTTGGATTCGCATTAAGTCCAGGACCCACCACACCCAGTTCATGACCCACCACTTTCCTTAAAGGTTTCAATGCTTCTAGATATGAGATTTGGATGCGTCAGTGCTACACATCCCCCACTAATTTTCCCCATGAGGTGTCAAATTTTAACTCTTTGATCTATTCGATTGAGATTAACATGGGGCCCTTTTGTGTGGCATTAGACCACTATCTCCATGACATCTCATGGTGGAAAATTATAGGGAACATGGGTGGAGGATAACTAGCATTTTCGTTTTAGATGTGGGATAGCTAACCTCTGAGGTCTGCAGCTCATGGTGCCATGAATTACATCTCATTTAATCACTCCAGAGTCTAGACTGGAGGACCCCTCTAAACTGATACACAAACAAATACTTACGAACGAAAATATTATATGAAAGTGGAAGTGATTGACATATCGAGGGATAAATCCGGCGGATGTCACTCAGTCACACTGATTTGGGGGTTCCACCATTTCAAGGATTAACAGGGGCATATTATTGGTGGTGGGATCCTCAAATATTGTATGTGTAAGTCGGTAATATCCGCGGGATCTATCCTCGGTAACTTTATCATTTTCCAAAAGAAAGACGTCCGCTTATTTGACCTAATAAATGCACCACAATGGCTAGTGAATATAGGGTAGAGAGTAGATATCAAAGATGGAAAAGCATGTCTTTTCTGATGATTACTAGTAGGGGACTAGTGAATATAGGGTAGAGGGAAGAGATTATGTATGGGGTATGAAGCAAAGAAGAGGGAAAATCAAACGTCACATATCCTCTATCTGAAATCTAATAAGTAAATCATTTGCTTGGTAAGGTATTAAGGTCTCGTTGTCCCCTAAACTAGACCAAGTCCAGACTCTGGAGTGAGTAAAGAAATAATTATACGACCTTATTAGAATTATGGGACAAGTCATGGCAGAATCTAAATGGTGGAGAGACGCAAAATCTAAACTAAAAATTGGTCAATTAACCTAATAATGATATTTTCTGGGTGAAAAAGACATGTAAAATTTGATACTGTTTAAATGGACGAGAATGCAAAACTAGCTAGGATGTAAACAGTTTTATCCTGCCCATTTTCAAATACTTTTTCTTATTTTTAATTTACATTAGGATGCATCCAGTTTCATCCTCGCTATTTTTTTTTTAAGTTTAAGCCAGGATGAATCCAGTTTCATTCTTGCTATTTTTTTCTGTGTCCATTTCACCCATACTAATTTTTACTCGTCCATTAAAACCATGTTTTAAAAATATTTGGACAAATGACCCATTTTCCGAAATCTAAACTAGGCAGATAGCATTGAGATTTGTAGGGGTAGATCTCAGAGAGTAGATTTCCACACCCTATTGGTTCTTCTTAAGCTTATTCGGCGGGATCACAGAAAAGGCATATTAAAATTAACCTTAAAATATTTAATCAAATGTATTAAGAAATGTATGTATGATGGATACATAGAAATCAAGGTGAAAACACAATCTTCCTGTCAAAACAGATTAGAGACTAGGAATTCTTCACTTCAAACTTTCAAAGTAGAATCTCAAAATCTCTCTAAAAAAAAAGTTACATCCTAACCAGTTGTGTATAAAAAGTGTTTAGCACTCCAAAGTCAAAATGCTGATGTGAAATAAAAAATATCCAACAACAATTAACAATGGGTTACGTGCAAAATAATTACCTCACATTCAACCACATATACACCTTCAAGGTTTCTAGCTTTTTCATATGTTGTCCTAAAATATGAAAAAAAATTAAAAAATCATTAGATCCCGGTGCTCGAGCATTATTGATAAGAATATTTTTCTCCGTGTTGTAAAAAATATTTTTTGTTTTGTGGCGACTACTCTTTAAAAGGCAAAATTTGATGACACCTTTGATATGACGCACTATCATGTGGTTCAGGATCATTCTCATCATTTACTCCGGACTTAATAATTCATTAATCCTCACAGATTCCATAACTGCATCATTCTTATTGTGATATGAAAATTTTCCATTTATTCCCTTGAAAAAAGTCTTATAATATTAATTGATATTAGTACATTAAAAGTAAACATATATTTCCAAGACAAAATATTAGGATATTATTGGTAGTTTTGTGTGAAGATATAAAAATCATCAAGTAATGTGGAACAAATAAATAACCCTAAACACTCATCTAAGATGGAACGGAGTATATCATAAATATTTTCAAATAATAACACTAAATTAATAATAATGGCTAGTGAACATAGGGTATAATCATATAGACTATAGAGTGAAAAGAAGGAAAAGCAAACGTCTTTTCAGATGGATTACGCATATTAGACAGACTGAAGAGAGTAAAGTGTCTTGGAAGAGTTTCTTCTTCTAAAGTGTAGACCCTGGTAGATAGACCAGCTGAACTCTTCGGAAAATGCTTTACAGCCCCCTCAGTTTAGCAAAAATGCATAGTACCCCAAAACTCCTCCCACAACTTGCCCCCTAACTCACATAACAAATTATAGTGGTCCCCTATTTTCTCCGGGGGTGGGCCTATTGGGGGAGGAATGTGGGTGGGTGTATGTAGCAGATGGTTTGCCCCAAGATTCTTCGAAAATGCTTTCCCCCGCGACAAATCACATATTTTATAGTCCATAGCATTCTATCCGGAACCTACTACCGCTAGCCCCTAAAGGGTTCAAGGATTCCAGATCGAAAATGCCAAATTCAGGACAATGAGTCCAAACCCTTGAGCATAACCCTCCCCAGTGGTCCAGCTAGCTAGAGTCATTCCCCTCTCTACCATTTATATGGTGCCACTATTCAACATAATTCTTCAGTCTTGAAGGAGTAGAGTAAAAAGCCCAACTGTTCTAAACATACCGTCCGAATGGACAAAATTCAAACCGCTCACGTTTATTATACTTACGTATCAGTTAGGAGCACATTAATTATACTTACGTTTGATGGTTAGGCACACATTATACTTATGGTTAACATTCAAACGGTACTTTAATGTACGCCCAACCTCGGACGCTGGTAGGCTTAGAAACCTACGATTATAAACCACAAGCGCACGGTGTCTAGAACATAGATAACGGCAAATACGGGTAGAACCCACGGGGAGTTGGATTGGTGAAACTAAATTTCCAAGTTTTACTTTTACTATTTTAAATACGGTGTTTGTCGATGCGGCGAGATGCTTGTAATGAGAAGTAAACCAAAGAACATAAATCTAAATGAGATTAAAGTTTAAACACTTGATTAAAGGGGCACTAGGGCTATCAATTCAACCACATAACCTACACTAGAGAATTCAACCAATGAAAATCTTCTTGTCCTTATAATAGAAAGCGGTAAAGGTTCAAGTCTGCCGCATATCCAAGGTGTCCTAAAAGTGGATAGTTTAATTTCAACTAAGGTTTTAACCCCTAGAATCAGATGTCTTGTTACGACACAAATGATTACAGATTAATTTAATCGATAAAACATGAGTTGATGCACAACAAATAATTGTTCTAACTAGCTAGGATGCTTGACATACAAGGTGAGAGTTATCAGTTGTAGCACTAAGATTAAACCTTTCCATAATCAATTAAGCTCAACAAGAATAATAACAATAGCATGAATAAACTAGTAGTAGATTAAGGGCTTCATATAAACCCTAGTTTATGAAATTAAAACATGGAGAAAACTGAATTTAAACCTAAACATATAGAACAACTTGCACCGGCTACTCTGGGCTTAGTTTCCATATACATCTGCCTCACCCATTTATACAAAACTTTCCCAATTCTCAATCCCATTTTCAATGAAGTACAATCAGAAAATTAGGGATTTGATGTTTTTGGAACTCACCACTAATGCATACTCTTCATTATACACAGCCACCCTATTGTCTGTTGATGTTGTTGTTACAAAGAGCTTGAATTTTAGAGCTTCAGTTGCAATTCTCGCAGCTCTTGAAGACATACTAGCCAGCCTATTGTCCCTCAAATAATAGCTACTGATATCTAGGGCTAGCTTGAAATGGGTACAAAGAAGATATCTGGGGAAAGATGGTGATAAAGGTACTTGACAGTTTGAAATAGGAGACAAAGAGGTTGGCGGTGTTGGAGGATGCAGGATGTTGTAAAGAGAGGTATAGGTTTCACAGAGAAATGAAATGAGAAGTTTAGAAAGATGAAGAAACATCTTGTTTCTCACGTGAAGAGGCTAAGGGTTAGGTTTTGACTTTCGGTGTATTTTGAGAATCAACTTTTGATATAGAAAATGTGTAGCAAAAGATTACTTGTGAATCAGTCTTGTCTTCCCATGAGTCCAACAAGCTTTTATTAGTTCCTTTGTACAACAGTCTAATGTAGCCATATGTAGCAATGATGTAATTTTAGATAGTGGTAAGAAATGAGGTTGTCGTTCACTCGGATTTGTAGAGATTAAAGTTTTTAAAAATACTAAATAAATATATACAAAGACTATTAACAATGGGCGAGAGGTACTGGGACTAAGGATTTAGCCAATCTTTATAACATAAGGTTCACTTATTTATTCTCAACAATTTTAGCTCAAGAAATATAAACACGGACTCTATTTTTTCCAAAGTAGATTCTCAAAACATTGATTGTAAATGTTAAGCATGGGACATCAAATCACCTAAGCTAAGCATGACCCATCTAATCAAATAACAACCAATTTAATCAAATCATATTTCAATTAATTTTAATGCAAAAGTCATAAAAAGAATAAAAATAAATTTACCCATGTATGAAGTTCGGCCTCCTCCGTCGTCCCAGTGTTGGGGTTTAACTCATCATGTCGAAAACACACTCAAAATATGTATTCATGGCTCAAAAAGTGTTTACAAGAAGAGAAAATAATGAAACAGGAAATCTGCAACAGCACAGGTGCGTTACAGACCGACTGTTTCAACTCTCAACTGTTATGATGAAGATAATCGTTACAAATCTGAAAATAAATGTTGCAGAAGAGGATGAAGAAACTGTTACAATGAAGATAAATGTTGCAAACCAGTTGAAGAAACTGTTACAACAAAGATAAATGTTGCAAATCAGTTGAAGAAACTGTTACAACCAGTTGAAGAAACCGTCGCTGTTTCCCTGTTCTTCACGAGCAGCAGCAGCAGCAACAACAGAGTTCTGAAAACTCTTGATTCACGCCTCCTGAGCTCTCCTCTCGACCCCAAACTCTCTACCCCCCTTCTATGTGATCCTAGGAACCTATTTATACATAATTGCGACATTGAATCTCCTCCATTAACTACAAATAATCTTCTTTTACTCGGGTATATTTTTATCCATTTTTTTCATTGATTTTGATTTTCACGCATCTGCAGCTGTATTTATTTCCTTCTATACCTTCTTCATGCTCTATAATATCGATTAAATCTTCCAAGCACGTGCAGTGCACGTTTAAATTTCTCACAACTCATGCAAGCTCATGTTTTTCCTCCAACTCCCTGTTTGGATTAAACCAAGTTATCCAGCCAAATTTGATCGATAAAATCACCCATACTAACTTTCCATAGTCATATCACGTCTACCCACTAAGTTTCAGGGATTGAATCTCACTAAATCACGTCCAAATATCCGATTGAAATTCTGCTGTTAATGAAAATATTTTCCCGCCAAAATTCATTTTTTGAATTTGAGAAGAACATGTCCTCCCCCTAATCCTGCACGGGTGTCCCTTTAGCACTTGTCTTATGGGGTGCAAATAGTATTTTTTGGGCGTAGATAGTAATTTTTCCGGGGTTCCTCCGACACATTTCTGGGGTGCTTCCGGTGCATTTCTGGGGTGCCTTTAGTACTCTATCCTGGGGTGTAAAACACCACTTTTCGAGCCAATTTCGCCGCAAGAGCTTATTTCTCTAAAAATACCTACAAAGACATAAAATAACAAAATAAATACAAAATCAAATACTAACAATATATACAATTGAGACATATTAGACAAAATAATGCGTCTATCAAGCAACACCTTTTCCCATCTGATTCTTAGCCAACAAACCAATTTCTCAAACCCTCTTCACATCATCTGCCATATTGATTAGTCTGTTCATCCCATTTAATTCTTTCTGATATGAGTTGATCCTTTAGTTCACAGTTAACTCCACTCTTTGTACTGTTACCACTCTGACCTCCAATCACCTGCTCACTTTATGAACCTCCCATATTTATCAATCCTATAAATACAAAACAAACACAAAATATCAATATTTACAACAAAAAAGATTATTGGTGCCTCGAGACGCAAAATACCTAATTTGACTTAAAATAGGACATTAAAACACTTGGAATGTAATAAGATACACCAAAATGATCTAGAAATATGCATTATTAGGCACCGATCATACCCCCAAACTTGAATTTTGCTCCACCTCGAGTAAAACAAAAAACTAGGAAATCCTACCTATACCACTTTCGTTGGTCACTCGATTGCATCTAGCGAATGCAATAAGCCTTTTAAACCACTAACTGTCCCCAGTGGACGAGTTGAAGTCTCGTGAGGGTTTTCTTAGAACACACCCACAAAGTTCTAGGTCAAAGATTAAGCTCATCCTCTATGAAGTGTAACACATGCATTTCAGTTTAAGCTCACAGCAAATGGATATGTCAAACTAGCTTTCAAAGGAACAATTCTAGCACTGAAACAACTAAGGACATGTGATAAGAGTGTAAAGTTTATCTATGCATGTATAGAGAAATGATCAGAATTTATGACTGCCAATTACTAAGAGATAGTTTTTAGCTAAGAACTGATTTCAAAGCCAAGCTATTTGTCCGGCTTTACGAGAATTTTGAATGTTCACCATATATTTCAGTTTACCCACGTTGTACATCGATGGCATACACCCTCGCTTGCTTATTACAAGACTATGTACAACATATAACAATACATGACTCTTATTTACATCGTCTACTCTCTTATTTTTGAAGCAAGAGAGAAACATTGACTATAACATTTGAAACATAACAAAATGGACTCTCTTATCATTTATTTTATTTTTTTGATATTCTTTTTTCTTATCTGATTTTTTTCTTTCTTTTTCTGAATTTGTACTTCCTTTTTTTTTTTTCTTCAAGAGAACAAGAACAATACAATAATATGAGATAACACTGTTGACTTATAAACAAAAATAAAAATTGCATGACACTTAGCAAGAGGTATCCCTTTTTGATGTACCTGGTCAAATTCAGTGGTTGCTTTTCTTAATTGAAAAAGAGGGGGTCTAACAACCACACCCAATATTTCGTTTGGCAATCTGAATAGACAAACTCCAATATACTTTCAAGAGAATCAACTAGACAGTCAGACTCAATCTATAGGAAAGTATATCAAAGAGTTTATATCTTTATTTCTCAATTCAATCTACAATCAGCAAATAGGAATTTGCTAGTCCGATTGAATATAAGAGAAAGAACTTGAATGGTACCAAAGACCAATGTTCAATGATCAATCAATTTCAATCAACAACCAAAGGTTGGATTTACCAATTGATCGATTCAAAGCACAACCTGTGATATTTCAATTATATAACAAAATATAATGCGGAAAAGAAATAACACAGACACCAGAATTTTGTTAACGAGGAAAACCGCAAATGCAGAAAAACCCCGGGACCTAGTCCAGCTTTGTACACCACACTGTATTATGCCGCTACATACACTAGCCTACTACCAATGAACTTCGAACTGGACTGTAGTTGAACCCTAATCAATCTCACACTGATTCAAGGTACAGTTGCGCTCCTTACGTCTCTGATCCCAGCAGGATATTACGCACTTGATTCCCTTAGCTGATCTCACCCACAACCAAGAGTTGCTACGACCCAAAGTCAAAGACTTGATAAACAAATCTGTCTCACACAGAAAAGTCTATTGGAATAGATAAATCTGTCTCCCACAGAAATACCTATGAGTTTTGTTCCGTGTTTTGATAAATCAAGGTGCACATGAACCAATTGATAAACCAAACTTATATTCCGAAGAATAGCCTAGTATTATCAATCACCTCTACAATAATCTTAATCGTATGGAAGCGAAACAAGATATTGTGGAATCACAAACGATGAGACGAAGATGTTTGTGACTACTTTTAATCTTACCCATCGGAAATAAATCTCAAACAAATCTTAGCAAAGATCCATAGTGTTTTGGCGTCTAAAATACCTCGCCACGATATAAATGTTACGCGAGAAATAAAATGTTGATGCTATCGTGATTTTTTTGCTGCAAATAAGAATAGTCCCTGGAAATAATATTTACAGTAACCAAATTTTAGACACAACAGAAAAATTCTACTGACTAAATAGTTTGTTGTTAGGTTTAATTATATATTATAGACAAAAAAAAAAGTTGTTAGTAAAATATGGATTTTTACAACAACAAAATTTTAGACATTAGGGCGTGAAATTGGACTTGGTCACGACTGAAATCGGGAAGAAATCAAGTTAACTAGGATATCTATTTAATAAATTTATAAAGGAGAAAGAAGCTCCGAGTAAAGAAGCCCAACTGGCACGAACAAAAACGGGCGCTCCAGTAATTTGTACTTCGGCTATTTGTAATTTCAGCCATGTGCATACTCTGCTTAGATGCTGTCTGTTACTACTGCATATTACATAGTCCTTGTTGTAGTCGTCCACTTTTTTTTTTTTTTTTTTTTTTTTTTTTTCCCGATAAGCAAAAGAAAAATTACATAAAGGTTACACTGTAATTCGGCTGTCGCCCAGTTCAGTAGCTTTATCTTGTCTGTGTTCAAAATGAGAAATATTATGCTCTCATGATAATCAAGATATGTTGGATGTATGAAAAAGATGAATAATCAGAAGAATGAGAAGAAGTTGTATTATTTAAAAATCAGATTAACTGATCCAAACAGAGGTTCAAACATATTTATTACAAACATTTAAGTTGTATGAAATAGACAACTGACTCCACAAAACTACGCCTGGCTGACTTAACTAAACTGAGTCAAGTCAAACTTATTTGACTTGACTGACTATCCTATTAGCCCGCCTCAAACTGATAGAGACTAACTCAAAACAGTTTGAACAAGAAATAAACTGAAAAAATCAACAGCAGCAACTAAAGTGAAACATGTCTGACATGATAAGGAACAGAAGCAAAAGAAGTAGAAGGCACTGTAGTAGAGGCAGCAGCTGCAAACTCTGCATCACCAGAGACAGAAGAAGCTGTTATTGTAGAGAAATCTTCAGTGGCAGTTGATAGATGTGCCTAATAGCTGATGCAGTAAGGAAGTAAATACTGGAGCACAAAGACCTTTTGTAAAGAGATCAGCTAACTGATTCTCTAAGGCAATATGTTGAACTGTCAGAAAACCACTTGCAATCAATTCTCCGACAACATGATAGTGGATCTTTATATGTTTTGCCCTGGAATGATAAACATGATTAGCTGATAAATATATTACACTTGTATTGTCACAGTAGAGAGTAATAGGTTGTGCTAAGGAAATATGTAGTTAAGATAAAACAGAAGAAAGCCACTCCAACTCTGCAGTAGCTACTGATAAACATTTATACTCTGCCTCAGCTGTAGATCTAGAAACTGTAGGTTGCTTTTTACTAGACCAGGAAATCAAAGAAGACCCCAAAAAGATTGCAAAACCACAAGTAGACCTTGCTGTTTCATGGCAGTTACCCCAATCAGAATCTGTCTATGCTGTCAAAGAAGTAATATCTCCTTTCCTCAATGTGATTCCAACACCAATTGAACCCTTCAAATATCTTAAAATTCTCTTGACTAGTAACATATGAACATCTGTGGGAGCATGCATGTACTGACTCACATAGTTAACCCCAAAGAAAATATCTGGTCTTGTCAAACATAAGATTTAAGCATACCAACTATTGTTCTATACTCAGAAGCATTTGTTAACAAAACACCATCAGAAATTGAGACTCTTTGACCCTTAGCTACAGGTGTACTACAAGGATTACATTCTAACATCTTTGCCTTTTCCAATAACTCCAAAGTATATTTCTTTTGTGTTAACAAAATACTATTAGCATCTCTAGTAGCTTCTATGCCCAAGAAAAAATGTAAATCCCCCAATTCTTTCATTGCAAAAGCAGCACTTAGATATTTAATCAAATGAGCAATTAAACTTTCTGATGAACCAGTAAGAATAATATCATCCACATAGAGCAGCAAAACCATCATTTCAGAACCAGCAACATAAACAAACATAGAAAAATCTGAAACAGTTCTCACAAAACCATAAGTAAGTAATGAAGAACTAAATTTCTCAAACCAAGCCCTTGGTGCTTGTTTTAAACCATAAAGACTCTTTTTCAATTTGCACACTTTATGAGGAAACTCAGTACTTTTAAAGCCAGGTGGTTGTTTCATGTAAACATCTTCTACAAGATCACCATGCAAGAAAACATTTGATACATCCAACTGTTTGATTGTCCATCCCTTAGTAACAACTAAAGTTAAAACTACTCTAACTGTTGTTTCCTTTACAACAGGACTAAAAGTTTCACCATAATCTATTACATCTTGCTGATTATAACCCTGAGCAACCAATCTTGACTTGAGCCTATCTACAGTTCCACCTGACTTCAATTTGACACTATAAACCCATTTACATCCCAAAATGTTAATATGAGGTTCAGGATCAACCAAATACCATGTGCCATTCCTAATTAATGCAGCATTTTCATCTCACATTGACACTTTCCAATCAGGATTTTGAATAACAGTTTTAAAATATTTTGGCTCAGTAGGAATAGAGAGCAAAGAAGGAAAAGCAGAAGGAATAGGATGCTTAACAGAATGATGTAAACACATGATCAGGAAATTCTTTTTGTTTTATAATACCAGACTGAGATCTTATCACAATACTAGATAAAGGAACAGAAGATAAAATAGAAGGAACTTCAGTAACAGTAGAAGACTCAGTACCAGAAGAAGAAGAAAAATAGAACTCTGTTTCTGAAAAGATGACTTGTCTGGAAATATAAGTTCTTTTTAAGACAGGATTATAGTATTTATAACCTTTATGTAAAGTGCTATAACCTATAAACACACATTTTACAGATTTGGGAGATAACTTGTCAGTTCTTGAATGGCCCAAAAAAGGATAACAAATACAACCAAAAACTCTCAGCAAAGAATAATCTGGATGGTCATTATATAAAACTTGAAAAGGAGATTTGTTATTAAGAACTGCAGTTGGAGTTCTATTTATGAGAAAAGTAGCAGCTAAAAAAGCATCATACCAATACTCTTTTGGACAAGAAGTATTAAAAAGAAGAGTATTTCCCATTTCAGTAATGTGTCTATGCTTCCTTTTAGCAAGACCATTTTGTTCTGGGGTTTTAGGACAAGAAATTCTTAGCTGAATACCAGAAGATTCAATAAAAGATTTAAAAGGACCTTTAACTAACTCACTAGCACCATCAGTTTGAAAGGCAATAATTTTTATTTGAAACAGATTTTCAGTAAGAGTTTTGAAATGTTGAAAACATTGTAAAGCTTCAGTTTTTGTTTGCATTGGATAAATTCAATGAAACCTACTAAAATCGTCAAAAAATAAAATGTGATATCTATGTCCTGCTAATGATGTAACAGGAGCAGGACCCCACTCATCACAATGAATTAAAGCAAGTGGAGAAGGTGCATGTGAAGGAGAAGTAGTAAAAGTTAGTCTTTTACTTTTAGCAAGATGACAAGGGTGAAAAATAGCAGTGAAAGGAGCAAACTTTAAGATAATATGCTTATTAGTATGAAGTTGTTGAACTACTTTTAAAGAAGGATGGCCTAACCTACTATGCCATAAATCAGAAGAGGCAACAAGAGATGAAAATGCATATTGCAATTTAGGTGTAGATATTGGATATAAATTGTTTACCATTTTCCCTTTAGCTAGCAAAACATGATCATGTAAACTTCTTATCTCATACCCAAAAGGATCAAAAGTGATATAACAAGCATTATCTCTTGTAAACCTAGCCACTGACAGTAAGTTGTGTTTCATATCAGGCACATGTAATACCTCATTCAACATAAAACTAGTAGAAGGAGTTTGAATGTTTGAAGTACCATAAAAAGAAATAGGTAAAGTCTTACCATTACCAATCATGACTTGCTCCTTTCCTTTGTAAGTAGAAGTATTATGAAGAATTGATCTGTCACCAGTCATATGAGATGAGGCTCCACTGTCAGATATCCACACTGTACTTGAAGAAAAAGGATCATCATTAATAATTGAGCTATTGACATTTAAACCAGTAAATGACTGTTGAGTACCAGGAGAAACTGCTGTTGTATGCTGATATTGGGGTTGAACATCAGTAGCATAATGAGCTTGTGCATTTCCATTTGAACTTGAACTCCCAGTTGGAGGTGGATGATATCGAAAGAAACATCTAAATGCAGCATGACCATTCTTCTTACATATTTGACAAAACACTTTGGAGTAGTCTACATAAGGTCTTCTGTCACTATTACCATTTGAACTTGAACCATTTTGATATGATGTGTTTGAATGTCCTGAAGTAGACCCATATTGATATTGACTGTTCTTATATGATCCACCATTTTCATTCTTACTAGTTCCATTATTTCTTCTATTATTAGGATAACCAGATGGACCATTTCTTGCATAGAATGCGACTGAATTTTGATCATCAAACACATTTGTGTTATCTGATGTCTCTCAGCAAGAAACTGTTCATGAGAGAGCAATTTAGCCTTGACTTCACCAAAAGTATAAGGTTTCTCCATATTTTGTGAAGAAACAAAAAAAAAATTATATTCACTGCCAAGCCCATTCAACACAAACATCATTAAGTCTTCATCACTAACTTTTTCACCAATTGCAGCTAAAGAATCTGTTATAAACTTAATCTTTTGTAGATATTGAACAATAGTCATATTCCCCTTTTTAATACCATTTAATTGAGTTCTTAACATATTTTTCCTAGAAGAAATTGTGTTCTAAATCTTTGTTCAAGAAACTCCCATATCACTTTAGAAGTAGATAAACAAAGAACATCACTATTGATTGTCTGAGTAAATGTAGCTTTTAAACAAGTAGAAACAAATCTATCTAGTCTTCTCCAAGAAATCCACTCAGGATTAACTGTTTCAACACCATCTAATGTAACCTTCTGTGGAGGTTCAACTATTTCACCATTAACATATCCATAAAGATCACATGAAAACAAAACCCCCTCAAATTGGTCTCGCCAAAGTAAGAAATTTGTTGAATCAAGTTTCATTTAAACAAAATTGGAGATATTTGTAAAAGGTGGAGCACAAGAATTATCAGCGGAAGACATTGTGATCGTAGTTGATTGTGAATGAGAATTTTCCAGATCTGAAGCAAGAAGACTGCTGTCGATGTTGTTATTACTGTTACTGCTACTGTTGATATTACTGCTATTGTTAATAATGTTGTTATATGTCGATCTGCGAGTTGTTACCATAAAATCTTGCAAGAACCCTAGAAATTGTAGAATCTGGGAAAAATTATTGATTTGATATTACCCTGATTTGATGTAGCTAAAAATTGTTGACAAAATTGTTGAGCTGTGTAAATTCTGTGAACAAGGATCGTTCCTAATCTGATACCATGAGAAATCTTATGCTCTCATGATAATCAAGATATGTTGGATGTAAGAACAAGATGAATAATCATAAGAATGAGAAGAAGTTGTATTATTGAAAAATCAGATTAACTGATCCAGACAGAGGTTCAGACATATTTATTACAAACATTTAAGTTTTCTGAAATAGACAGCTGACTCCACAAAACTATGCCTGGCTGACTTAACTAAACTGGGTCAAGTCAAACTTATTTGACTTGACTGACTATCCTATTACAAAATGTGAAAAATCCCACTCGGTGGATAAGAGTTATTTGAACAGGTAGAGTTTGCATCAACTTAGTGGGCTAATGCAAAAGCTGCATGATTAGCCTTCTTAGTTACATAGTCTTTCTGGTAAACTTTGCTTGCCATCCCATTTGGTTCTTCTCTCCATTAACTTCTTTAACGAGACTATTGCAGCTGGACTCTGTGATGATATCTTGGTTTCCAAGAGAAATCCCCCAAACAAGTGCTTCCACAATTCCCATTTGGTGAAGTCAACACATTTTGCCCCGTAGGACTATAAGTTTTTGAAAGTTCTAGCCATAGATTGGATGTTTCCTGGGTTATGACGTGTTTTCTTGAAAATATTTCGCATCTAGCCTTCCAAATGTGCTAGAGAACTGAGGCACAAAAGGCTGGGTAAGTATTCCAATCAAGAATCCAGTTTTTAACAGAAATGGGTATCAAGCTTGAAGAGAAGGGGTTGGCAGTTCTGGCATACCAGACACTCCTTGAAAAAGAACATTGGAGAAAAGGATGCCCCATTGTCTCGTCGTGGTAATCACAAAAAGTACAATTGTTAACTAACTTAGTGTATCTAGAGAGAATAGAGATAAGAGGGAGCATATTCTGAATACACTTGTAGATGAACAGTTGAACTCTAGGAGCAGTTTTGATTTTCCAAGCCCTATCACAAGATATGTTGGTATCATTAGAGAAAGGTTTGATTAAATATTATAACGACTTAGTACTAAATACTTCAGACTTTTCAGGATTCCATCTAAAAGAGTCATTCTGTCCATATATAATTCTAGTTATAGCCTTACTTCCTTAACAATATCAAGAGTCAAAGTAGCAAAAACGAAACATTCCATGAGTTTGTGGAGTCATCAATAAGGTCGCTGACCATAGTCAGAGAAGAAGAGTTAGCACTTTTTTAAAAAAAGAACAAAAGAAGACATAAAATGCCATAAAAGAAAGATGAAGTGACTAGATAATAAGTCAAGCCATTAAAGGGGGAAAAACACTTCTAAAAAGCCAACTAGACATTCATTGACATTACTGAAAATGTTTAAAAGTCCCGACGCATATAAAATACTAAACAAACTAACAATGCAGAGACACTCACTTAACAAACTGAAAACGAACATTTTTAAACATCCACCTAAGCCAAACTCTTAATAAACTTCAAAGGTAGTGATTCTTGGAAAATAAAAAACTAAGAATCTTCCTGAATAGTATCCAAGTCTGCAACAACATTTGGGTTACGAGCCAGTACTTGATTAAGGACATTTTGTCAAAAACTTGCAGCATCCTCTTTCATCTGTTGGACTTGGTCTTCGCACTGCTTGATTTTATCATCCTTTGTTGCAAGGAGTGCAAAGAGTTCTTCTATCTCCTCATCAGAAAGTTTGCGGTTACGGTGTCTTTTTGATTTCCTCTTCAGAACTTCGTCATATATTTCATTTTCATCAGGTGTTCCCCTTTCCACAATGCCTTGCTCATGCATCTCGACCATTTTGTCCTGAACATGTAAGTTGATTTTGTCAATACAAAACAATCATTTTTTCAAAACCTGGACTAAATTACATTATCCACAGTATTAAGAAAGTCCTGAACATGTAAGTTGATTTTGTCAATACAAAACAATCATTTTTTCAAAACCTGGACTAAATTACATTATCCACAGTTAAGAAAGTCCTGAACATGTAAGTTGATTTTGTCAATACAAAACAATCATTTTTTCAAAACCTGGACTAAATTACATTATCCACAGTTAAGAAAACATTATAAACCATTGCATAGGTGTAAAGAAAGTACACAAAGAATCTGTAGTTAGAAATGTAATCTTCAGTTGATTCAACTTACATACTGAACGTGAACTATTTAAGATATCCAAACATGCTGACCCTCTTTGATACGCATGTGAGTATCGTGAAACGTTTGTATTTTGGCAGCTTGCACTCCCAAAACATTTTTATGGAGGAAGAAGAGAAATATCAACAAAGAACAACATAAATATTTTCTACACAGTACTAATTTTTAATCTGAAATACCTTCTCTAGGCGCACTTAAAACGCCCGAGAACCCCCACAGTTGTTGTACTCGACTTGCTTCCGATTGTTCGACCCTGCTGCGGACCGCTTCTGAAATTTTAAAAACAGAATTAAAATATATATCCTTAACCTATAATTTATAATAAGAATACCAATTAATAACCAATTACTTTACCTTAAATTTCTTTGAAGAAAAATGGTCACACAACCATAACCAATTCTCTGGTGAGACGTTCTCTAATGGCTTCGAGCGAGCTTCTTCAATAGTTTTACACTTTTTGAAGTGCGCTGACATTTGAGTCATGTAGTTGTTGTATCTTCTAGCCATACAATCATTTAGGTATTTCTTGATAGAAGGCCGCGTAATGTCCAATTCGAACTTGTCCAACAATAACATAATAAAGTTTGACAAGTGGAATAATCAAAAACAACAACAAAAGATCTCAAAATACATATTTGGAAGAGTTGCCTACCTTGACATGTTCAATTAGAGTAACCCTGTCATGCTCAAGAATCTTCTTCCAAGAAGTATATTGCATCGTAGAAAAGTCACGAACAATTATGCCGCATTCAGTAGATAATTTGCACTTATTTGTGGAGATTGGTTCCCCCGCTACATCTGAGAATTTGATAGGAAATTTTCATGTTGGGCAATCCAATCATCCAGATCTATGCCGCGTGACCGTCCACGGACATTCCGTTTCCCTAATGTAGATCCTACAATTATAAAACAACAACAAATATATTTTGAAATGGTTGCTGACACCTAAAAAAAAAGGCATCTCGCTATCAACTGTAATCGTTTGTTGAAACGATAAACACTGACTTGAGACATACATGCTGACAAAGAAAAGGAGAAAAACAAGATTATAAGGACACATCATATATATATATATATATATATATATGTCCAAAGATGAGAATCAAATGAAAAGAAACTATCGATGTACAAGTTACTCAATCATGGACTCTTCCATTAAGCTGTAAGAATTACACCTAACACGATCCTTTGTCACACACACCAGACACCACATACTTCTGAAATCACTCAAATCAATGAAAGTAAGTACAAGAGATGGCATATGAAATGAACAATAAAATCATTTTCACCAGTTATTCTAGATGTAAGGCCATCAAACATGATTTAAAGAATGAATCCATTCATTAAACAACACAAAACAAAGAGAAATAAGATGATGCGTTCATTAAAAGAAAAAAAAAAATTCCCATTGAGATAAACAATCAAGCTGTAGAATCTACTAATAAATCGATAAAATTAAAGCGTTAAACAAAAATCTGGAAAGAACAATACCGGTGATGTATATGAACTTTGTGAGTCGAAGTCAATGATCTTAGGGCTTTATTTATAGATGAGAAGAATGGAGTACCGAGCGGGAAGGATCCCGCCAAAAGGAATTTTGCTTTTGATCTGCATCCCGCCTCACAAGATTACTAATAGGGGGTACCAAATTGCTTGGGTGTGTGCCATATTACATATAAGACAAAAAACCATTTTCCTTTGGGTTGGTACACCCCCAAGCAAATTGGTACCCCCATTAGCAGCCTTGAAAATTATAAAATTTATCCTAAATCGAAACCACCTACTAAAATCGGTATCTCTTTGATTTTTTTTTTTTTGAAGCATGGTATCTCTTTGATGGTTGCAACCGCATCGGTATTTTTTTGTTCATCCATATCTTCCTGATTTTTTTTTAACACGTCATGGTGGGGAGAGAAGAACCAACCTATGGGACGTATCCATTAGCTCATGGTTAATGTCCATGTTATATGGTTAATGACTACATTCCAACACAAGTTAGTGGTTCTGGTAGGTACAAGCTAGTGGTTCTGCTACATTCCAACCGGCGTTTTCTGAGTGTTAAGCCAAGTATGAGAAACTAAGAACCACACGGACCTGAGGAAGACTAGAAGTTTGTGGTTCAAGTTAACTTGGGTGGCGAGAAATCAGCCATGAAATTGAGGTGCTGCTGTTGAAATTGAGTGGTCGACGGAGAAGTTATAAGATTAGGATAGGTGGGTTTTCTCCGATTCGAATTCACATAGCAAATTGAGCTATAAAAGGTCATACCAAGTTGCTAACTTTGCAACACTATACGAAATGTCTGGATGCCAGAGTATTCCGGAAAAAAATAAATAAGCAAAAACTTGTCGATTTAGATTTCCTAATTTGTCTATAAATTAAGCATTCTATTGCAGTGGAAAATATGGAGAAAGTAAAGAGGCAAAGAGAGGTTTCTATTGATCAAGATAATGGGGTTACACGGATACAATTTCCTTTATATACATGTAAAGGTAAACTCTAGGTAACTAGATGGACCGCACATCCATGGGACGTAGTCCCCGTAACACTCCCCCTTGTGCGGTTCAATAACAAAACTTTATACATAATGCTTCACATATAGTGCTTTGAATGTAGTTCTTCAAATGTCGTTCTCTCCTTGATGACTTGTGCAAAAATCAATTTCCTTACTAAAACTTTGATAAGGAAAATCCCAGTGGGATAAAACCTTGGTACAACTCTTCACATGTGATACTTCACATGTTGTCTCGTACTATACATGTAGTTCATCATATACAATACGATCTTCAAAGATCGATGAGTCTAAGTTAATTGCCTCGTTAAAACTTCGTCAGGAAAACCCAGAGGGACAAAACATGAACTAAAGAAAAAAGAGTACAGTATTAAGTAAACTTAGAACATAGTTGGACTCGAATATGTTGCCTCATTAAAACCTTGACAAGGAAAAACCAGTGGGATAAAACCTTGACGAAGGGAAAAGAGTACAACGTGACAGATGCAAGTAAAGGTGATCCATTACAGATGATCACTTTGCTCTGTTGAAGTTGACTAGTTGCTTCACAACTCTTAAGGCAGAAAATCCTCGTGGGAAAGATAATAGCCTTAGCTGGGAAATTACATTCCCAGTGTTTGTTGTTGTCTCAATAAAAACCTTGTCGAGTAACAAAACCCTGTGGGAAAAAGCAACCTCGGTGAAGGAAAATAGTTCAACACACCATTAGATGCCCTCCTGAAGTCAGACAATTTTCATTAGTCTAATGCAGTTAAAAGGATTTTATCACACTTTACTTTGGTGACTTGAATATTTATAAGACCATGTTGTTGATTCTGGAAGTTACGTTGCTTAACAGACTATCGCGTTTCATTTCTTTGATCCAGATATTTTCAGTAATATCAACACGATCTTTTTGTCTTCAATGTTCAACATACTTGATGTTTTTAGTGTTGTGTCGCTAAAAACCTTGTCGAGTAACAAAACCCTTTGGGAAAAAACTATTCTCGATCGAAGGGAAAAAGAGTACAACACAGCTTCAATTTCGAAGTAAAATATGTCGACATCATATCCTTGGATCCTCCCCCTGATGTCGGCATCTCCCCCCTGATTACTTTCAGAGTTGTTCCAGACAGTTCCTTTAGTCATGTACTTTTCGAACTGAATATCGGTAATGATTTAGAAAATAGTCTACCATATCTCCCCCTGATTACTTTCGTTGGACAAGAGATTATTGTTCTTTCATAATCAACAACCTTTGGATTGCACTTTCGTTAGCATTCCTTTTTATGTCTTTGTAGGGATAAAACAAATTTATGTCAATGGTTACTTTTAAGTACATGATTGCATTCACTATACCATTCCAATGACGTTGTGTTGGCGCTGAGCTATATCTAGCTAACAAGTTCATTGAGGATGTAACATTTGGTCGAGTACATTATGCTAAGTACAATAATGCGTCTATTATACTTAGATAAGGAAAGTTCATCTCCCGACACAGCTTCGTCATCTTCCTTTGGACGAATTGGTTATTTATGTACATTTGAAACTCGATTAATCATGGGAGTGCTAGCAGAATGCATGTCCTTGTTAAATTTCCTGACAACTTTAGACATATGCAAACTGGTGGAATAATATACCATAAGCTCAATATTCGGTCGAGCTTCCCAGATTTTTCATCTCAAATTCGGATTTCAAATAGCTTTTAAGGTCTCTTATTACAGCAAGAGTACCCATCATGTCTGTACCATCGACATAGATAGCTATAATTCCAAATCAAGAACTTTCTTGTGAATACGCAAGGAAAAATAACTTACTTGTCTATCCCCTCCAAATCAAATAGCCACTTAAGCGGGTATACCACATCTGCCTGATTGCTTCAATCTATAAGTGAGGGATCTATCTAACGGTAAACGCACTCCGTGGTTTAGAGTCACTTGATTTGAGCAACAAAAGGCTATCAAGTACTTTTGTAAATATATGTTATCTCTTGATTCTTTCAGATATACGTAATAACCACATACATATGCTGCATTTCAAGTCCTTTTGAAATTACCAAGCTAACTAAGTAGCGGAACGCTATAACGTTCATTACAAGAGAACAATTCCAGGGCTTTGTGAGAAACCTCTCGCCACAAGGCGAGTCCTTAAAGACTTCTTTATTCTCATTATGTTTTATGACAAATTAATCATGTATGTCCAATGGGCTTTACACTTGGTTGGTTAGCACTACCACACAAAATACCTGTATATTTGTCAAAGAACCAAGTTCTACCTGGATTGTATAGGCCAAATATGCTCTTCGTTGACATTAAGCAACAAGGAGCTTGGTTCGATCTCATCTTGATTTGTTTCCTTAAGCAAGTGTATATGAAATTAATCATCAATAGCTCGCATGATCTTTCCATTGACTCGTGCGTATTCTGATAATCCGCTTGGGATTTAATTGTTCTCTGGAATCATTAAACTTCGGAGCGTCCTCCAGTTTGATTCATGGACATATTTAGAGACAATCTTATGAGATGATTTCTGATGATATAAATAAGTTGTGCCTTACTCACCAACCTCCTTCCTAGGTGAAGATTGATCAAACCAAGTGGTATCTCCAATTTCCTTTATGGGGCCACGGCCTCAGCCACACTTCCACTAAGTGTAGTTGCAACACCTTAGTCTATGGTGTATATCCCTTATTGAGGATTTGTAACCTTGCAGGTAGGTTTGCAGCTGGTATGAGTGATCTCATCACTTTAGCGACATCAGTGTATATTCTGAAAATTGGTTATTCTATGTCACTTCACATTTACATTTGTAGAGTACAAGAATCAATATGAGACATAGTGGGAACGCACCATGATAATTCCTGTCGTTCCCTTTAAAAATACTTTTTCTTATCTCCCCCTAACGACGGGAAGAATGACTCATTAAAGTGATAACCTGCAAATCTAGCGGTAAGAGATCTCCTACCAAAAGTTTTAAAATGCGGATTGTTGGGAACTCATTTCCAACATAACTACTTAACAGTTTTGAAGACCCATAATAGTACGATGTGGAGTCGTAATGGCACATATATAATGAAACCAAAAAAGCGTAAGAACATGAATGTCAGGCTTAAATCCAGTTACCAACTGGTACGCAGAAAAGGTTGACTAATATTGCATATCCCCAAAGCAATAAAAGGTAGGTTGGTACACATAACCTATTCCTTAGACATCATATGTAACATTTGATGGTAGTCTGTGCGAGACCATTGGGTATAAAATGCTTTACATTGATCATATTAAACATGCAATATTCATCAAATCCTTTTGATGTACACTCGCTAGCATTTACAAGGGGTAGTGAGCCCTTACATGTATAATATGTGCTAGTAGTTTTCCAAACGCAACATTTCTTGGGAACTATAACTAGTCCAAAATGTCAAAACATCCACCAGAGCCATAAGTCACTTTAATGGTCCGCATTTTGTATGAATTTTTTCTAAATATCACCTTGTTTTCTTTGTAATATGGATGGTTTACCATTTGCATCTTAGGATGGTCTAGATCCTGTTTTACTGAAGACTTTGTGAAATTAGTGATATGTTCTCTTACTTAAAAGCATAATGGGAAGGGGGGTTGTGCATCTAGTTCTCTAGAGAACACTTATTGAGAGATATGCCTTCATTTCGCATTATGTTAATATTTCTCCCGTTTTTGTTCACTCAAACAAAGTGATGTTCGTATGAGTCCTTTCAAAACGATCATCATGTCACAACCAAAGTTTCTTTATGGTTATGCCCAAAGCCTGTATGAGTAAATTCCCAACATTTCATCGTCGGAGTCAATATGGATTCAATAATCCAAATACTATAGTGATTTACATTTCACTAGATTGACTCATTAGTTTCTCTAAAATATATTTCCTTCTAATTATATTAAAGCCTATAAAAGATGCAATCAATTACATTCTCATCACTATGAGGTTCCACATGATATCCATTTGCATGGGTTTCTTTGGAATTTAACAAGGTGTGATTATCTCTCGATACATGTAGAGATTTTGTGACGTCTTTGTTCTATCTTGAAAATAAATTTTGAGAAGTGCTTCGCTCGATGATCCAACCATCGTAGTCATATTATAAGGAATTAGGTCAACAACTGGTGTATATTCCTTAAATTAGTGAGAGAAAAAACCACTATCAGCTAGACATTGAGTCTTGATAGATTTAATAAGTGTTGTGGCCTTATTGCGTAACAAAAGTGAGATTCAGCTTAAGTACCTTAGAGTGAATAAATGTTACGTTTAAGAGGGGATGATATATTTTTCATCCAGATATATCTCAAGTGCATGCTTTAGAGAATTTATGTCTCGTGGGAATGATGTACTTTTCATTCCATAAGTGCAGACATTGGATCTAGTTCAAGTAAATAGTCAATTAGCCAGACAAAGTTCTTCTTGTCATTAAAGTTGATGTCTAAAGCATGATCTCTTCTAGAAATTGGTTGCTACTATGGTACACGCATTACATTTCATATACCAACACCTATAAAAAAATTCATTTCCAACTCTTTCATATGTTCTAGTATACCAATATTGGTATGATTTAGCATGTCTAACCCTCTGTTCTTCGAGGTTCTTTCCATATTTATCCTTGGCACAATTACCTTAAGTTGAGAAATTTATTTATCCCAATGTAAACATTGTTGAATCTCACATGCCTCCCAACCACTTACATCGGGTTGAATAGCTTACTAAACACCATGAATCTCTTGTTATCATACTTCAGCATCTACTGTTACTTTAGTATAATGGATGAAGTTGAAAAAATAAAAATGGAAAGATTTTTCTGACTCATGTCACCTTTTGTAAAGCCCTTGTAGACACAAATTACTTATGTATCAGAGGCTCCTTAATGGCGCTCAAGTACTTCTAAGTCCAAAAGGTCAAATTCTAATCGAGTTGGTTTAGTCAAAACCCGGTAAACGGTTTGGTCAAGGCACAGTCCATTGGGTTGACTAGGTCATGGTTAACAAAAGTACACATATATGGTCCATTATATATAAATCACTCAGGCCCATTGATAATAAACATGAAACTATTATCATAGAGGCCCAAATATATTGTTAACCCTAAAATTGGAAATTTCATCATGCAACTGTGGCGATCAGAAATCAATTGTAAACATATCCGATGAAATTTATACAGTAGATTAACAATGATGTTTCGACAAACATACTAAAATTTCAAAGACATCTAACGGCTAGATAAAAATACATTCATGACGCCGTATGACTTTTCCAATTAACGTTTTTGTGGACACAACAGGAAATATCACGTACTTTGGAGTACTTCCCATGGTTGGATCTTTATGAAATTTTTACAGTGTGTCAATAAGGACAATGTGTAAAGCATACTAGAAATACATAATAATCCAACGGTTGGAATTCTAAACAATGAAGTATTATTACGCTGTTACAAACTAGGGTTTTTCTGAACATAGAGATCATTAAAATCAGGTTTCAGAGATTACATTATATTCCGATTTGATTGAAATTTTTATAAAATATGTAATACCTAATTAGGTTGAACATATTCAAATTTAGTGAAAATCTAACGGTGAGATCTCTATGTTTGACAATCATATATTCATGGAACCCTAGAAAATACTATGAAAACGAAATTCTTTTGTTAAAAAGAAATACCTGGTAACGCATCCATAACATTATAACAATAAAATCATAACCACGCTAATCTTCAAGAAGTAATCCATCACAGTTCTTGAGTGGTTAAATAATTTGCACAATTGATAGAGTCGTGCTGATAACGTATTGCAGTGGAAAATATGGAGAAAGTAAAGAGGCAAAGAGAGGTTTCTATTGATCAAGATAATGGGGTTACACGGATACAATTTCCTTTATATACATGTAAAGGTAAACTCTAGGTAACTATATGGACCACACATCCATGGGACGTAGGCCCCGTAACACAATCAGGTTTATATAGAATTCGTATTTGCATGAAACTGAACTTTTGTTTTACTTTGAAATTAAAGATATGTAATTCAGATTTAGTGCATATATATATTATGAACTATAGCTACTTCCGGTGACTATTATATCGAAGAATCTTGAAAATTAACAAATTGCCTGCGGCCACCTTTTACCTCTTGATTTTTTCTTTGTCCCAAAGCCAATAACAGGTGAGTTGTTTATTTCATTGGAAAATATTAACGACATATATCGGTTAATCGGTTTTTGTAACTCTGAAAATGATCAGTTCTCTTCTCCGAGGGGAAAAAAGCATTTCATTGCATAAATATATATACTAGGTTTATTACATTATCAATGTTGATTTTTTCCATTTTGATTATATATGTAAAATAACATATAATTATAAAAAAAAACTTATGATACATAATTTTAGAGGTGAATTCTTTTGTTTTGGTATATTTTCATAATTTGAAGTTTTTAAATATCTAATAAGGCCGCGTTTGACAAAAAAATATATAGGTACTACGGGTAAAGCAATAGGTGATCGTGAAAATATTTATACTAATATGGATGGATTAGATTTTGAAGAGCCCGGCGCGTATTCAATTGAAAACAATTTTAGCATGCATGAAACTATGCATAGGATCTTAAACGACTTTCCAGCATATTCAAATTCGTCAGGGTGGCAGACAAAAGGGTATCTAGTACGCCCTCTTTGCAATGAAGATGCCCCATCTATTAGACACAAAGGCGTATAAACATCATCCAGACAGAGTACATGTTGAAAAAATAATTGTGATGATATATTGGAATATATGATAAGCATCGATGGAAAGACAAATACTAATAGAGTTCGTTAAAATCTGGAAAATTGTACAGAGTGGCGTCGAAGTTAAAAAGACGAGGGTACCCAAATACACCATAATCTTTTGTTTATCAACCTATAAGTCCTTTACCGAATGTGATCGTCTTTTGACAGAGTTAAGACAATACAATAGATTCGGTTCACACTTTGTGTGATCGTCTATGGATACGAGATCGAGATAATACAACAATAAGATCACTTGTGTGATTGACTATGGATACAAAATCGAGAGGATACGATAACAAAGTGTGCACTTGATAATAGGTACGGTAATAACCGAAACTCTATAAGAACAATATCAAGTGTTACAGAGTTAACGTACGTGTGTAATTTACTTAATTATATAATGCTGAAAACAAAGTAAATGACACATCAATATTTTGTTAACGAGGAAACCGCAAATGCATAAAAACCCCTGGACCTAATCCAGTTTTGAATACTCTCAGAATTAAGCCTCTATATAAAATCTAATACCAACTTCGTATAGTTGAAACCAAGCATACTACCCCTAGCTACTTAGTTTCGTCAGTATCCGTGCGCTTTCGACTTCTAGAGTCACGCACGTGAATAGAAAGTCCTTTGGATCGTATTCCAAACAGCAAAGGAAGAATCTGTCTGGTAACCACTCTAATCAATCTTGCTAGAAGATATTAATGAGTCATTGGCAACGGCTCTTATGCAATCTAATAAACTCATTTGTATGGTTAGATCAATATAAATATTGATTACCGAAATAATCAAATTCTAGATTTTCAATCAATTAATATAGATCTTAAAGAGAAACTATAAAGCGATGCCGATCTCACGCAACTAATCAATCAAGTCTTTCAAACATAAACCGATTCTAGTTGGATCCCAGCCGATCAAGGTTTGTGTACTGAATCCACAAGATACGAATCTTCTTTGTATTCAAATATTCTATTGCCTTCAATAACCTGCACAACAACACTTGAATCCTCTTGTGATCAATCACGCACAGAACGTAGTCTGTTAACAATGGATTATCACTAGATGTCTTTAGATTCGAAGATGGTTCTAAAGATCCCGTCAATCCTTTTATCTAGTTTGAGTGATCCTTATATCAGAAGAGAAGGTTCTCAAGAATAAACAAACTAGGTGAAATCAAAGTTTCAACAAACGTTAGTCAATCAAATCAATAATTGAAAACTAATAACACTGCTCTTGTGAAATAGAGAAAGAAAGAAGGAGACATGGAGTAGAGGGGAAGAGAAGGGAGAAATCTTATTATTATGTGTATAATAGACTAACATTAGAGCCTTTATTTATAGGGTTAGACACAAGGGCATCCCAGTAATAAACGGGATTTACCCTATATATTCTTAACATAATTACACGTTTATAACACTCCCCCTGATGACATTGTTTATAAGCTAATTGCCTCGTTGAAACCTTGTCAGGAAATTCCAAAAGGACAAAACCTGGTGGAAGGGAAAAGAGTACAATTGAGAAAACTTAGAAAAGATTTGGACACGCAAATGTTGCCTCATTAAAACCTTGACAGGGAAAACCCAATGGGAAAAACCTTGATGAAGGAAAAAGAGTACAACGTGGTAGTCCAGTGAAATACCTTCTAATTTGATACTCCCCCTGATAAGTACTTCGGTTAAATCTTGGCTTGCAAATCTTCGAGTCGAGCCAATTTCGATAAACGAATTTCTTGAATGCTGGAGATAGCAATGCTTTTGTGAGAAATTTTCCAGTTGATGAAGTCTTCTTTTGTGTTAGTATTCTAATGGTAGTGTTCCCGAGTCTTCACGCTTCTTTAAATACATTGAGGACTTGCTTCTTGGAATACTAGCTTCTCGAAGATGATTTGCAGAAATAGTTGATGTAGTTTCTTCAACAAAGTTCCAATACACATTTAGAGTACCATAGGTGTACAAAATTTGTAGTCATATCTTATATGGTTCAGAATGATATCCAAATTCATAGGAGATAGTTATGTTGACATGGTCTAACAAAATGACCTAGTTAATAGTGGGAATCCACCAAATAACCAAAAATAGTACAACTCCCCCTTAGATGACCACCATGTTGAATTAAATTGCCTCACTAAAACCTTTCCAGTAAAAGCCTAATGGGAAAAAAAATATCTGGACGAAGGACAAAGAGAACAATATCAACATTTTGAATAAAAATTCATCTTATGCGAGATGTTGGCTCGTTAAAACCTTGTCAGTAAAACCACATGGGACAAAACCTGAAACGAAGGAAAAAGAGTACAACTTTTGACGATTTATGGATGCTAACTCAACTATATGAGTATTACAAAAAGAAACCATCAAAATAGATACTTGAATTTATATCATGTATCACATATAGATAAAGTTCATGCAAGCATAATTTTTAAACTGCAGATTTAATAAAAAATAATATGTATGCTGCAAAGGCGTGGATTTCATTGTTTTTAAGGACTCCTTAAGAGACCTATAATGTTGATATCATCAACTAATTAATCCAGATTTTTGGTTTTGTACCAAATTTCTAAAAACACATAAAGGATTGTTAAAACCTAACACAATTGAGTCAGGTGGCTGTCTGAATATAATTTGAACCCTACAAGGATTACAAATTATAGTATGTTCTCAATCACATTTCTTGTATAAATGCAATATGAGTCCTTCAAGGACTACCACGCCATAATCATTATATGTAGAGAACAAAAATTTATTGAATCAATCCTAGGGTTTGAGCAAAAAGAAAACCCTTAAATCGTCCTAAAATAAGGAACATATTTCTCGTATAACGCGTGATGAGTACACCATCCTTTAAGTAATAAGATTGGAAATTAATCCAAAATTGCGTAAATTGAGAAATTAATCCAACTTAATTTGGATTGTATGCCACCAATCACATATGTCGATATTCTTCTGCAGAGGGGTTCACAACCACCATCATTTATTTCAGTAGCTACTGTAAATGAATATTCGACCATATTTAGCTTTTCACGATCCCATTTTTTTTTCCAGTGTATGCATATCTTGAAAAAATTCAATCAACTGGTACCATTGCTGGGGGCATTATAATCTCATCACTACCAAGTGATAAGATATTAAATTTGAGAACGAGAATCATAATTTGGTAGACTCAATTGGAGCACTACC
Organism: Papaver atlanticum; assembly: GCA_023531105.1. Lineage (NCBI taxonomy): Eukaryota > Viridiplantae > Streptophyta > Magnoliopsida > Ranunculales > Papaveraceae > Papaver > Papaver atlanticum. Next base: position 2,630,260 of record JAJJMB010001336.1, read on the forward strand.
TATAGACTCTTAAAGAACGCTACTTATCTGCTAGATGTGACTGGATTTCCTCTTAGGAGACAAAAGCTTATATAAAAGCAAAATACGAAATTTCATGCCAATCATATAATGATAGCCTTAATCGATTTGATCGTGATGGGAGAGAAAATGATATAATTTTTAAGTTAATGAACACCAACGTCTAGTGGTGTATAGTCTCCCTCTGATTATGGCGGAAATATTTTCGTCTCCTATACGAATTTTTTTTTGTAGAGTATTATCCGATTAAATTGAGGACATATACTCATAATAACTTCTGGATTTTAAACAACTGCAGATTGGACAGCAGATTCTGACTTCAAGAGCCACAAAATAAATTGTCCTAAAATTGTAGTCTACTTGACATACAAATTGAACATCAACCATGGATTTTTTGGTAACAGCCAAAAACATATAAAATATGCAAATAAATATGCAAAAAAATAAAAATCGTGACCTATAGGGCTGACGAGATAATCATTCACTTTAGAATGAAAATATAGACACTTTCTTTATCAAAAGAAAATCAAATTAAGATCATTATAGTCACTACAAGGACTAATAATATGGGCTAACAAGCCAGGTGCGCACCCATTGATCTTGAGTGTCCAATTATATCCTAATTCCTATTGGAACAATCCCAAAATTTGGAGATAATTACCACGAGAAAACTAAAATTGCAAAAATATCCAACAATAATGCAGCAATTTCTCGTTTTATTGGTATTTGCAATTTCGAATTCCATAATAACGATATCTCATTCTGAAGCCAATAGAGAAAACCAATTTCAATTGGATTTAATGATTCTTTTAAGAAAATAAAGAGATCATAATCATTAATCTTTGTAGAGCAAACTCTACTTTCTGTTCACAGCGATTTCTTTGAAAGAATGGAAATAAATAACCAATATTGGCTTAAAGTTCTTAGAATGTGATGTATTGTGGATGTCCCATATCAATATTGGAGCACCACTTATCTTCTATCTTTGAAATACTTTGAATATGCCGAATATGCCCTTGGAACTAGTATAAATTAGAAGAGATAAGGTAAGAGAAGGGAGAGTTTAAGCTTGGTTTTACCATATTTGTGAGAATGAGAGTTTTCTCTTCTTTCAAACCTAATTGTTATCACTAGGTGGAATTAGATCATCTAATTCTAGAGTATCAACTAGATGCCTCTCATAGTCTTATAGTTTCCAATTTAATTGGGTAGAAATTGTAAGTTATTTGAGAAGAATCTTCATTTTTAGGTTCTTCCTTTATTCAAAGGGTAGAAGAAACTAATTTGGTTGATTATTTATCCTTTTCAAGTTATCCATTTCAATTTATTTCAATTATAAGCTTCCGCTTCTCATCATTTGGTATCAAGAGCTTTGGTTTGATTCTCAAGGGAAAAAGGTAGTGATTGGTGAAGATACTTGTTCTTGAGGTGAACACTACTAATCTTTTATTCTAGTATTTTGGGTTGATTATTATGTTCTTTGATAGTATTCTCAAATTGGGTTTTTCAATCTTATATTGATTTCATAATGGTTTACAAAATAGAAGTTAATTTGGGTAGGATTCATTCAAAGGATGTGTTAATGGATATTATACATGAAGTGTTTGATAATATGTATTAAAGAGTGGGATAAATTTGTGAAGAATATTATTGGAAACTTGTAAGTCTCCATAACCAAGTAAGGACTCTACCTAATGATTGTGATGATGTAAGTGAACTGGATGTATCAATTTTGGTTGGTGGATATGAGGATGAACAAATTGCACACAAGATGTTTGATAAAATGTCTCCACCAAAATTTGATAGTTATTTGAGACATGGGGAAAGTGAAACAGTGGGTGATCTTCCAATCTATCAATAGGGCATGAATGTGGATCAAATCTTTGATTATTTTACTATCATGGACAAAGTGCTATCTAGTAGAAGTAAAGAGAAAGAAGAAGAACATAAATCATTATTGTGTCCCACATTTGGCAAGGTACTTGGTGACGAAATAGAAGATGGGAAACCATTGTATGATATCAAATTGGAAGATACCATATCGAGGAGATCTCGGGAACAATTTCAAGTATGTGAACAAACAATTATTGGAAGCAAGCCTTCACTCAAGCTACAACAAAATAGAAAGTCAATATATATTGATCTAATTTGGGCTTTCATTAAAGACAAGTTCCATGGATTTGGTCACCGTGCAAGGTTGAGAGAACTACTTCATGTTTCATTAGTTATTTGGTATGCTCTCAACTATGACCACAAAGTGCTAAATTTGGTGAGTAATTACAATGGAAGGTGTAGAGGTAGAATTGTATTCAAACAAGGAAGAAGTTCAAGCATTAATGGAGAATATGCTTTGAAGAATTCGAGGACGAATTTATTCAAAGAAGGGGAGGATGATGTATTGTGGATGTCCCATATCAATATTGGAGCACCACTTATCTTCTTTCTTTGAAATACTTTGAATATGCCGAATATGCCCTTGGAGCTAGTATAAATTAGAAGAGATAAGGTAAGAGAAGGGAAAGTTTTAGCTTGGTTTTACCATATTTGTGAGAATGAGAGTTTTCTCTTCTTCAACCCTATTTGTGTTCTCTAGGAGGAATTAGATCATCTAATTCTAGAGATTCAACTAGATGCCTCTTAGTATCTTTTAGTTTCCAATTTATATTGGGGAGAAACTATAAGTTGTAGGAGAAGAATCTCCATTTTTTAGGTTCTTCCTTTATTTAAAGGGTAGAAGAAACTAATTTGGTAGATTATTTATCATTTCATTTTATCAATTTCAGTTATAAGCTTCCGCTTCTCAACAGAATGCCAAATTTTCATCTCATTGAGGAGAATTGATGGGGAAAAACCAACATCAATTGGTTCGTACAATTAATAAAATTGTGTCGACAATATATATTGTCGTTTTCAATATCGCATAGTTAGCTGACGGATGATTTCTTGCAAAAAAAAAGAAAAAGAAAAATAGAAACCATTAATCACATGATCTTCGTCTAATGGACAAAGATACCAATTAAATTGGACGTAGGTTTTTCAACCATACATGTGAATAATTACCGTGAAGGTAATCAAATTGCGATAATACCAATTTTGGTTATTACAGTTTCAATAAGGGAATAGAAATTGTAAACCATCTTTCGATGGATTTATTTTTCTTTTCTTTATTAAAAGAATTAGAAAAGAAAGAAAACACCAATTTTTGGTATTATAGTTTCATTAGGGGAATAGAAACTGTAAACCATTTCTCAATGGATTTATTTTTTCTCTCTATGAAAGGAAATCAAAGTTGATCTAACTAAACCAAGCGTATAAATCACAACGAGTAATTAAGAACAAAAAAAAATTGTATCTTGGAGGATAACTGTAAAAGAAAAAAATAATAAATTTTTTTGACAGAAGAGACGTATAAAACCAAGTTACCAATATTGTATACAAGGATACCGTGGTAGTTAAACGGTGTCCAACCAGCCATATTTCTCAGCCCGTGTTCCTTTTGATAAAACGTCCATATGTTTCTTTGGAATTACCGAAGTAATCCAAGTCCAAGTCGTACATGCAAATCTAAATCAAATAAACATAAGTTAAGTTAGGATACTGTGTTCATATATACAGTAACTAAAAAGAAAACATGCTTCAACTAAAAAGAAAACAGATGATAATGTAAGATTGAAAACAAGAATAATAAAATAGTATTCTGTTGAAGAGAAAGTTGTTTCCGGGATCAGGATCAACTCTTCCGCTTGTTTAATCAGACTAAGCGGCAGAGCTACGTGCATGATAACGTCTTGTGAAATAGAGAAAGAAAGAAGGAGACACGGAGTAGAGGGAGGGAGAAATCTTATTATTATGTGTACAATAGACTAACATTAGAGCCTCTATTTATGGGCTAGACACAAGGGCATCCCAGTAATAAACGGGATTTGCCTTAGATATTTTTAATGATTGACCCCGCATAAGTCTTTAAATGAGCGGTCGTAAGAGATTTCGCCTAATTAGGGTATTTTCCTCTCCAGATAGACGGCTCCACCAGAAACGACAGAAAATGAAGTTTGTCTGGCTCTTAGGATAGTTTGGAAGAAATGCAAAATCAAGTATTTATAGACGAAGGTTGTTTGGACAACAAGGAAATTCCCAAAACCAAAAATATTCTCAAGATATGCATTAAAGTACCTAAATTCGGTTTTCCTGTTCCAATTAATGTTAACCAATATTTCCGAAAACTCTCATAGAGAACTTCTATTATTTGTCTAGCACATTAACTGATAATATTTTCCAGTGAATATGCTTTAATTGTTGGTAATTAAAACATATATGATAAAAATCATAATTAAATGCTTTTCACTTTTTTCGGACCAGGAATCACATTGAGCATCAAGGAATATCTTTGAATAATAAATGATAAGAGTTATGTACATGTTCAAATATGTCAACACTGGAAGCTTCTCATCTTGACAAACCCAAAATCCTAATTCACACACACCATGAAGAAAGATGTGAACCATTGATATTGGTTTTGTATATGGAACCGATTAAACCATCACTCCAAAGTATGTTGTGACCGATTATAACATGATTCCCAATATAGGCTGTAATCGGTTACGCCTTGTTCATAATTTGTTCTCAGGGTCTATCAATATTAATGAATCAATATAAATTACAAGAACTTTACCAAGAATATCAAATTAACAGATTGGCTCCAATGGTTACTCATTTGATGTTTGCAGACGATCTATTCTTTTTTTGTGAGAATTCTATAATCAATATAATACATCTAAAGGAGATTTTCAAACGCTAATCTGATTAGTCCGGTCGATTAATCAACTTTAATAAGTCGGCAATTCATTTTAGAAAAGGAAACTCAGATTTTGGAAGACAATTCTGTATTCAAGAATTTGGTGTAGAGGAGATGAAGGAGGATGATAAGTATTTGGGTATCTATCCGTTGAACTCTAATTATAGAACATCAAGTTTTGATTTCCTGATTGACAAGTTTAATACCAGACTCGCAAGATGGAGACAACATTATCTAAATCGAGCAAGGTGAACAGTTCTCAAAAATTCAGTTCTTTCTTCTATTCCTATCTTCTTTATGGGCATTTGTATCTTACCAAAGGATGTTACCTCTCGAATTGAAAGGATTCAAAGAGCATTCTAGAATGGTCATACATGATATCAAAGAAAGCTACATTTTATTATTGACAAAAGACATCTTTACATAAGAAGGATGGTGGTTTAGGGATAAGAAATATAGAGTTGGTATATAAATCTTTGGTCTGGAAACTGACATGGACGCTTCTAGAGAATAAAAATTCAAAATGGGTCCAATTTTTTAAGCGAAATACCTACAAGACCATACATTCTGGAATACGGATGCTAACAAGAAAGGATTTTCAATTTGGCATGGTCTGATGAAAGTAAGACCGTTTCTAGAAAACAAAATTTCCTGGCAAATATCAAGCAGAGATTCTATTAAGATTTGGGAAGATCCTTGGATTCCAAGTCAGTAACTCTTCTCATCCCTTCGCCTGGAATTTTGCCAGAAAATATTGTGCATGTCTCGGACTTAATACTGAAAATAATAATAGATGGGATGTTAATATTATTCAGCAAATTTTTAGTCATCGTATCTCAGATTCTATTTAGAATATTTTTATAAATGGGAATAATGCACAAGATATCATGATTTGTTCCCCGACGGTATCTGGAAAATTTTCGACCAAATCTTGTTACAAGATTCTTGCAGAAGATATTCCTAATTCTTTGGCGATGGATGAGTTTCCTTGGAGAAGATTTTGGTCTTTCTCTTTTATTCATCTGAAGATATTGATTTTTGCATATAAATTAATGCACAATAGCTTGGTAGTGTAGCAAAATCTGAAAAGGTTTGTCACTCACGTTGATTCATCCTGCACCTTGTGTAAACAATAGGATGAAACCAGTGAACATTTATTCTTTAATTTTCCATGGTCTACAACGATTTTGAAAATATCTCTTCAGAATTTGCGGGTTTATCTTCAACTCAAAACTCAAAGAATGTTATTATTAGTTGGTCGGAGGAAAGGGATGTGTTTGGATTTACTATGGGTCTATGTATTATATGGAAATATCTGGAAGATGAGAAACGATATTGTTTTATCCAATGCTTCTTTCTCTGCATGATTGGTGATTAAGAAAGTTCATATTGATTTTAATGTAAGAATTCAGGAGAATCCGAGGCTTTCAAATGAAGATACAGTTTCAGAGTCTATTTCCTGGAAACCACCAGATCGTGGTTTCTGTAAAATCAACGTGGATGTTTCTTTCATTCCCAATAAAGGTGCAAAAGGTGCTATTGTTCAGGATCATAGAAGGATGTTCCTAGGCTGTGAAACTATAACGATTGATGCAACATCTGCATTATATGCAGAAGTTCCTCTAGGTATTCATCTAGCGAAAAGATTACAGTTAAAGAAGATCCTCATAGAGGGTGATGCTGCTAATGTTCGAAAAGTTATCATGGGGGATACATATGATATACCCTGGAGTATTAACTCCCTGGTCTTATGTATTTGAGATGAAGCTTCTTATATTGAAGACATTAGTTTCATTTGCGTTCCTTAAAATGTAAATGTACTCGTTCATGATCTTTGTCAATTTTTCAAATATGATGATGTATCAGGTTGGTGGAATGCTACATCTCCACCCGTTTGTATCTCTTCAAACTTCAATTATAATGAGGTAGTCTAAGGTCGTGTTTGGCATCCTTGATATCGTAACCTAGGTTCCGTATATTGTGTTTGTGTGGGTGCTTATTCCATGTCAAGATAAGAATAGTGTATCCTACTTGAATTTTAGGAGGCCAAAAAAGTGGGATTTTGGAATTCCATGTAAAACCTGAAATATCTTAATCCTTTCCTTGGTTAAACGGTTACTTTTATAACTAATTTCTTTATTTAAATTTTTCTTATGCTCAAAACTATAAAATTATATGGTTTAGTTTTTTATTTTTATTTTAATTAATTAATTTAGCTTGTATACAAATTTGTTGACAAACAACATACTACATTAACCCACAATGGAAAACAAACACAATTTACAATAACCATTGCCATGATAGTCTTGGATAAACCAAGGAATTCCCCAACCTAGACAACATATTTCATATCCCAACTGCCAAACAGACCCTAATTAAACACAATTTAGGGCTCTTTAGACCCCTTTTTCCTTTCCAAAAAAACAAAAAAACAAAAACAAAATTGCGCATATTTCTTAAGTTGAAAGCCCATGTGTATAACACGTCATGGTATTAATATGTCTTTATATAGACTTTTGGTGTAACGGGGAGGATATAGTTTCAGTGGGTCTTGCAAGTTGCGACTCGTCGTGTCTCGCTTACTTTTGAGAATTCAGAAAAAGATATTTATCAGAATAGGAAAAGAGGATTCCAGAAGATAGGATGAACTATTCAGTTATAACCATCCGAGAGGTGACGATTTTAATGGATCTATAATGTTATTTTGGTTTAGAGTAACTTCTCAGTTCTGGGAGGGATGCAAAGGGAAAGCAAAAGAAGAGTTAAAATATAGGCGGGATGATTTTCCACTTAAACCCTATAAATGGAACCGTATAATCATCCAAATTTGCTATATCAAATCGAAGGTATCGCATTATAGAATTCATAGATTCTTCATTAATTCTTTTTACTTAATTGATTCCCATTCAAAACCCTAACTTTTTTTCTTTGTTCGTTTGCTGTTGGATCAACTACAATCTTGAAGTCTGATTGATTTCTTCCGATCACCTTCTCTATTTCAAAAAACCTATGATTTCATTATAATTTTGACGCTGCGTAGGCTATATGTTAAAAAAATTCTATGATCAAAGATATGAGACAGAAACCTAATTAAGGGTTTTATCAGTTTCAATGGTTTTCAATTTGTTATGTGTAGATTTAATTTTGTCAAATTATTGGGTGTGCAGTTGTTATTTTTTTTTCTTTTAATTATTGGGTTTCCTAATCATTTCGTTGTTGTGCTGCTTCATTCATGTTTTTAATTTTTAAAGACTATTAGTCTGCTTTGGGTATCTTTTGATCTGTTAGATTGATAACTCTTGCTTCACATGAAATTGAAATGGGAATGGACATATACAGTTACAGAAGCGTTCTCTTAATTTGTGTTCAAGTGGGATCTGATTCAACATTACTTTTATAGTCTTTTTCCTATATTGTTTGTGATGTATGTGTGATTGTAATGATCTCATCATAATTAATTTATTTTATGGGTTATTATATTGGATTTTTTGTTAATATCTAGGTTAGGTGTTACAAATCTAGATTATGTGTACGTGTGAATGGTATTATGTATGTGTTTATTAGTATTGAAACTATCCTATAGATTATCTTGTATGGTTGTAACCGTCAAACAGGGACCTATATATATGTTGAGTAATGTAATGTTAGTGAACTAGTGTAATAGGAGTGTTAACTTTACATTTAGTTGTGTGTTGTTCAAATGAGTGGATGTTAGACATCCACACATTTTCCTTGTAAGGTCTTTTATAGACCAAGTAGAAGAGGGAGTGTATTATCTCTTCAACTTAATGAAATTAGAGAGAGTGAGAAGAACCAAATAGGTTCCCACTTCTCCATTAACAAAATCATCCACAAACATCTCTTTTTAATCACCCAAACAACCAACAATTGGTATCTAGAGCTTAGATCTATTAGATTTGATCTTGGTGAGTGAAAAAAATCAATTTCTACCCATTAAATCAAAAAATCAGCAACATTTAAAGTTTTCAAATCTAGATCTAGAAAAGAAAAAACCCAATTTCTTCAATCAATCTTCAACCAAATCAATGGCAAGTAGTAGTAACTCAAGTCTATACATTCAACAACCTTCAATACCACTTTTTCATGGAGAAAATTATGATTTTTGGGCCATCAAAATGAAGACCTTGTTCATGTCACAAGATGTGTGGGAGATTGTACAAAATGGGTATGCTGAAATTGAAGATACATCAACTCTAGAACAACCCCAAAAGGATTTACTTAAGGAGAGTAGAAAGAAGAATGTAAAAGCATCCATGTACATTCAACAAAGAGTTGGAGACACTATTCTACCAAGTGTAATCCATTTTCATTTAGCTAAAGAAGCTTGGGATATCCTTCAACAAGAGTATGGAGGTAATAAGAAGGTAAGAGAGTTGAAATTACATTCATATAGAAGAGACTTTGAGAATTTAAAAATGAATGAGAATGAATGTTTGAATGAGTTTTCTTCAAGAGTTGTTGAAATTGTTAATAATATGCTGATGTGTGGTGAGAAGATGGAAGAAAGAAGAATTTGTGAGAAGATATTGATTGTTTGCCAGAGAAATTTGAACCCACTGTGGCGGTTTTGGAAGAGACTAAAGATTTCTCTACATTAAAGTCACAAGAATTATGGGCTTCCTTGAAAGTGTATGAGCAAAGGTTGTCAAGACACTCCGAGAAATCGATTGAGAGTGTTTTTCAATCGAAAATGAACTTGAACTCAATGAAGAAAAATGAGTACAAGGGTGATGCTTCATCTAACTTCAAAGGAAAGGGTAAATGGAAGAAAGGAGGAGAAAACTCCAACAACTACACAAAGAGTGATTCTTCACAAGCACCAAGATGCAATTTTTCCAACAAGAATGGTCATTTGGAGAAGAATTGTTGGAACAAAGGAAAATCCCAATGTCATCATTGCAAGAAGTATGGACATTTGGAGAAGGATTGTAGGTACAAAGGTGAAGAACAAGCCGGTAGAGCCGAAGAGAAAGAAGAAGAAAAAAATTGTTTTATGCTTGTCAAAGTGCTATGGAGACTTCTAAGAGTGAAGTGTGGTTGTAGATAGTGGTTGTAAAACTCATATGTCCGGTGTGAAGAGCTTGTTTGTTGACATGGATACATCCATAAACTCTCTAGTGAAGATGGGGAATGGAAACATGGTTCAAGCTAACGGAAGAGGTACAATTTGCGTGCAAACTATCAATGGAGCAAAATAAATTAGAGATGTGTTATATGTTCCGGATTTGGCACAAAATTTGCTTAGTGTTGGGCAACTTGTGGAGCTTGGGTATGTGGTTCATTTTGAAGATGAATATTGCACCATTTATGACAAGAAACACAAGAACAAGAGACAAGTAATGAAGAGTATCAAGATGGAGAAGAATAGAAGCTTTCCAATTGTATTTGAAAAGGAGAAGAATGTTGCATTGAGGATGGAAACCATTGATGAAACATGGTTATGGCATAAAAGACTTGGGCATTTGAATTTCAATAGTCTCAAGGTGCTTTCCAACAAGAACATGGTGCAAGGACTTCCACAACATATCAACCACAAGTATGGAGTATGTGAAGGTTGTGCACTTGGGAAACAACATCGCCAACCATTCCCAAAAGGTGTAGCATGGAGAGAAAAGAACTTCTTGGTTTGGTACATACTGATGTGTGTGGATCAATGAAGACACCAACTCATGGAGGTAATAGATACTTTATCTTATTCATTGATGATTTTAGTCGTATGACTTGGGTGTACTTCATGAGGCAAAAATCCGAAGTTTTTAGCATCTTCAAGAAGTTCAAGAGCCTTGTTAAAAAGCAAAGTGGTCACTACATCAAAGTTTTGAGAAGTGATAGAGGCAAAGAATACAACAACAAAGAGTTTGATAAATTTTGTGAAGATGAAGGCTTAGAAAGGAAACTAACCGTGGGTTATACTCCTCAACAAAATGGTGTTTCCGAGAGAAAGAACCAAACCGTAATGGAGATGGAGAAGTTCATGCTTCATGAGAAGGGTATGCCTAAAGTGTTTTGGGCCGAAGCCGTCAACACCACCGTCTACTTTATGAATAGGTGTCCAACAAAAGCCGTATGGGACCAAACTCCTTTTGTAGCATGGAGTGGGAGAAAACCATCGGTAAGGCATCTCAAAGTTTTTGGTAGTGTGTGTTATTCTCAAATTCCAAAGGTGAAGAGAACGAAGATTAATGAATCAAGTGAGAAGTGTATATTTCTTGGCTATATCCTCTAATCAAAAGGTTATAGGTTGTTTAGCTTGAAAAACAACACAATGATCACAAGCCGCGATGTCTTGTTCGATGAAGGTCCTTCATGGAATTGGGAAGAAGGTAAAATTGAGAAGAGAACCATTATTGTTGATGAAGAGCAAGAAAATTTAGCAACAAATGAAGTTGAAGAAGGTGAAGAAAATGAGGAAGAACTATCTCAAACACCTCCAAATACAAGACAAGGAGCATCTCCAAGTACTAGTGCATCAACATCACCACCATCGGCACCAAAGAAGATGCATAGGTTGAGTGAAGTGTATGAAAGATGCAACTATTGTGTGGTCGAAACGGAAAATTTTGAAGAAGCATCAAAAGAACCGGTTTGGATAAAAGCTATGGAAGAAGAAGTTCTAGTCATTGACGAGAACAATACATGGGAGAAAGTAGCAATGCCAAGTGACAAAGAAGTTATTGGTGTGAAGTGGATATACAAGGTCAAGTACAATGCGGATGGATCGGTTCAAAGGCACAAAGCAAGGTTGGTGGCAAAGGGATATTCACAACAACCCGACATCGACTACAATGAGACTTTTGCACCGGTTGCTCATCTTGACACCATTAGAGCCGTGATTGCTATGGCTTCCCAAAAAGGTTGGTTACTTTATCAACTTGATGTCAAATCGGCATTTTTGAATGGAGAACTCCATGAAGAGGTCTATGTAGAACAACCACAAGGTTTTGTGATTGAAGGAGAAGAAGACAAAGTATACAAGTTGAAGAAAGCTTTGTATGGACTCAAGCAAGCACCAAGAGCTTGGTATAGTGAGATAGATGGATACTTCAAAAGGAAAAACTTCAACAAAAGCAAGAGTGAGCCTACACTATATGTGAAGACAAAAGGTACGTCTATTCTCATCGTTGCCTCATATGTTGATGACCTTATCTTTACGGGAAATGTTGTTCATATGATTGAACAATTCAAGAGAGAAATGATGATGAAATATGAGATGAGTGACATGGGTTTGCTCAAGTACTTCCTTGGTATTGAAGTTCACCAAAGTGAAGATGGAGTGTTCATTTCTCAAAGCAAGTATGCCGAAAAGGTGTTGAAGAAATTTGGTATGCTTGGTTGTAACCCCACATCAACACCACTTGTAGTGAATGAGAAACTCAAGAAAGATGATGGAGGAAGAAAGGTTGATGAGACTTACTATAGAGGTCTTATTGGAAACTTGTTGTATCTTACACATACAAGACCCGACATCATGTTTGCTTCAAGTATGCTTTCTAGGTTCATGAGTTCACCTAGTCATCTACATCTTGGCGCGGCAAAGAGGTTGTTGAGGTACATACAAGGAACAATGAATTTCAAAATCATGTATTCAAGAAATTTGGATGTCAAATTAGTTGGCTATTGTGATAGCGACTTGGGAGGATGTATTGATGACATGAAGAGTACATCGGGGTATGCTTTTTCTCTTGGTTCGGGTATATTTACATGGGCATCGAAGAAGCAAGAAACCGTAGCTCAATCCACGGTGGAAGCGGAGTACATTTCGGCATCAATAGCTACATCTCATGTTGTATGGCTAAGAAGAATCATGGAAGACATTCAAGAAAAGCAAGAAGAAAGCACTGTAATCTTTTGTGATAACAAATCAGCAATTGCTATGTCCAAAAATTCGGTTGAGCATTGTAGAGCAAGGAACATCAAACTCAAGTATCACTTCATTCGAGAAGCGGTTGAAGATGGTGAGATAGAACTCAAGTATTGCAAGAAGGAAGACCAATTGGCGGACATATTCACCAAGGCACTTGCCAAAGGAAAATTTCAACATTTCCGTGAACTACTAGGAGTAGAAGAACATCACATTAAGGAGGAGATTGTTGAGTAATGTAATGTTAGTGAAGTAGTGTAATAGGAGTGTTAACTTTACATTTAGTTGTGTGTTGTTCAAATGAGTGGATGTTAGACATCCACACATTTTCCTTGTAAGGTCTTTTGTAGACCAAGTAGAAGAGGGAGTGTATTATCTCTTCAACTTAATGAAATTAGAGAGAGTGAGAAGAACCAAATAGGTTCCCACTTCTCCATTAACAAAATCATCCACAAACATCTTTTTTTAATCACCCAAACAACCAACAATATATAAAGGTTCCTTCTGTAATGAAGTTAAGCAGAAATAAAATGTTATTTACTTAGATTAACTTGTGGAATATTACCTTGATCTAGACAAGAACCTAGCAATTGGTATCTAGAGCACTTTCCTGGCACCAATCATGAATCCTGTTCAATTCGGTTCCGTGGAGAAAACCAGTACTTCTTCCAAGGAGTCACCATCTACAACCCAAGGAAGCAAGCAAGATGATGATGAAGAAGATACGAAAACTTCCATGGCTTCTCTAAAGGCGGCTGTATTATCTATTCAAACGAAATTAGATCAATTTCTCATCCCAACACGACCACAAACCCCGCCTTACCCACCACCACAACCCCAAACACCACCTTATCCACCACCAGAACAGCAATATTACCCTCCACAGCAACTGCCTATCCAACCATCACCACAATTGCCGCTATTTCCTCCGCAACAACATCCACTTTATCCACCACAAGAACCACTGAATTATCCACCACCGCAACCAATGTATGCACCATATCAACCACCACAGTTTCAAGTTGATCAATCCAATTTTCCGGGTTTCCGGGGTCGTCCAATTCGGCTTGACTTTCCAAATTGTGATGGTAACGACCCTCGAGGTTGGGTGTTTAGGGCTGATCAATTTAAATTTCTTAATGGAATTCCCGACGAAAACATGGTGCACTTAACTTCTGGTCACTTATTTGGGGATGTCATTCCATGGTATCAATGGTTAATTAAAACCATTGGTTTTCCAACTTGGCCAGATTTTTGTCGTTACTACTGTTCAAGATTTGGTTCTAAGGAAGATGATGATCCAGAGGGGGCTTTGGCAAAGTCATCTCCAACTGGAACTGTCCGCGAGTATAAAACTGTATTTGAACGACTTGCAAATCGTTGTTGTACCTTACCGGAAATATTTCTTATTCGTTGTTTTATCTCTGGTCTCAAAGAAGATATCAAAGCAGGCGTCAATTTATTATCTCCTCAATCACTAACTCAAGCTTATGTTATGGCAGAACGACAAGAAGAAGCTCTTGGTACATTGGTAACTACGATATCAAAAAAATGTAGTACTCGACATCCCTTACAGCAGTTGTCTAGTTCAGCGCTTGCATTGCCTGCACCACCTGTTAAATGGACTTCTAATCCCCCTAAATCACCACCCACAGGAGCCCGACGTTTGAGTATTGCGGAACAGTTGGAAAGAAGAGCCAAAATTTATGTTTCAACTGTGACGAACAATTTAAACCGGGTCATCGATGTAAGCGACCTCAACTCTTACTGTTGGAGACGGATGAAAGCGATGACAATTTTACTTCAATAACTGAGCAACAATGTGAAGATCAATCTTCAATAGAAGTCTCGTTAAATGCAATCGCGGGAACCCAAAGTTCTGGAACTATGAAACTTTCCGGATACGTTTATAAGCATCCAGTAACAGTACTAGTGGACTCTGGCTCCACCCACAATTTCCTTCATCCTCGAATCGCAAAGCAGTGTGGATTATTGGTTGTTAATTCTCAATCTATGAGTGTTACAGTAGCAAACGGAAGCAAGGTACATTCTCCTGGTCGGTGTACTAAGGTGCAATTGTCTCTCCAAGGTAACACTTTTATTTTAAACTTTTATATCCTTCCTGTCTGTGGTTATAAGGTAGTTTTGGGAACGGAATGGCTTCAAAATCTGGGAGTTATTAATTGGGATTTTAAGAACTTAACCATGGCTTTTACTGTGGATGCTAAACCAATTGTTTTGGAGGGAACTACCACTTGCTTTTCTCCTGTACGTGATGAAAGTGAATTTCAACATCTTTTCCTACAGCAAAAGCAAGGATTATATATTTGTTTACTGCATACCTTTGATAATGAAGAACCTCAATTGGTTCCATCTGTGGCGTCATTACTTGAGGACTATTCAGATGTATTTGAGACTCCTACAGCTTTGCCACCACATCGAGATCATGACCACAGGATTCCGCTCTTACCCGGTAGTACTCCAACAAATGTGCGTCCTTATCGATATCCTCATTTTCAAAAGAATGAGATTGAGAAGCTAATTCTGGAAATGCGTTAGACTGGTGTCATACGACCAAGTACAAGTCCTTTTTCTTCACCAGTTCTTTTAGTCAAGAAGAAGGATGGTTCATGGCGAATGTGTGTTGATTACCTTGCACTTAACAACATCACAGTTAAGGATCGTTACCCAATTCCTGTAATTGATGAATTGTTAGATGAGCTACATGGTTCTACAATTTTCTCAAAATTGGATCTTCGATCTGGGTACCATCAAATCAGGGTTGTTGATGAGGATATAGAGAAAACAGCATTTCGTACACATGAGGGTCACTATGAATTTCTTGTCATGCCATTTGGTCTTTCAAATGCACCAGCCATCTTCCAAAGTCTAATGAATGAAGTTTTTCGGCCATATTTGCGTCAATTTGTATTGGTGTTCTTTGACGACATACTTGTTTATAGTCGTACCATAGAAGATATCTTATACATCTCAAAACAGTGTTTGAGACGCTTCGCCAACACCAGTTATTTGTTAAACGCAGTAAGTGCTATTTTGCTCCGCCTAACGTCGAATACCTTGGTCATATTATAACTGAAAATGGTGTGGATTCTTCTAAAATTGAGGCTATGCAACAATGGTCTAGACCAACAACTTTAAAGGCGCTAAGAGGCTTTTTAGGCCTTACTGGGTACTATCGAAAGTTCGTTCGAAACTACGGTAAGATTGCTGCTCCACTAACCCAACTGTTACACAAAGATTCTTTTATCTGGAATTCTCAAACTGAAGTGACTTTTAATGACTTGAAGAAGGCGTTATGTACTACACCAACTTTGGCATTACCTGATTTTACTCGAGAATTCATTTTAGAATGTGATGCTTCTGGGTCCGGTTTAGGTGCTGTTTTGAAACAAGACGGAAAGCCTATTGCATATCTCAGTAAAGCTTTAGCTCCAAAGCATCTTCACCTTTCTGTTTATGACAAGGAACTCATGGCTATTGTTATGGCTATCTCTAAGTGGCGCCCATACCTGTTAGGTCGTCATTTTAAAGTCCCCACTGATCATCGCACTTTGAAATATTTTCTTGATCAACGGTTAACTACTATGGAGCAGCAGAAATGGTTAACCAAACTTTTGGGCTATGATTATGAAATTATTTATCGAAAAGGCAAGGAAAATGTTGCTGCAGATGCTCTTTCCCGTCTCCATGAACAGGCACAACTTAATGCTATCTCATCTCCGATATTTTCCTCCATGACAGACATTGTTAAGGATACTATGGAAGATGTTGGGTTACAACAATTAGTTCAGCGTCTATTAGTTTCTCCTAGTGCAGTTCCACATTATACAATTGACAATGGTGTTTTACGGTATAAAGGAAGAATTGTGTTTTTGCCTACTTCTCCTTGGTGCAGCAAGGTTTTGCATGAATTTCATAGCTCACCAATTGGTGGACATTCGGGATTTTTACCAACTTATAGGCGTGCTGCTACTAGTTTTTATTGGAAAGGTATGAAACAAGCAGTAAAGAAATATGTTGCTGAATGCGAAGTGTGCCAACGAATGAAGTACGAAACTATATCTCCACCTGGTCTGCTACAACCTTTGCCAATCCCATCTGAAGTGTGGTGTGATATCTCGATGGATTTTATTGTTGGTCTTCCTCCTTCTAATCGTAAAACAGTCATTATGGTTGTTGTTGATAGATTCAGTAAGTATGCACACTTCTCTTCTCTATCACATCCTTATACTGCAAAGTCTGTCGCAGAAACTTTTGTTCGAGATATCGCTAAGTTACATGGGATGCCTCGATCAGTTGTGAGTGATCGTGATCCTGTTTTTATAAGTCATTTTTGGGAAGCTTATTTTGAATTGCAGGGCACTACATTATGCCGTAGTACTGCTTATCACCCCCAATCTGACGGACAAACAGAGTTGTTAATCGTTCAATAGAGCAGTATCTTCGTTGTTTTGCTGGTAACTATCCAACTCAATGGACTCAATGGTTACCTTGGGCTGAATTTTGGTACAATACAGCATACCACACCTCACTGCGTATGTCTCCGTTTCAAGCTGTTTATGGTCGCCTTCCGCCTCGAATTGATTCTTATATTCCTGGCACTACTAATGTTCATGTTGTTGATTCGGCACTTCAAGAACGGGATCAGTTACTTAAACATTTGCGTGACAACTTGGTGGTCGCCCAAAATCGAATGAAGGTTCAATCTAATCGCCACCGTACTGAACGCGAGTTCACTGTTGGAGATTGGGTATATCTAATGTTACAGCCATATCGACAATCTTCAGTTGCACATTCTCCATCACAGAAGTTGGCTCCAAGATTCTACGGTCCTTACCAAGTAGTGAAAAGAATTGGAACTGTTGCCTATAAACTTGCATTGCCTCCTGGTTCTCGTGTTCATGATGTCTTTCATGTTTCACAGATAAAAGGTAGGGTTGGTGACTCGACTCCTTCTTCGACCACTCTGCCTCCTATCGATGCTCCAACTACTCTATGGAAATCTGCCAAAATACTGGATCGTGGGTTGTTTAAGAACAACAACAAAGCTATCACTAAACTTCTTATTCAATGGGAAGGAAATTCTGTCGATGATGCTACTTGGGAGCTGTATGATGATTTTATGGCACGCTATCCAGAATTTGCGCCTTGAGGACAAATCGCTATTGGTGGGGACTAAAATGTTACAAATCTAGATTATGTGTACGTGTGAATGGTATTATGTATGTGTTAAGGAAAAATAGCCACAATGCCCCAATTTGGGAGGCATGGTTGTGGAAATGCCCCGGATTTTAAAACAAAGTTAAAATACCCCAATCCGTTAACTTTTCCATCCAAGCTAGTTAAATAGTGAATTTGGCACACATGTGACTTCACACATGTGGAAAAAAGATAATAATAACCCTTTAGGGTTAAGGGTTTTAGGGTTCAGGGTTAGGGTTAAGGGTTTCAGGGTGTTGGTTGTGGTGGTGGTGACGGTGGTTGTGGTTGTGGTGGTGGTGGCGGCGATGGTGGTGGTTCTGGTGGTGACGATGGTGGTGGCGGCGTTGGTGGTGGTTCTAGTAGTGGTATGGCACTGGTGGTGGTGGTGGTGGAGTTGGTGGCGGTGGTGGTTCTGGAGATGGCGGCGCTATTGGTGGTGGTGGTGGAGGTAGCGGTGATGGAGGCGGTGGCGGAGGTAGCGATGATGGAGGCGGTGGAGGTGGCGACGTCGGTGGTGGCGGTGGTGCAACAATGGTTAAGGTGGTGGTGGTGGCGAAAATATGACACGTGTCGCAATATTAAGGGTTTGTTAATTATAAGAAGAAAATGTCAATTTAATAAAAATTGGGGTTAAAAATAACTTTTCTTCACATGTGTGCGAAATTGACCATTTAACTAGCTTGGATGGAAAAACTAACGGATTGAGGCATTTTAACTTTTTTTTGAAAACCTGGGGCATTTTTGCAAACGACACCCCCAAATTGGGGCATTTCAACTCTTTCCCCATGTGTTAATTAGTTATGAAACTATCCTACAGATTATCTTGTATGGTTGTAACCGTCAAACATGGACCTATATATATAAGGGTTCCTTCTGTAATGAAGTTGAGCAGAAATAAAATGTTATTTACTTAGATTAACTTGTAGAATATTACCTTGATCTAGACAAGAACCTAGCATTAGGCATATCCTACTACCCCTATGGATCATTTGTCTGCTTCAAACATCGGTATTGCAAATTGCTCCTAATTTCTAAAGACTTATAATCAATTTTTTGCGAACAATCACTGTCACTACCGGATTTTCACTGTTTTTTTGTTGAGTTTACAGAGAAGGACTTAGACTAGGAGATCCCATTGTCAGGGGTCAACTACGTAGAACAAGACTGGAGGAACGAGGGGCTCAGGATGGGAGGACTTCTCTATTATCATTGATAAACAAACTGGTGTACTTGTAGGAAAACATGGATCTGATTTGGCTGGTGAATGCGATACGATTCTTCATGCTTTCGCTCCTTTGGGATATCATGGGAAAAAAATTCGTGTCCAAGATAGGGAGATATTAATTGAACAACTAAAGGTATTCACAATTAAATTATCTCTATGGTCTTTTCTTGTTTACTTTTGAAATAAATATTTGACTCACACCTCTTATTTGTCATGATGGTGTAGGATAATTTCATACTAGACACCACAAGACCATCTGTTAGGAGATTTCTGAATTATCGTATGACAAAATGATATACCAACTTTAAGCGTGAAAAGTTGATGCATTTTAGAGAGTATGCAACTATCGAAGAGGCGCGGGGTAATCCTTTTGGGAACATCTCACCAGCAAATTGGTCAAGTTTGTGTGACCTCTTTGTTATGGAGAGTATTAAAGTGAATAAATGGTTACTGTACTTTGGAACATATAGGTGATATATATATTTTAATCCTCTTGCAGGTACTAACTTTAATACTTTTCTTAAATTTCAGAAATGCCGTGATCGTCATGAGAATTTAAGGCCTCAAGGGCATACATTGTCAGGTTCAAGGGACGACAAAGGCTTCAAGGGCATACGTTACAAGTTTCACGGGACGAAAAAATCAATCTATACATAGAGAAAATGGAACAAATTAAGGAAGCCAATGCAAGTTCCAAACACAATGCACTCGGTTAAAATATTGGTTCTTGATCCAGCTGATTCTCCAACCATTGAAGATCCAGAAGCTGCTTAGTGCTTAGTTTTATGTTACTCCTTGTTTTCAGTATTTCAGAAGTGTTGTCTTTTAAATAGTTCAATTGGCAGCCATGAGTGCAATTACTTCTTAAGTTATCAGAATATTATTCTGTTTAAATGGTTTTCCTTTCTATATTATTTTCGTATTTTGATGAATTACATAGACTACATTTGTTGCTGATTATTTTGGAAACAAACATAGTTGATTGAAAAAAAAGGTTTTCGCAGCGAATCTATTAAAAACTAAGTTTATCCTCACCTAAAAGAATTATTTGGAGACAAAAGAAAATCGTACAATATTTTTCGTCGAAGACAAATATATTGGTCACCAAATTTATTTGCAGCAAAAGCATTTGTCTGTTTAGTCTATTTTCATGGATAAAATTTGTAGTTTCTAAAATGATTTATTCCGAGATAAAAAATTTTGTTCAGAAATAACTTTTCAACAAAAAATATATTCGTCTCCCAAAAATAATTTTAAAAACGATATATTTATTCCCTGAAAAAAGTTTATGTGACAAACAAAATTTGTCTATTATTTTTTTTTCCAGCGACAAATATATCAGACACTGAAAAAACTAATTTTGGGACGATTTTCTTGTCACTAATATTTTTTTATTCCGAGACTATTTTTTTGTCTATAAAATGAATCTTTGCGGACTAAATACATTAGTCAATAAAACATATTTGGAGACCAATTTTCTTTGGGTATAAAACTCATTTTTAATGGTTGAAATATTTGTCTCAAAAACCATTTTTAAAGACGGCGGTACCGATCATCCAAAGCTCTCTTTGGAGACAAAAACACTTGTTGGTAAAGTATGATTTAAATACAAAGTACGTTGTCGCTGGAACTTATTATTGAGACAAAACTTAATTGTCATGAAAATATTTAATGAGAAAACAAACTTATCGCCGGAATTAATTTTGATGACCTAATTTTTCGACGTTAATTTTGAACTTTGAATACAACTTACGGTAGTCATTGAAAGATGTATACAATGACAAAAAAATTGGTGTCACCAAAATTATCTCCTACGACCATAAAAAGTTTCCACGACGATGATTAAACGACAATTTTGTTTTCGTTCCAAATTTTATTTGGCGACTAAACAAGGTAGTTCCGTGACA
This sequence comes from Papaver atlanticum, assembly GCA_023531105.1. Classification (NCBI taxonomy): domain Eukaryota; kingdom Viridiplantae; phylum Streptophyta; class Magnoliopsida; order Ranunculales; family Papaveraceae; genus Papaver; species Papaver atlanticum. Next base: position 2,651,310 of record JAJJMB010001336.1, read on the forward strand.
AAAATATTTGTCACTAAATACCCATTTTCTTGTATTGTCTCAATATTCTTTTAGCAAGCTGTAAATGTATGTCAGTTGGTTGGTGCATAAATTGAGATACACATTTGACCACATAACTGATATCTGGCCTTGTAAAGGTTAAATATTGTAACCCACCAACCAAACTTCTGTAAGTAGAAGTATCATGTAAAATTGAACCATCAGAAAGAGAGATTGCATTTACTAATTCCGAAAATAAATATATATTGCATATTTTAAGGATTTTTGAAATTGGTAGCTCTTGTTTCCAGACAAGCCTTGGTATCACCTATAGAAATAAAGGAGTTTTGTATTCTTACAAACTCATCCCTTGAACACACATCTTGATTAATTGTATGGGAAGTCAACTTGTTAAGAGATAAGAGTAATCTAATTGGGTGAAACAGCTTGCACTGCCTTCGTTTAAAGTCTTATTTGGGATCAACAAGTCTTTGGAAGTACCATTGGTGGAAAACTAAATCGTATTTTTATTTCGATTGTCCTTGCCAAACTGTGAATTTTGGGGATTCTGAGTGTTATGGTATAAAACGTGCACTTAAGATCCATGTTGAGATATCCTATGACATTCCTGAGTATGTGGTATATGACATATGCTTAGGGATCATTTGCATCATGGTATGGGACGTATGCTCAGGAAATCCAAATCGATAAAACTTGTCCATGATATTTTTTATTTTGAACTTCAGGACGAATTTCTTTAAAGGGTGTAATAATGTGATACCCGTATTCTGCGCATGACGCATGCTCAAAAATGCGTAACGGCTTGAGATGAAGCTTCATCTCAAGCGTGTGTTTCTCATGTAGGGCATGTTGGCCCAAAATTGAAATTGCATCATTGTGGTGGTCCATCACGCAAGTGAATGCTGGCTAAAAGCTAACACATCATAATGATGCATTTCACAAGTTAAACATTGACTGAGAACTAGAAATGCATCACTTCAAATGGTTTCCGAAGGTGAACTATGGTCTGTGCTTGACACATTCGAGCAACATATGAGGGTACGAAGGAAGCCACAATGATTTTCAAAAATTATGGTCGAGTACCTTATATCTCATATAATTCAAGGTGATTGCGCCATTTTGATATGTCATATCATCGAGGTTCGGTATACGAGACAAGAAACAATTGTTGTCATATTTGATGAGGTAGTTGCAATCCCTTCATTGGATGTTCATACTTCCTATAAATACATTCGGTGTAGGCATGCATCAATTGCAAATTGTCATTTCAAGGAAAAAGTTAACCGATATGCAAGTTAGGGGAACTTTCATAAGCCACTTGCATCACAGGGATGATGCAATGCAAAGATATCATGAGACTGACTGATGCACCCTTGGAACGAGCAATACCAATACATGCATCCAGCTCAATGTCGAGGCTAAGTAAGGAAGCTAAAAATAGTCTTGTAATGTCCTATATATAAGTCCAAGGTATGCCCTATATATGCTTGGACAATACTCGTAAATCTGTGTTGCATGCTATGTACTTCACCATTAGCCTTTATGGCCCTGCACCCTTAGCAAAACAAGCGCAGGTTTGGAACGATGAGGAGATATGCATAAAAACTTAAGCTTGTAAAGAAAAATCAACGTGCATTTTCCTAGGTAAAGTGAAGCTTTATGGCCCAACCATTGCATCATAGTGGACCATCAGGGAGTTTGGGACTGCTGAGACACATCTTCAGAAGTGAAATTTTCCGGGCCGTCACAGTTGGTGTCAAATAAATTTATGAGATAACACCTACGATTGTGCGTTTTGGACTCATTAGTGCTTACGACGGACCGGAAAATCTCACCTGAGGCACCCAGACGCGCAGGCCAAAAAATTCCCAGTGTGCTACTCATGAACGAAGTGACCATGCCTTAGAGTTTCAGGTTCACCAGGAAAGTGTACGTCCATTTTACTTTCCACACATGTTGTGCAAACATGATGCCTTAGACGTATCTTCCACACCTTTCCAACTTACCATTGTTCTGCGAAGGGTATATAGCCTTGAAAGCTAATGCTGATGCATTTAAATGCATCATGCCTTCTGAATCCTGTCAATGCATAGCGCATACCTTGGACTTGCACATAGGCCATTTCAAGCCTATTTTCGCATCCTTACTTCACTTTGGCATTAAGTTGAATGCATATACTGATCTTGCTTGTACCAAGGGTGCATTAGTCAGGCTCATGTCGTACTTTCTTTGTATCATCCATGTGATGCAAGTGGCTTATTCAATCTCACTAACTTGCATACCAATTTAGCTCACTTTCTTGGCAATGCCCAATTGATAATTGTTGCATGCCTACGTCAAATTGATTGATAGTAAGTATGAGTATCTAAGGTTTTGACTACAACTTACCTCATCAAATATGGAATCAATAATCTCTTATATCGCAATGCGGATCCAAATGATATGAGTTATCAAAATGTCAGAATCACCTCATAATTGGATGATATGAGCGACAAGGTGTTGGACCACTAATATTGCAACTCATTGCGGCTGCCTACGTACCCTCGTCCATGGCTAAAAGGGATCAAGCAGTGACCGTAGTTCACCAATGTCGGGATTAACAACTAAAAACAACTCCTAACTAAGGACAAAGGAAATCAATGTCTAGCCCTTATAGGACTGCTGATGGTAGATTTTTTATAAAGACTGAATTCGTAAAATCACATCGGAAATTATGCATCTCTGATCAGCATCAGAAGCATAAAAAATTCATGTATTCGCGTTCCACAAGAGAAGTGAATTGTGGCCCTGTAACCTCATCAAAACAATAATACATGGCAATGTTAGATCCTCTGAGGCAGAGCTTTCAATATTCCATGTATTTTATCGGTTATACTGAGTGGCTCAGTATCTCTTTTAATGTTCAGAATTCATTTGAAAGATGTCTCTGGTGCTGCAACTTATCCCAGAATAATATTCAGAATAAATATGATATTGTTATCTCATATCTGAATCAATTAAATGGTCCTAGACAAATTTCCTGCTAGTATTGAGCGACTATAAATTGAACGTAGTGTTGTATTCATATGATGAATTCCTAGAAAAGTATACTAATTCACCCTAATATTTATCTACTTCAATTCATGGCTTTTCTCAGCTAAATTCATGAATTATTAATAAATTATTCACCTTATGGCATAAGGGCCACCATCGAGTAAAAGGCACGAGTGTATTTAGTAATAATGCTCCAAAAAAACATCAAAAACATGGATGAATAAGGATATGGAAGTATGATCGAATAAAGAAAGTAAGAGAGAGAAAATAATAATAAAATAATGGAAACCACACGGGTGGCGTCCACCCGGCCGGCCATGCCGCCGGTTTTGGACTGGAATGTAGTTGATCCCTAACCAAGTCTCACACTGATTAAGGTACAATGGCGTTCTTTACGCCTCTTGAATCTCGCAAGACCCTGCGCACTTGATTCCCCTAGCTGACGTCCTTTACAGCCTAGAAGTTGCTACCACCCAAAGTCGAAGACTTATAAACAAATATGTCTCCCACGGATAATCCTATTATATTTGTTGTTTCCGTATTAAGATAAAGATCAAGGTGTACAGGAAAAACAACTAATAATATGGTCTTATACTCCCGAAGAGCATCCTAGAATATTAGTCACCTCACAATAACCTAACTGATTAACAGAATAAGTTATTGCGGAATCAAAAGAGTTTGAGACGAAGAAACTGTTGTGATTAATTTTTATATCTTACCTATCGGAGATAAATCTCGATAAAATCTTAGAGAAGATTAAACTCAATAGATAGAAAAAGTAAGATCAGGATACGCAACTACAAAGAAAACAGTTGGACCTGGCTTCATGAATCTCAAGCGAAGTCTTTAAGTCATTAAACCTAGTAATGGTTTTCAGAAGAACTGGAAACCTAGGTTAAGAGAGAATCGACTCTAGTTTGCAACTAGGACACACAAAGTGTCGGGATTAGGTTTCCCATATGCTAAAGCTTCTCCTTATATAGTCTTTCAAATCAAGGTTGTTTACAATCAAAGCCAAGATAGCTTAGTAACAAAGCAATTAATATCCACCGTTAGATGAACACCTGATTTAAGATTCAAGCTAAGTTTTCTTAGAAAATAAGCAAACGATCTCCAGTTTGGCTTGATACACACAAATGAAATATACTTATATTCATATATGGATGAACCGTACTTAAACGTGTATAACAAGTTTGCTCAGTAACAGTTAACCGAAGTTAGCCATATAAACACCTTTAGCTTAGCTATATTCATCTAACACTTCCAGACTCAATCTGATAATCAATCAATCATGATAGATAATCAAGTATATCTAAATGTGTTTTAAGAGAGTTGTTCAAATGTTAACTATCTCATAAAAATATCCGTGAAGCATTTGAAACAAATTCGGTTTGGTTTGTAAGTATACAAAGTACTTATATAAGAAACAATTCATGAACATAATGCCACGGTTTGCAAACCGAGTTTGTGTACCTTAATACATTAAAAATCCAGGGACTTTAGTTGGCAAACAGAGTTCGCAAACGAACCTGAGTTCATGAGTATAGATAATAGTTAGCATACAGAGTATGTGAACAAGTTGTCATACTTACCGATTTTAGAACCTAACCACTGATTTCGCAAAATGAGTTCACGAACTACCGTTACGGACCTTGCCTAGTTTTTCCGTTCGCAAACACTGTTCACAAACCATAGCTACGGACCCATCACATATAAACTCATTCGCAAACAAGAGTTTGGATCCAAAATAGTACGTCACGGTTCGCATATTGGGTACGCATACTGTAATGTATCCAGACATTGGTAGTAGTTCTAAAACTCTCGTTAACCGATTTGAAACATCTTTAGAAGACGACAATGGTAATCTTACACATATAACTAGCTTCAAGTAATTTTTAAATGATTATTTGATCAATACGAAACATCCCGAACTAACATCAAATGATTGTCTCACACATATCATGTAAGATGTTCAAGGTAATTTTCACATAATCATCTTGACTTTATATTTAGTTTCCAACAAATGAATTGTTTACAACTAAAGTTGTCAAGTAAATGATGAAGCATTCTAATCTTTAAACTCGTATTTCGAGAATTATATAAATGAGATAAACTCGACTCGAAATTTCAAATGTGTATAACACAAAGTCGATATAGCTATACGACTTAGTTCCATTAGTACATAGAATTGAATAGACTTCTGAGTGACAGATAAGTTTTAGTCTCCACATACCTTTTATCGTCGAAGTTCCTCCAAGCTCTTCGGTAGATCTTCTTCTTCAATTGGTGAACGCCGTGAAGTCTAAAGCTCAACTACACACTTCTATCCTAATCTGAGACATAGTTGTAAGTAGACTAGAAATCAAGATATAGTTTTGATCAACTAAACTTGACAAACAAGCTTGAGATAGCAACGCTTGAGAGTTCGACCGAGCAGTGCTCTAACAAATAGTACGAGAATCCGTTGCATATTAGTTTACTATCACGGGAGGCCGTGACAATACTATTATTTTTATTTTATAAATTAAATTTTGTCAAAAATAGGATGGGAGGCTGTGGCATATTATCTTAATAGCACCGGAGGCCGTGACAATATTATATTTTATTTTATTTTATCTGGGGAAATCAGTTGTGAAATCACCGGGGGAACCAAAATACACCACCAAATTTTTCGTAGGCAATCTGTATAAACAAACTTAACACAACTCCGAGAGTAAAAACTCAATCAAGGAAAGTGTCTAGAGTTATCTCTCTCTCTCTCTCTCTCGTTGTTAGAACGTTTACAGAACTGAATCCATGAACTTAACTACAAAGAAAGTTCTTGGACGGTAGCAAAAACCAATATCCAAGGATCAATCAAGTCTTACCCAACTAACAAGGTTAAACCTAGCTACTGTGATTGATCAATGCGCAACCTGTGATATTTCAATCAATAATGCAGAAAAAGAAATAACACATACACCAAAAAATTTGTTAATGAGGAAACCGTAAATGCAGAAAAACCCTAGGACCTAGTTCAGATTGAACACCAAACTGTATTAAGCCACTACAGACACTAGCCTACTACCAATTAACTTCGGTCTGGAATATAGTTGAGCCCGAACTCAGTCTCCCACTGATTCAGGTACAGTCGCGCTCCTTACGCCTCTTGAATCCCAGCAGGGCTCCGCGCAATTAATTCCCTTAAACGGTCTCACACCAACTAAGAGTTGCTGCAACTCAATTGAAGACTTTAAATCAAATCTTCCTCCCACAGATTAAGCCTATGATTTGATTACCTGATTTACGATCTAAATGGGTGATCAGATCATACGGAAGATCCAGGTGATGGAAATTGATGGCAACTTGACAAAAGTATGGCTATACTCAAAATCCGGACTTATGCAACCCGAAGTGCATCCTAGATTATCACCTCACAAGTATAAAATTTGCGGAATCAACAAAGTATGAGACGAAGAGACTTTGTTGATTACTATCTATCTTGATCGATGGAGCAAGGCTCTACGAACAATCAAGATCAGGATACTCGAGTTATCAAGATAAAAGATAACTGGACCTGGCTTCACGAATCCAAATGAAGTCTTTGTAGTCGCTAAACCCTAAAAGGGTTTCTGGAGATGGCGACTCTAGATACAACTAGGACACACCAAAAAGTAGTGTCAGGATTCAAAGATCCCAGTTGCCAGGAGTTTTCCTTTTATAGACTTCAAAGCCTAGGTTACTTTAGGTTTAAGCTAAGATAGCTTTGGAACCAAGCAATCAATATTCACTGTTAGATGATAGCTTTGAATCTTAATCACATATACAAGATATACACTCTGGTTAGGTAAACCGTAACCGAACCATGCATAAAGACTATGTCCAACATGGTTAGCCGAAACTAGCCGATTTGAACTTTAAAAGCTTAACACTCATTTTCATGTTCACTAAGATATTAATATTTAGTCACAATCATGTGATCAAATGAGTCTAGTGTTAATTAGAGAATTGATCAAATGCAAATCACTTCATATAAATAGTTTAATTACACTTGAATCATAATCGACATACTTGGTAAATGTACAAAGTACAATTACTTGAATCATTCGTGAACCGGCTGAGTCAAAGTACGCGAACCGGTTTGCAAACTTATATGCAATGACCGAGTTCCAGAGTTCACGGAACTTTTGCAGCTCACGTACCGGTTTGCAAACTTGGGTGCAACTCAAAGTTCCGGAGTTAACAGAACTTTTCAAGTTCACGTACCGGTTTAAAAACTTAAGACATTTCAAATGGTTCCGGAGTTCACAGAACTTTTTCAGTTCACGTACCGGTTTGGCTACTAAACTGGTTCTAGAACATAGAACTGTTTTGGCTCGCATATCGGTTCGATTATTTTAACCTGGTTCCCTACCACAGTTCCAACATGGTTTGCATACGAATATGCATACCTATCCGGATCACGAAACAAACAGATTTTCCCATGATGTACATACGAATATGCATATCACACAAATATGAAAGTCGATATATAGCTACTCCGCTACGTTTACGAATACATATAATACGGCTTCAGACATATAACAGTTTTCTCAGTTTTTAAGACTGATAACACTGTCTTGTATTCCGAATGTAGTAAATCCAAATCAATTCGAAACATTCCTGAATAATATCAATGACAAATATCACTCACTACAAGAAAAGTCGCTTTTAGTGGAAAAATATTGTGTCACGAAAATTAATTTCTTCGTTGCAAAAAGAATTCAGCGGCGCAAAAAGTTTCATCACCTGTAGCGAGTCGTTGAAAGTGTTCTGTGACGTCCTTAAGAAATCATCACCGAATTTTTTTAATTAGCGACATAAGTCTTTTTGCCACCAAAACTATCTTTTCGTGAGCAAATAAAATTGACAATGTTCACTAATTTTGTGATGAAGAATTTTGTCACTCTAGGTATTATTGGTGAGGAAAATATTTTATCACTTAAAATAGCTTTAGCCGTGAAATTTGTTCGTCTCAAAATATACTTATCGTGAAGAAACAAATTTGTCACATAAAATAGTTTTAGCCGCGAAATTTGTTCGTCTCAAAATATACTTATAGTGAAGAAACAAATTCGTCACATAAATAGTTTTAGCCGCGAAATTTGTTCGTCTCAAAATACATTTATAGTGAAGCAACAAATTTGTCACCTAAATAGTTTTAGCCGCGAAATTTTTTTATCTCTGAAAAAATAATGATTTAGCAGCGGAATAAATATCATCCCAAAATAAAAAATCAATAGCAAAATTCAGTCATCTCTAAAAACAAGTATAATGACCAATAAGGATTGTCTCTGTATGGTCATTTCAATAACGAATCTCATCGTCTCCAAAACAACCTTACCTGCAAATATAGTCGTCTCCAAAAAAAAAAAATTCAGACAAACTCATTCGTCTCAAAAATTATTAGAGACATAACACTGCCCTCACCATAACTATTTTCTCATCTACCAAACTCGTCACCATTTTTTCTTTGGTGACTAGCCTAGATTTAATATTATACAAAAAATAAATATAAATAAATAAACATTTAAATAAATAATATAAGTTAAATAAAAAATAATTACCCATTAAAATAATTTTTTTATACAAGATCCAAACTAGAAAAAAATAAACTCTACCAATAAATAAATAAATAAACATCACTACTAGAAAAGAAAAAAAATACTAAGACTAAAACATTAATGTGACTGCATTCAACTTCCAGTTCAGATTTTGTGGGGGTCTGGGTAATGGCGATAAAGGATAAAAGCAGGGCCATTACTTTCGGCGTCGTGGGATCTAATAAAAGACTTCAAATGTTTTAATATCGATTCAAAATGTTGCTCCCAGATTTTGTAATGAAGACATGGAAATGATTCTCCATTTGCTTAAACAAGAAATTTTCCCTGACCATCTCTACTTAGGTTGAACTATCGATTGTAATATCCTAGGGACAATGATCATATTTATACCGGAAAACTTAGGTTGAACTAACGATGGTAATATATCTGCTTTGCCAAATCCTAGGGAGAATGATGCATCATATCTATGCCGGAAAAAAAGAAAATAACAATTCACAAATTGGCATAAATTGAGCCGGATACCAAACAAAACATCTTAAATGATTGGAAGGCGAACACGCAATTCTGCATAATCAGACCTTTACTACTATGGGCATCAACACTCAAGTGTCATATGTTTTCCACTTCGACTTGGAAAAAAAGAAGCCCACAAACTACACTGCAGATGCACACAAGTTACCACCAACAGGCCAACAGATTAATAGAAGGAAAAAAACAGAACAAGATGTCACAACAATGAGTATGAGCCATGTAGCAGTTGAAATACAAAAACGCTTAAAAACAGACTGCATCCCCGAGATAATTACACGATTAGGTCATATTCATGTTAGCACATCTTACACTAGTTAGTAGTAAACATATGAGCCTGCAGTTTCTAGATAGAAGCAAAGTTTATAACCACAAAACAAAAGGTGAAGCAATCACAGCTACACATAACATGTGATGAACGCTATAAATTGTCGAAACTGCAAAGCTGCAATGTCTGTGTTGTTACATCTTAAGCCTGAACACTTTCAAAACTATAACCAAAATACGCTAGTGTCTCAAATACTATACCTAATATCTATACATATGTATATATATATTATGCTACTTTTTTGTATGTACCATAAAAGGATTTCAAAGATTCCAAGACAGGTGTTATATGTGTGTGTTGATCATCATCATATCCTAGCCAAGAACATGTCTTACCGCATTTCAAACATTCCAACTGGTAGCCGACAGCACGTCCTGGTCTGAGCCTGTTACTATTCATAGTAAACATATAAAGGCCACCTAGATTAGAACAACCTTATGAAGCATATCGGGGTACGATGAAGCAATCAACTCGTGCACGTTAAGACATCCTGAACTTCCCATATCAACGGCAAAAAGCCCACTGCCTTTGCAGTCATAAGTAACAATAATAAGAGATCAAATACAACTGTAAATTCATAAAAAAGATAAAGTAGCCACTGATAACTCAAACATTAGCGAACATATCCCCATTACATACCACTAACATACTTAAAAACTTGTCTAATAAAATAAATATATAATAAGCCCACATAATCTTGTTCAAAGCATTGAAAACCATTCTTCGCCATGATGCGGATCAGCTTGAGGAGTATATGGATCCATGACGATTACACCATCCTCACCTAATTGCTTTAAAGATATTAAGGTATTAAAATGCGTTGTAACCTCAGTAGGCACACGGAACTGCACCAGATCTGTGATCGGTGTAGAGTAACGTAGCAAGTTTATAAAGAAGTGTACACAATGGTCCTGAACTGCAGATGCCAGCGGAACACTGGATATGCTAACCGGGTCCTTATAAAGCCCCTGCCAGTTGATTTCCCTCTCTACCCCATTGTTATTTTCCTCAATATAAGCAACACTGGCAGGTATGTAATGATTTTTCATGGTTGGATCTCTATGTTGGTCGCTATAAACTAGCCGTTGGAGGGAATAACATAGCTTACCATTATAGACATTTAATAGGCGGGGGCATAAGGAGTCTGCGAGAATTGGTGGAGAAAGAACCATGGTGAATGTCACTGTATTAAGATCAAATACCGCAACTCTATTATGAACATCCAGAAAATGAAGAGCCCCACTTGCAAAGACGCCATGCACATAGTGTTTAATTTGAAGATCGGGAAGTTGGGGGTATGTGTGAGGCCCATCCCAGAGGTTCTTACCAAGTGTGTAAATCCATACACTGAGAACACCAGGCTTACCAATTTCAAACATGGAAACAACTTGATATTGTTTAGTAGGGTTCAGGGTATACCCAAATCCACAACTTAAATGGCTGCCATTTTCAATATTAGGAGGTTGTATGTGTTTGATTTCTCTGGTCATTGGATTTAAAACGGATACACCGCCATTTCTATTAGAAGAATAACACACTAAACCATCAACAGAACCAATTATGCTAGAACCAGATGATCTAAATTTGTAAAGGCCTGAGCAGTAGAAGTTGTAAAACCTTGGTTCGGGTACTGCGTTAACATCTGAAAATTCCATAAAGCTAGTTCTACCATGATCATTCGATATTAGCAAAGAAACAGTACCTGGTTTAGGTGGAGATACTAACGATTCTGAACGAACTAAACGTACATACCGCTTGCCAAGACCTTTCATCTTTTCCAGATCTTCCACTGGTAACCTTGCAAGTATATCTCTCACTGGACAGCATGGAAGATTATCCGAAAACCGAGAACCGAAGGCTTTTTCCAGTAACAAGTACCAAGTAGGTTGGAGAAAAAATCTCTGAAAAATCTAGCATAGTTTTTACGCCGGCTTGCCACACCTTCCACAACCCACATTACGTAGACAAAGAGAACAAAGAAAATAGATCTAGATCGGTTCAAGTGAAAAAAGATAAGCGAGAAGAAAAGAGAACAAAAGAAAGGCGGCGAGGAAGTAAAAGGAAGGCAGATTAGGGTTAGGTTTACATATCTTTTTCTTCCATTCAGTTTTATACTACTTTAACTTTATGAAGGCACCCCAAACTCTACATGGGGCGGACCCTAAACTTTCATGTCGAACTGTTTGTTCTTACATGCGGACGGGGCCACGCGTCAGGCAAGATAGATTAAAAATGTTTGAGCCCAATAAGAGAAATTTATTGGTTGGTCCTAGGCCCATATAGTTATTTATAGTAGGGTTCAATTGTATTTGTACTTAGTGAAAACTACAGTCAAACCCATTTTAAAGATCTTCTTCACTGTGAAACCCACAGTCGGAAATCTTCACGCGCGTACCCATTTTTTGGGTTGAAATTTTCCTCACATCCATATTATTTCAAATTATAAAATTATTTCTTCTCTTCTTTTTTTGTTTTTTTTTCTTCCGTGATTGATTTGATGGAGTGGTTAGGTGGAATTTAAGGTTTCATATGATTGTGAATTTGAAGTGGTTTTATTGTTGAAGATCGATGTGGGATTTGGAAGTTGAATTGCTGATGTTGTTGACGATTGAGGAGTGTGATGGAGTTTGGAGATGATTGAGCTCATGCTGGTTCTGATGGGTTTAATTGGGTTATTATATAGAAGGTTAGGGTTTACTGAAGGTATAAAAATTGAATTACTGGAAGGTGTTTTTGAATTAGTAGATGGAAAAATGGATTTACGGTGGTTGTGTTAGAGTTTATAATGAAGCCATGAAGTTGAGCTGCAACAGAGAACAAAAAAGGAGAAATTGAAGTTATGTGATGAAATAACAAATGGATTTGGTTGATTATAAGGTCTGAGAAGGTTAATGGAGCTGTTACTGCCATGGGTTGTTGCTACTGAAGAATAGAGTGGTTGATGGGGGTTTGAAGCAAGAAACCGTTGTGATGAAGAACAGAAAGAGAATCTGGTAGTGACTGAAGCTGCAAAATGGTTGAAACACTGGTGGTGATTTGGTTGATGTTGTTGCAGTTAAGATCGGAGCAGGCGGAGATGATGGCTGAGTTTGAGATCCTAGTGGTGTAAGAAGCGGCAAGAAGTTGTTGTTGGTGATGGATTGCAGGTAGAGATGGAATGAGATGGTGGTATTGAGATTTGGATGAATGTGTTGTTGAGGCTGTGTCTAGTGATATGTTGTTGCAGTAGTGGTTTGAGTTGCTGCTGAAACTATTGGTTTGGCAAGAAGATGATGTTGCTGGGTGCTTGAGGCAGAGACTATGAAGATTGGACTAAATTAAAGCAAGAGTCTGAATGAATGGGTGAATTAGATGGATGTTTAGGACAGTGGGTTTGTCCCTAATTCACAGTTTCTAGGAAGAATGAACTGATGTTGTTGGTTGTGAAACTGTGACTGAAATGGTGAATGGCTAGGCCTGTGAGTTTAGAAAAGTTGCAGTACAGTGGTGGTGAATGTAGAATTGAATCTGTGGTTGGTATTGCAAGCGCAGTTACAGATGATACAAGACAATGGAGAGTATAATTCGTGGTTGGTCATGTGATTGAACACAAATGAGTTAGGGAAAGATATTTGTTGGCTGGTTTCATACGGACTGTTGCCGGAAGTTCAACAACAATGAACTGAAATTGGGTCTGATCGGGAGTGTAAAGAAAACACAGTAGAGATTGTTCTTGATGGTTGGAAAAAAAAGCAGTCAGTGGTGGTGAACTGGTGATAAGAGACATAAACTAAGAAGCTAGAACTGGAGTTCGCTGTGAACGGAAAGTGGGTCTGGAATGGTGGTGAGATTTTGGTGATGTTGTACATGAATGAAAGGGGTAGTCTGAACTGGGGTTAAGAGCAGCAGTCAACTGCATTTGGGTTTAATTGGACATTTTGAGAGACTAGACTTGATTGAGATAATGTGCCTGCAAAGAAAAGATGGAGAATGTAGAGATGAGTGTGTTGGCTAGATTAGTCGAGAATAGATGGTCGTTGCTGTGGGTACTTGGCCGAAATCGGTTTATTGAGGGGTAAGCACCGAAACTGTGCGGTGAAACAGGTGGTGTTCATCTCGTTCAGAGTATAGGAGATTGTGGAGAATTATTGGCTCGAGTTGGTAAGAACTGGGTTTGGCTTATATGTCAGTTGAATGCAAAATAAACCCACTGATCTTAGGTTACAAACTTCACATAAGAAAGAACAAAAACTGTATGTCTAGTTCAAGGTATTGACACTTGAACTCAATTGCAAATAATGGATTTTTTTTATGTTAGGAAAGTATATTCTGTTCATAATAGTTGAATAATCTGATATGCAGCTATGGAATTGGTTGCATAACCTGTTATGCATCTACAAAAATTTATGCAGTCCAGAAAATGGTTGCATAACACGTTATGCAGCAACTTTTTTGTTAGTATCGAAACCAACAAAAAATAAAAATGCATAACTTGTCATGCACCTAATAGAGGGGAATTCTTTTGAAAAACTTACCCCATACGGTTATACAAAAACAAATGCAACAACTAATTTAAAGTAATGGCAAGTGTTATAAATACATTATACAAGAAACCTAATAGAGGGTCACATTCCAATATAAGGGTTTTACATGGATTTAAAGTTTGTTATAGGGTGTCTTGATATAATAGTAACTGTCTAAGTTATCCTCCATTTAAAATAAAAACCTAAAAACTAAAATCAAAACCTAATTCTAATTCAAAAATCTGCTCCTCTTATTCTTTTAAACTTCATCTCCTTCATCAACCTTAATTCCTTCCTCTCTTTTTGCAATTGAAATCATTTCATCGACTTCGATAAATCGACGATTCGAAAAATCGTCGATGAAATCTCTATTAAAAATGCCGAAGAAGTGATGGAAATCAACAAACCAGTTACGTTTGAAATGGTAAAATTTATTGAAATCAGTTGAAAAAAATTAGATTTCAGAACCATTCCCGGTTGGGTTTCTCTTAAATACCCAACCGTAATTGTTCTATAGTTGGGTTTTACCCAGTTACAGTTGGGTTCGACCAAGATCAAACCTAACCGTAAAACCAAAAAAAGTCAACCGTAATTGTTTTATAATTGGGTTTCTTCTGTTTTACCCGGTTACGGCTAGGAGTTCTTGATCACCTAACCGTAAATTTGTCTTACGTTGGCTACGAAGGAAAAAACCCAATTATAAACCTTTTTGAAAAGCTAATAAATTCAATCTTTTTACGTACTTTCACCAATTTTGAGAAATAAAAGGGACATTGGTTGGGTGATTCGAAATTTGGGGTTTAGACTTTTAGTTGGAAAAGAATCTCCAAAAATTTCTCTTTTTTTCTACCTTTTTGTTCCTACCAAAATACTACACTTAATCCGATCTTTTATCACTAACTATATAAATTTTTTATCAATCTAATCATTAGCTAATTAGATTATTAACACTAACTAAATGAGGGATGCTTAGCTATTATGAAAATATTTTAGATAAGGGATTTTTTAAATTACTAACGGGTGACCCGGTTTTGTCCAATTAGTGAAGCCCCTCTATTGGAATACAAAGCCCCTATATTAGGTTTCTTACACAAATAGGAGAGAATCCGTTGGCGTGGTTATTTTCACACGATCTCACAATTTTGATGCTAATTTTTTTATAAATCCAAATGTAGTTGAACTTTGAAGCTAATGTATTGCTAATATATTCTTTTTAGAATGCTCTATATTCATATTAAAAATGTGCACACTCTGAGAGTATGACACTGTCATTTACCACTTGAAAACTCAGTTAAATGAGAACTAAAGCTTCAAATCAAAATGGTATAAACTACATCGTGAGATTTGTAAGAAATGTGAATATTTGTAAGAAGAACATATCATCGTAATATTAACTTCAAACATATTGTCATTTGGTTTTATAAAAAGATCGGCATCTAAATTATGAAATAGTGTGAGAATAACCACGTTAACAGATCCCGTCTTTTAAAAATAGGACAATTAAATTCAACTATTAGTCAAATTACTATTTAACCTCGTTATCATTTAGGTGCCATTTTAGGATAGGGGTAAAGTGAAAAAAACTAAAGTGGAGTACCGTATTTTTTTTGCTTCCATTATTCAATCGATGAACACCGTGAAGTCTAAGCTCAACTATACATTCTATCCTAATCCGAGACAGAGCTATAAGTAGACTAGAAATCAAGACTTACAGTTTTGATCACCTAAACTTGACAAACAAGCTTGAGATAGCAATGCTTTCGAGTTCGACCGAGCAGTGCTCTAATAATCTCCCGCTTTGTCAATTTTAGTGACAAACCCATCAATACATGTTGATTACAAAATAAATAAACTTTGTAGCTTCTCATCCAACATGCTTGATTTCCTTGGTTCTTCAACGTTCTTTGAATTCTTCGTTACTTCAAGTACTCCAGCGATTCTGAACGTGTTCAACTCAATATCATTGTTGTTGAAGATCCGTAGCTATAACAATACGAAAATAGTTGTTCTCAAATATTGTTATACAGTGTCATAGTATTATTACACAGCATCGAAGCTCAATTGTATCACAACTTTAACAATAATACTATGGTGATATGTATCACTCCCCCTTAGTCAATACTTCATCACACAATGAAAACCACTCCCCCTTACATAATGATCCGTAAACCATATGTATGTAGTGTGAACTACAAAATAATTCTCCCTCTTTTTGTCAATAAACATTGGCAAAGGTACAAAAACTAACGGGATCATAATAAAATTCTCAAACAGATTATTCATGACTAAAAGAGAACATATCAACTTGATTTCGATGATTTCACATAGTCGAAACTTAGTGTAGTCATCAAAGAGTTTATACAGATACAAGATAACTCCTACGGTATTCCACAACCGCACTCCCCACAAAGATTTGGCAATTAAGCACAAGTTCAATTAAGAACTCTCCCCCATTATATGTCATTCCAAAAGGAACAACAAGAGCAACCTTACTTTTACGAGAAAAGAAGGATTTCTTTGGACATTAACAAATTACATGAAACATGAATTTGTATCTAGAAAACTCGAATAAATTAACCAAAAGAAACCCAATGATTAATTTAATTGGAAATGCTCAACATAAGAAAACTTACAGAGCCATACAGTACTTTCACATAGAAGTGGATCAGGGAAAGATCAATACTGCGGAATATTCAAAAGTTCATTATATATTTTATCAATATTTGCATAAAGACATAATATACTTAACTTTTGACATATATGTGATAATTATAGTTCTCGGACGTAAACACACATATCTCATAACATATTTTTGCAATATATAAAACTAATAAAGATTAAATACTGCAAAATTATCTTCCAAATAACTAAGAATTTAAATAAATAAATCTAAAAACATTGCAAGATGAAATCGTTGGCAATAGCTATGTGAAATCATAATATTTCCTATTCCAAACCCTAGTTATCCTTCTTAAAAACAAAAGAATAAATTCTCATAAGAAGTTTCCTATAAATTATTTTAGCAAGAATCAAATGTTATTTCACTTACTTTACGACCACTTTCCTCTACCAATTTTTTTCCCAGAATAAATCCACTAGAGGAAATCTTTTCAAAAATCTTACGACTAGAATTATTTGTGAATCTAATTCTAATAGAGTCTTGGTCAATTCGTATGTTGAAACTCATAGGAGAAGGTAAGACTCCCCTTTTTGACATCTTCTTTGAATTCTTATCA
The DNA here is from genome assembly GCA_023531105.1 of Papaver atlanticum. Taxonomy (NCBI): domain Eukaryota; kingdom Viridiplantae; phylum Streptophyta; class Magnoliopsida; order Ranunculales; family Papaveraceae; genus Papaver; species Papaver atlanticum. Next base: position 2,668,519 of record JAJJMB010001336.1, read on the forward strand.
TCATTATTGATTTTCCCCATGAAACCTAAAACTTGAGAGAAAAAGGAGAAGAAAGATCTTACTTGATATGCTCCTTGTAGATGATGACAAGCCTTTGCCACTTTTAGTCCTCCAAAATTTGTTATAATGGAGTTGATACATGAACTCTAAAACATAAAACCCTTGTTCATGTATGTGGACAAGGTGATAAAGAAGAAGAAGGGTACGCGTACAGTAACCCTTAAATACCCTGACGTGGGCTTGGACCCGTTCAAGTACGAGGCCCGAGAAAAGAAAGCAGGATTCCTTGGTGGTTCAAGCAACCATAATTTTGACCAAAAACATGAGGTTCGCACACTGTGAGAATATGGTAAATAAGATAGTAGCAATCTACTTAACATTATTTCTCCTCAGGTAGACAGAACATAAACAGTCATAGGAGCTTTTATGAAGAAAAAAAATCATTTTTTTTTTAACCCACAATACAAAAACCACAAAACTAATCAGAATGTAGCTTGCCCCATCTCAAATTACATACACATGTGGTGAAGCCAATCTTGTCACCAAGAGGCTATATGGGCAGAGGATACCTCATGCACCTTCTCCGGTTGATATTTGTGAAATGTGCCAGTAGTATAATCATAGTAATGATGATACTCAGGGCTAATTGAGTTTTTTGACTCCTTTTTCTTACAATTAAGGAATTGAGTTTTTTGGTTTGGAACAAACTCAATAGAAACCTTTTCACTGGTTTTACCTGAGTTGTTAACAATACCCAACTGCACGTCATGAATACATGAAGTGATAGAGTCGGAGTTTTCACTCGTACCCATTTTTTCCTTAATCGAAATTAGTCGTTCCAAGGATATAAACATTTTTTCAAAAGCCTTGAATAGATCTTTGTCCATAGATCCATTATGATAGGATTCCTCGAAAAGATTGAGAAGTAGTCTAGTGAGGTTCCATATCCTTGAGCTTTTGTTTACATGTTTCCTGCCAGGATTCATTTTTGAGGAACCTTTACTTTTTCCTGTAGATTGTTTTCCAACATCTAAGATTTGTGAAGTCTTAGATGTCTCAAGATTATCTTGAGAGACCATAGGTCTAGTAGAAGATAAACTCTGAACAATCTTTAAGGATTTCTGGTGTGCGTTACAGATGCACAGAACAAGTTTTCCAAAGTGATTTCCCATAAGAACAAGCTTTAGGATCAAACAAACACAAACTTATCAGGTTTATCGTGTTTGCCTGCTCTAATACCAATTGAAAAAGCGGGGGTCTAACAACCACACCCAATATTTCATTCGAAAATCTATATGGACTAAAAATATAATTCCAAGAGAATCAATCAGATAGTAAGACTCAATCAAGGAAAGATATCCAAGAGTTATATCTCTGTTTCTCAATGTAATCGTCAAATCAAACATATATGAATCCGTTAGCCTGATTATTATGAGAAACAACTTGGACGGTATCAAAAACCAATATCCAAGTGTCAATCAATTTATATCAACAACCAAAGGTTGGATTTTATAATTGATTGAACTACGCACAACCTGTTATATTTCAATTATATAAACAAATATAATGCGGAAAAGAAATAACACATACACCATAAATTTTGTTAACGAGGAAACTGCAAATGCTGAAAAACCCTGGGACCTAGTCCAGATATGAACACCACACTGTCTATTGCAAAAATACTTCCAAACCTAGTTCTAACGATCAAAAGGGACATCAAATAGGCTCATCTGTTAGACGCGGATTGGTATCAAAAGTCTTCACTTAGTTTGAAGCAATTCTTTGGCTGTAAAGGACGTTAGATAGGGAATCAATTGCGTAGCTCCTTGCGATGTTCAAGAGACGTAAGGAGCACGAATGCAGCTGAAATGCTTGGAGGGTTAATTCGGTCTCAAGTACACTCTAGTCTGAAGTATGATAGTAGGATGATGTCTGTAGCGGATTAATGCATTTTGGTGTTCAAAGTTGGACGAGGTCCCGGGGGTTTTCTGCAGGTTCAATTTTTCTCGTTAACAAACCTTCTGGTGTCTTGTGTTTTTCCTTTTCCGCATTATATTGTTTTATCTTTATAATATAAATAACACCAGTAGTACTTAATCAATTTATGTAGTTTAAGTCCTTACTAATTTTGATTAATAAAGAGACTTGTTTTTGTTAAATTCTAAGCTAGAAAGATAAATTACAAGTTTCATACATATCAGAATTCAGATTGTCTTGATTAAGATGTGACTAGATTGATCTTCGATATTTATTTGTTCCATCGTCCAAGAACTCTTCTACACATTGACATTCACGGGCTTCGTAGCCTAGCACTAGTAAAAATCTTCACATGGGCCACACTTGATCACCGTTTCCCTAGGCTTAGGAAACATATAACCTAGAAGTAATCACTAACATGCTTCTCGGTTCTAAAAGATAATGTAATTAAAACAGAATTATAGGAGAAAACAGATAACACCTTTTACACACAACATGAAGTAGAAGATTGCTTCAACTCTTTTCCCCAGATATTGCGTCCATAGTGGAAATATCTATGAAAGATCCACCACCGGATGGATCTACGAGAATAAAGTTAAACAACCTAAACATATGTTATCCTAGCCTCGTCTCACTCAATGGATAAGAAGATGCTAGGAATAACTCCAGTCTCAAATGATAGCATGAATCCAGGTACCGCAAGATATTATTGTGGAATGCGTACACCTCATAAATCCAATTGCCACCATCTAAGTCTAGAATATAATAAGGTTTTGATTATATGATCTGACCCCGCACAGCAGGTTCACAAAAGGCCCAATCATTATTCGTAGGCCGAAGTCTCCAAATAATGACCATATCCAGTCATGAACCTAGAATTTATTCCTAAGTCAAGATCATTATACTACTAAGACTAAGCAATCAAGTATGATATGCACAGAGTGACTTCCCCAAATAGAATATAGTATATATAATATCTAACCGGGGTAAAGCCGGACTACTAAGTAATAATCAACCGGGGTAAAGCCGGACTACTATCTTAAGACAATAAAATGTAATAATATTTATCCGGGGTAAAGCCGGGATACTAGATAATATTCAAACAACGTAGCATTTCCCTACTAAACTTAGCCAAGAGCTATGGGGAAACACAGACACTCTTCGCGGGGAAATCACACAACGCATATCACACAACATACTCATTGAATTACATACAATATGCTTACAGAAATTAAAGACTCATCATGCTCGCAGATAAAGTAAACTTAATGATTACAAGAAGGTTACAAAGTTCCCACCTGATTTGATGACAAGCCTCGCCTACCTTGAGATATTCAGTCCACTTGTTCATCCTTTGATTCGATCGTTGTTAATGTAAACTAACTGTTAATCACACAAGCACTTCAATAATTCAGCCAATAGACTCATATAAGGTTCATAACATAGTATCATAAAAGTTTCCAGTTATAGGCTAAGTCGAATAACTAACGGTTCTACTTTTATTATGGTTCTATAACCTGATAAATGGTATTCTAGGCATAAATTAATATCTACTTATCCGAATAGGGTCAAATTGAGTATCATCGGAAAGCCCTCGAAAAACCCTACAACTTTACAGAAGGAACTGAAAGCTAATTCGGACCATAAGTGGTCCAAAAGTCCAAAATAAGATAATTTGGCCCTAACCCTATCTCACGGTTTGATCCAACCCGGACTGCTAATCTGCGAACCGACCCTAATCGGCCCGCAGTACAACCCGCTAGCCCTAACCCATGAACTGGTCTGACTCGCTACGAGTCAGACGGGTCAACCCGAGTCACCTAGCTGACTCGGTCATCTTCTTCACTTATTCTCTGAAATATTCCAAGTGTTGGAATGCTATACTCAGCTCATGAGGTCATCTTTAAGGGTCTCTAGATTAAATTATAGAAATCCAAGTTAATCAAACTCATGCTCGCTGAAATCACGGGATAACCCTCTACAAGATTGGTGAACTGAGTAGTTTCTAAATCCTACTCCAACCTATTGAAATAAGCCTACACTTATTGACACATGCGACTGTTTACACATGGTTTCAGCAGCGACGACTAATTTTCGATCATCTATATCTAACTCGGTTCCTAACGGAATTGGACACTCTTTATATGTACAAAACCACCATACGATGAACTATAATTCATGTTTATAGAGCTATTTCAAATTATCAACCTAAGGTACCTATAATCGTTCATACATATTGGGTAGAGAGCATAATACCACACATAAAATAATGATTCTCATGCATAAGACTTGATTGTTTCTAAGCTATACTCAATTTGTAACCTTAACCCAATACATAAACATCTTATGTAGACTAAATGAAATGATTAACTTGAATGGTTTAGCTAGTTTTCAATCATCACCATCAACTTATCATCACTATAACCAAGTTCATCATCACCAACAACAACATATTGATTCCTTCTTCTTCTCCTTCTTAAAAGATTAAACTACATATTATAGGATCCCAACTTTCACTCTAGCTACACATATGTGTATATAACCCTTTGCCTAGATTACAATATAGTTCTTCTTGTTATCCTCTCCAAATACTCTATTCACTTTTCTAAAGTTCACTCCCTTGGTTTTTAGTTGTTGATTACATATTTTCATGAAGAACCTAAACTAATCTATCAACCCATCCTCCATCTCTCTATCTAAAAGATAAGAATCATCTACTGTTTCCCAAGTAAGATCTAATACTGAGCTCTGATACCAACTTGTGATGCCCCAACCTAATCACCTGCTTAGCTAATGGGATTACAACCTAATTGAAGCATCAAACCTATATTACCGATCTTAAGAAACTAAGTTACATAAGTTAATTCCAAAAACAAACCCATACACTCTGATATTGTAGAAATGAAGAACTCTCTTGTGATATGAATATATTAATGAGTTGTTTTAAGAAAAAAGATATATAAAAGATTCATAATATCTTTAACATCGTTAAAAGCTTTAAGCTACGATAACAGATATCCTCACGCGCACCATTTCTTCTGATTACTGAAACTGAAGTGGGAACGAGTGAGCACATCATCTCAAAAGGGGTGCCCAATGAAAACATATAACCTAGAAGTAATAACTAAAAGATAATGAAATTAAAACTGATTAAGAGAAGAAAACTGATAACACCTTTTACACACAACACGAAGAAGAAGATTGCTTCAACTATTATCCCCAGATATTGCGTCCATCGTGTCAATATCCATGAAAGATCAACCAACGGATGGATCTACGAGAATAGAGTTAAACAACCTAAACATATGTTATCCTAACCTCATCTCACTCAATGGAGAAGAAGATGCTAGGAAAAACTCCAGTCTCAAATGATAGCATGAATCCAGGTACCGTAAGATTTTATTGTGGAATGCGTACACCTCATAAATCCAAATGCCACCATCTAAGTCTAGAATATAATAAGGTTTTGATTATATGATCTGACCCCGCACAGCAGGTTCACAAAAGGCCCAATCATTATTCGTAGGCCGAAGTCTCCAAATAATGACCATATCCAGTCATGAACCTAGAATTTCTTCCTAAGTCAAGGTCATAGTAACCCAGTCATACTACTAAGACTGAATAAACAAGAATGATATGCACAGAGTGACATCCCCAAATAAAATGTAGTATATATACTATTTAACCGGGGTAAAGCCGTACTACTAAGTAGAAATCAACAGGGGTAAAGCCGGACTACTATCTTGAGACAATAAAATGTAATAATATTTATCCGGGGTAAAGCGGGGCTACTAAGTAATATTCAAACAACGTAGCATTGCCCTACTAAACTTAGAAAAGAGCTATGGGGATTCACAGACAATCTTCGCGGAGAACCACCCAACGCATATTACACAACATACCAATTTAATTACAAACCACATGCTCATAGAAAGTAAGGACTCATCATGCTCGAAGATAAAGTAAGTTAATGATTACAAAATGGTTACAAAGTTCCCACCTGTTTTGAAAGAAAACCACTCCTACCTCGATATCCGCGATCAACTAGATCATCATTTGAATCGTTCGTTGTTAATAAAAGAGTAATTGTTAGTTACACCAGCACGCTAAGAATTTAGCCAATAGGCTCACACCATGTTTATAACATAATCTCATGCAAGTCTCTAGTTATAGGTTAAGTGAACTATGTAATGTTTCTAAGCCCATTTATGGTTCCACACCTTTCCCTTATCTATCTTTATCTCATCTAAGGTTTACTAATTAAATTAGATTGGTTCTATAGTCTAGTAGGTATGTCTTAAGAATATCTACAACTTTGTAGAAGGAACCAAATGCTAATTCAGACTTCAAGTGGTTAGACAACTCTAAATAAGAATTATGGCCAAAAGCTCAAGTCCATTAAGCCAGCTCATTAAACTAAGGTCCGGTCCATCTGAGTCAACTAACGGTCTCTAACAGTCAAACTGGCGGTCAAAGGGTCAACTAACAGTCAAGTCAGTGGTCAAAGGACAACTCAGATCAAAGTCAGGTAATTGCCAAGTATGGTTTTGGCTCACTGAGCCGGTTCTGAGTCAAACCTATTCGACTCAGTCAGATAAGCTGAGTCATCTAAAAATAGAGTCAGTCAGACTACTGACTGGGATGACTAACATGCTACAAATCAAGATACAGAAATTCATACAATTAAAACTACTAAAATAAAC
>JAJJMB010001336.1:2675208-2796347 GCA_023531105.1 Papaver atlanticum
AACACATCCAAACCATGTTCACGGACCCTAAGTTACAATTAATAAAATAGACCCTAATTATCTAATTTGGGGAAGAACAGGGGAAGAACCCTAATCCATGAATTCTCTATTCAATCAATTCAATTTCCAATTTAAACGACCCATCTAATAATTATAAGTTTAAACCCGATTCAGCTAAATATAACTCAAACAACAAAAACCCTAAATTACCTTTCTTTTGATTCTTCACCGGAACAGCTTCAAAACTTCAATTAAACAAATACCCATGTTTCTTCATCTAACAACAACTCCATAATTCATCTTCTAAATCTCCAGAACTTCAATCAACTCCATAAACCCTAATTTACTAATTTATAGCAGCATCAAATTCTTTCTCTCCGAAGCTTAATCAATCACAACAACACCACCTACTCCAATTATTCAACAACTACGCTATCTATGAACTATCTATACAAATTTTAAGCTCAAATCCTCAGAATTGAGGTCGACAGAAAAGAAAAGAGGAAGAGTTGAGAAGTAGAGGAAAGAAGAAGGAAAGGAAGAATATGAATTCTTCTTATCGAACGAGAGAAGATAAGGACAACCAAAAATGTTAAAGGAACCCGAGAAATTGATAAGGGCAGCCAGGAGGTTTGATGTGAAATGATAATTTTAGCCTTCGTACATATCTAAAGATATCTTATCTGTCCGGTATCCGAATGATGCGTTCGAGTAGTCCATTACGCATAACTTTCGATATCTATCTAGTGATACTAGTTTCGAATCTAAATCGTTGTTAGATTAATTTCTATTGTTTAACATTCGTATTTAACTAGTCGATTCATTAGCGGCTAAATCTTCTATTGAGCGTCTCTTGACCGGTCTAATAGCGTTGACGTGCTTGAGGGTCCTTATAGATCATGGATTTTTTTCACTCCAAAAATGTGGCATCAGGTGCCGTGACAAAGAGATACCTTTATGGCTACATAAACTTTGAGTGACTATAAAATATGATTTATTATGGTTGTACCTCTATGACCGTGTCAATATGGTATTCATTATTTTTTCTATAGTTAAGCATTTTCAATATCACCATGGCCATAAAATCCTTATAGACACACAATTTGATTTGAACGTGGCTAAAATTTACCTTAAAGCCACATAAATTTTTCTTTAACCCTGGCCTTTGTTATCAATCAGACACGTAAAATTTGTTTCCTAATGGCCAATTCATGACCTGCAGTTACGTTAAACTTGTATCACTGTGGCGAAAAACTTTCTAAAGACACACAATCCTTTTTCAATGTGGCCATTGTGTACCTTACGAACACACAGAATCACTAAAACCATGACAATAAATTTCTTATGGACACACAATAAGCTTTCAACGTGGATAGTCTGTACCCTAAAGCCACGTGAATTTATTTCAACGATGGAAGAATACATGTTAACGTGGCCAATTGATAACTTACGGTTGCAGGTGATATTTAGTACTGCCATGGCTTAAACCTTGAAATTTTGCAGTCGGATATATGAATTTAAAGAACAGCTATATCGATCCCCAAAGAAAAATAATATACAATTGTAACAACGAAAATAAAATGAGAAAATTTAACATCAAACCATTTTATTTATTTATTGTCACAGTAGAGGGTAGTATATTAATCTAAGAGTTGGTTACATCATTCTAGGACACTGACCACGGCCGCCAATAACAAAAGCAAAATGGCACAAGGAGGATTATTCATCCAGAACCTGGTACTTGGCATAAAATACTACCAGTTTTGGAAAGTACATAGACTATAAAGTTACACAACCTGATGACAAACCTATAAGCATGAAAACGATAAAGCCAAATCATAATTTCTTTAGTTATACATCCACGCGCAAGAAATGGCGTATGAAATCCCAAGTTTTGATCACATAATTTCTTTAGTCACCCGTGAAAGAAATAAAAAAGTCAATCCGCAAAAAAAAAAAAAAAAAAAAAAAAAGGTCACCCGTGGGAAAAAAAGTAAATAAAAAAATTACAAATTAAACATCGACTAAATTTCCACTATTATATATTGACATGTAGAAAAATTTCTTTTTAAAAAAAAAAAGACATGTAGAAAAATATAAATATTTTTTCCCATCAAAGAATTCCTAGCAAATTTAAATTTTAAGTAAGTCACACAATGACAATGTACAATACGTAGGGTGTTTATTCGACAAATAGAAAACCAGAATCTTTAATCGAACGAATTTAAATGCAAACAAAAAAATTCATACGGATAACCATCTTATAAAAACAATAACAGAAGAGGGGAAATTGTAATCTCTATGGGAGGGAACAACTAAGTTTTGGTGCACTATTTCCCTCTAAAATTTCAGTAAATTTTAAAAACCCTAACCACATCTTTTCATATTCTTCTCTCGAAGCTTGAACCCTTCTAGAAAACCCATGAGCGGAACTTCACCACTTGCACCGTTCACCACCAAAATATCAATAGCCAAGAAGTAGAGTTTTTTCTCTCAGCAAAATCAGAAAACAATATGTCAATACCTCTCTGAGTTGTTAATCAACCATAAATCAAAACCTATAAGGTAATTGGAGATTTCCTCTTGTTAAATTATTGATTTTTGAGAAGTTTTGAAGATGGAGAAAAACATGATATATATCATATCGATTTATCTTGTTCCCTATAGACGTACACTGATTTTGAGGGTATGATCTGTATTTAATTGTTAATTATGTGAATTGTTATTTGATTAGATTCATGTGAATCGGTTCAAAATCAATAAAAACTAGGTTTCTTTATTATTCTCATATTGCTCCTGACTGAATATGGATATAATGGTTGGAATTTTCAGATTATGGGTATGATTTGATTTAAAATTTGTTGGGTTGTGAAAATTTTCTTCCCTAATCAACGTTTCAAGAGATGAGTCTTTTTTTGTTTCTTCAGAAATTTGTTGAGTACAATTGTTTGAACTCCTGTACAACTGTTCTGAGCATTTATTGAATCCCTTTTTGAGAAATTATGAATAATTCAATTGTCTGGATATACATGAGATGGATGTTTCAATTTGGAGTTTCATATGCTTCATGATTAAGTAAAAGATAATAATGCTAAAGTTTTCTTGGATCAGTGATATTTTGGGTTTACTTGTTTTGTAATAAAGGCTTGGTTGCAGTGATGTTTTGGGTTCTAAGGAAAATGGACCAGAGGTTTTCTAGATCCAGACTTATGAACCGTAGTTTACTTGTAATTTCCTGATCAAACTAAGTTTCTAAGTAGATTACTTGTTCGGTTGTTTTTTTATTGCAAATAATTGGGTTAATATGATCTAAATAAAATAAAAAACAAAGAAATTGCTCATCAATTTGCAATCAAACACTATGAGATCCTGACCTATACTTGCTTCTCATGCCTGAACAGACCCATGGAATTTTGAATACTGGGGGGTTGGGGAATGATGTTTTATGTTGGAGCTGTCATCAAACGGTACCTTTGCATGTTTTGAGGAAGCAGACCATGTAATTGGAGTTGCAGGCCATGGGAACACTATTCCCTGAAATATTTGAATCACCCTCTTCTCTTTTGCAACATTGCAGGTAATAATTCTTCCTACCATATTAGATTTCGGTGCGGACCGACAAGGTAAAATTTTGGCTTGCCCATATTGTCGGGATGAGGCTAGTTCTGGCAGCTGATTTTTCAAGAGATTATGTGTTCTTAGGACTCCCCATATATTGTTAACTATCCTTCATTTCTTAGTTTCCGTTGTAAGTCTTGTTATAGCCTATAGGTGATTAGTGATGTTTACTAAAAGCTACCTATTTCTCTCTTTAGAATGTCATTGGTTAGTGATGTTTACTAAAAAGATTGATTGAGTACCCCCGAATAGTTAAATGCAGTATTGACTTTGTATTATATCATCGTTCAATGTGTGTCGTCTGCTCTTGTTAGTGCTGAATTATTAATGAATACTCTCGACAATGCCACATTATCATATTCTTTCCTAATGCAACAAACAATTGGTTATCTTCAACATGAACTGCATACTATTACTGTTTTAATCCCTTAAATTTAAAGTTCCATAATAAACTAGTACCACTGCTACGGCGGGTGCCGATAAAGTTTGACTTAATTTCCAGCCACAATGCAGTGAATTGTGATTGATGACCATCACTTTTAGGCACCACAAGAGGGCCTCCTACATCATCCTACTAAGTTACTTGTATCTAGTAATACAAGATTAACCAATTCTTTCTAGTCTAGACTTTGTAATTGGCATGAAGACCATGTATGTTCAGCTCTTTCTAGTATAGACTTTGTAATTGGTATGAAGACCATGTATGTTCAGCAAAAGTGAATTAATTTTTTTGATTATAACACATACATATTGTGAATCCTTGTCATGAATTGAATATTTGAATTCATTATAATCTGTTTGCAAAATGTTGTGGATGAACTGCATCAAATAATTTCCATTCCAGAGATTTCCTTGAAAGTGAAGTAATGATGCATAGTAAGGCTCTTTTTCTGTTAAGCTGTGACTCTGCCACTGTTTGGAATTTAAGGTTTAGTTGATTATTCCATCTTCTATTCTCATATATATTACTTTGGATAGTCGATTGTTTTTATAAAATTGCCAAGATCATACTCCCTCCGTCCCATTATTAATTGACCTATTTATTTTTAAATTTTTTCATATTATTAATTGACCTATATCACTAAACAAGGAGATATTTCAAAAATTACCCTTTTAAATGATTATTGTTAGTATAAGAAATATACATAATTTGATATGCATGTTTATATTCGTTACATAGGTGTTTTAAAATGGTTTTCAATAGTATATAGTTTGCGAACATCCGTGGTGTAGTTTGAGAGATAAATCATTTTTAAATTTTACTAGTTATTATTTATAAGGGTATAATTGTACGAAATATTTAAAATTATTCATTTCCCTTCTTTGCCTTAAGAATTGTGCAAACTTGAACTAGGTCAATTAATAGTGGGACGGAGGGAGTATATCAAAAGTTCAATGTCATTGAATTGTTGCATCATGTCTGTTATGCGAGAAGCGATGGACGAACTTATGTTTTCACAATAGGGCATATATCTAATATTGAGTACCTTATTCATTTGGACAAAAATTTATAAAATCAGTATTCTTTAAACAATTAATGATTGTATTTTTTGTGCAAGCAGCTTCTGCAATTTGCAGTCTCAACACTTTCTAGGCGGATTCATAGTGGGTTTCTAGATGTGGTTCTGTAAACTCTCTTCATTGGTAAGCCTACTTACTATTCAAACCTTGCTGATCCTTTTTCATTTTAGCCTTTACTGGTATAGTTCTTTTAGGTATATGAACATTGACATTCTGTTCTTATTAGTTGCATATATTTACATCGGCTACTTTCTAACTTGTAAATTTGTTCTCAACAGGATGCCGCAATGAATTATTCATATGTGGCTGCAAGGAAAACAACAACAATTGGACCAAATACATTCAAGTATTGGTGGTGTAACAAGAGTTTATTTGTCAAGGGATTTACAAATCTTTTACTTGGATATCATGAGGAAGGACAGGACATGGGAGAAAATGAATCAAGAATCCCGAGCGTTTCAAATATTTTACCCACAAGGCTATGCCAAACAGCCAAAAATAGAACTTCACTTGTTAGTTTGTGATGGGAAAACTTTTGCTAGTCTCAAAAAACTTTTAAGGATTTTTCTGAGCAAATGAGCAATATTAGATTTGAAATTTAGATCCTGACATAGTTACAAGTTCAGTTCTCTCTGCATTGTTTAATTCAACTTTCTCTTGTAACCTTCGTATATTCCATATATATTGAGACTCATTAAGCAAGAAGACCATTTTCATTAGAAAACTTTTATAGCTTATTTTGAGCTTGCAGAACCAACTCATGCTAAAGTTCCATTTAGAGTGAATTTTAAATCTATTAGCTCAGTTTTTTCTTATGTGCAAACATCCAATTTACTATCACAATTTCCGTATCCCGTGATCAAGCTTTAAGAAGTTGAAAGCTTGTTAACATGTTGTGTAGCAATGTCAAAACGTGTCTAATAAATCATCCACTACGGACACATAAGAAAAACAAAGTGACTAAAATAAATACCCTTTTCATCTCATGTGATTTGGTGTGTCTAATGTGACCCTATACATTCGACACATACATAATTGCTTCATGTGGCTATATACTCGTTTATGGCTACATGTGATAGGTTTAGACTTAAATCCATGACCAAATGGTGTCATATGGCTGCAGGAAAGTGATCGTGGTGGCCATAAGTCTATCTTCAGCATGTAGCCACGGAAAAGTATTATGGTGTGGCTAGGTAGCTGATCTCAAAACGTGGCCAATGTGACAGTTTGTACTAGTGTAGACATATTGATTGTAAAAGAGATAAGAGAAACCTTTATATACATATATTGTTCAAGGATCTTTAATTTAGATATACTTGCAATTGTATTAGGTTTCCATACATGTTTCTGAACAAAAACTTGGTGGTGTGATTAATACCCTCTCCTTTTCAACTACCAGGATAAGGAATAAGATTTTTCTTCAACAGCCTTTGTTACTAATTCTTTTATGGCTCGATTAGTTGCTTGAAGCACTTTTTATTCAACAACTACAAGTTGAGCACTGCTGGCACTGAGTGCACTTGCTCTAGTTTTAGTTTCACTTCTCCGAGAAGTCACAATATTTATCTCAATGAAATCAACACCTACCCCCTCTACCTCAACGGAAGCATCACTAATAGCCTCTTTGTTAACCAAAAGCTCTTTAAGTTCGTTTGTATAATATTTCACCTTATTAGAATCATTATGAGTTTGTTGTTTATTACTTTTTTTTTTGTGCCAAGAGCAATTGATCCATCTGTATCCCGACGTAAAATATTACATGCGTTTTTATTATTGTCAACAGTCTTTGGCATATATTATTACGTGATTAATTTCTTTCCCTTATCACCTTCCAGGATTAGTAAAGGCAAATATGTGTTCCTCCATTTGTGTGATGCAGTATTAGTTTTAGGATTTATTTTCGGTCGACTTATTATTTTTTATTTTGCCAAAGAAAGTGGGATTTTACAAACACCCCATTTTGTTCGTAATTTGTCCCAACAAAAAAATTGTTTGACGAAAAAATAGCCTTCCACCATTGGGATTAGTAAAGGCAAATCTTGATCCTTCCTTTTATGTGACACTTTTTTTTTTCCGATAAACAAGGAACCTTTTCATTAATGGGATTTCAAGGTTACAATGAGTTTAAGATCAAAAATAAGAGAATACAAAGTAACAAGAACATAGAACATACCGTAAGAGTACAATACCAAGAAATCCGACAAGAGAAAGAGAAGGATTACCAGAGTAAGACAAATACAAGTATGAATAAGATCCGATTAAATTGGAAGAAGGATGATTTTTCTCGGAATTAAATTCCAATAATTTATTTATTTTTTCTTTAGAAAGAAGTGCTTCCAATATAGGAGTGATTTGCTCAAATCTCTTGTAACTAGTGATGAAGCTTCCCTCGTCAAAAAGACCACCGATGAAGATTTCGTCGCCGAAAAAGTTGATGATGAAGATTCTGATGAGTTCGTCGCCGGAAACAACAAAGATGGAGATTTCGTCGTTGGAGAGCAGGGCCGGCCCTGGGGCAAAGTACCCAAAGCACTGCTTTGGGCAGCAAATATTTAGGGGCTGCAAAAACAAAGAAATTGTTCATTTTCAACAAAGAAAAGTCACGAACAGCTATAGCTCGAGAATGGCCAAAGGTGCAATTCGAAACGGACTCGGAAAATCTTTTAAGGTTTTTAACCTCGACAGCCGAACCACCTTGGTACTTAAACAATATGATAGCAGAAATTAGGCTTAGATTAGCACAAATTTCACATTGTATCATAAACCATATTTACAGGGAAGGAAATCAGGCGGCAAACGGGTTAGCAAACAAAGCAGCGGATGACAGCACATCCGGAAATCTTTCCCCAACAATCTGGGATCACACAACACCATCGTGTATTGGTCCTATTGTAATGACAGACTCTATGGGTACACTATACCCTCGTGTTATTTCTTCCTAACTTTAATACAATTTCATGCATCAAAAAAAGAAAGAAAAGTCAACCGTATTTAGCTGGTATAGTTCGTAATACTAATACTAATTCATTATAAGGGCAGTACAAAACGGATTTCCTAGAGATATTTATGGTATGATTGGTTAGTTCTAAATCGGTGACGTGTTAACAAAACACGTTATGGAAAGAACGAAACAAAGTTTTTGATTAATACAGTTACCACAATTTTTTCTCGTCTTTCCTTTTCTTTTTGTTTTCTCTTCTTCTTTTCTTTAATTATTATCATCAGAAAACCAAAGGGGAAGAAAGAAAAGAAATCAGGGCATTACAATAATTCTTAACAAAATACAAAGTAAATCATCATTAACTCTTTTAATTAATTATTAATTAACTGATCATCATATTTCGATTAGTCTGTTTTTTTAAGGAAGATTTTGATTAGTAAATTTACTTAGTTTTAGTTAAAACTAAATTTAGGGCATAGATTAAATCGATGATTATAATGGTATTTTTAGGAAATGATCATTCACATATTATTATGATTAGCTTAACATAAATTATATTAATCATATAGTGATTTGTAGTTATTCCTCGGGGTCTAGAAAGAAAGCAATTGTCGAGAATCGCGATCCCGGAAAAGGAAATAAAAAGATGGTGAGGTTGTAAAACATTTTAAATAAAATTTGGTTAAAACTGGTGATCAATTTTTCGAAACTCCAGGACTAGATATTTTAAATTTTTATACCTAATCATTCAATTTATATATTTTTTGTGTGTGTGTGTTTTTTTTTGCGCTATTAAGTATATAATCATAATCTAACAAAATAAACAATAGCTTAATTTATTTACTATATTAAGAAGATAATTTAACAATAGTTTTTTTTTATATGTATAGCCCTGTGTAGGGCATCATTTCGTTGATAAGCTTCGGGGCATCAACATCTCAGGGCCAGCCCTGTTGGAGAGCATTGATCTTAAAACCCAACCCAATAACCAAGAATCGCCATTAAAGCGAAGATAAACCTCAAAAGAGTAGATAAAACCACCAAAACGGTGTAGATAAGTAGAAAACATAATAAAAACTAAACTAAACTACTAATAACCTAGAAAGTAAGGAATAATGAAGAAATCTACTCAGATCTAGTCAAAAAATGGGACTAGATCTGAGCAGAAAAGGGTTATTTTTGATGATTTTATTGGAGAAGAAGAAGGAGTGAGAGAGTGGAGAGAGAAAAAAGGATTTTTACTTTTGTTTTTCTTTTTTTTACGTGACACGAAATCAACCTATCATTTTTTCAAAGAAATTACACACAAGTGGAATTTGTGCGGGTAATACTCTGATAATTGATATGAACAAAGGTGGAAACATGGGCCGCGGTGATAGCAACTAGAGAAGCAAATGATAGAAATTGGACTAAAGTCATATTCGAGACGGACTCGGAAAATCTCGTGCACTTCATTAAAACTCCAAAGGAAGCTCTATGGTATATCTCTGAAATGATTGAAGAAATCATACATCGAATGCGTCAAATCCCATGTTGTGCTATTCAACATAATTATAGAGAAGGAAACCAAGCGACAGATGGACTAGCAAACTTTGCAGCCGACGACAGCCAAGCGGGAAACCTATCAACATCAATTTGGGAACAGACGAATCCGGCTTTTCTTAATCAAATTCTTTTGAGCGATTCTATGGGAACCACATTCCCACGTGTAATAACAGTTTAGTTGATTTTTTCTTAATTACATGCTTCAAAAAATAATAATAGGGGATACGAATTTACTAAGGAGGGTATCAATCCTTGATACACAACAAGTTGATTCATGGCAACAACTCATGCAATCTTCAATCTCTACCAGCTTCAGCTTCTGATTTGGGAAGAATGGATCGAACTCAATTCGTGGGAAGGTAAACCAAACTTTGATTGCATAAATCTTGCAGTATTGAACATTTCCCTCGCATTAAAAATAAAAAAATCTACCGATTCATGATCTCTATGTATCAGTTTGACGATGGCAGCTTGAAGAAGAATGAATCTCAGATCTTCTTTTCTCATGATTAAGTTTGGAATACAAGTCGTATTCTAGAATTGATTATAAAAGGAGGGGCACATAGGTAACATAAGTCAAATATTATACTTTTAATTTGGGCAGAATATCCAAAAAGAATATTAAAACTATGAAATTTGGGCATATAGGTAACATAAGTCAAATATTATCCTTGGTTATTTCAACCATGACCGTAGTTTGCTTGTCTTATAGGCCAATAAATTCAAATTTAGGGACTATTTAACAAAAAAACTGATTAAAATTTTGTACAGGACGAAAAAAAAGTGTTTTGTCTAATATAAGTTTCAATACCCTTCCCAGTAAACTGGTATATTAGCAGGTTTATCGGATGCATAAAACACATAAAATTAAAAAAACATTCTCTATATAATAACATAGTTTTTTACAGCGTTCTCATTCGTCGGAACTCCACGTTAATTCTCGCTTCTGGTTGTTTTTTAAAGCATTCTCATTCGTCGGAGCTCCACATTAATTCTCGCTTCTGGTTGATTCTGGCCCCACCAGTTTTTTTTTTTTGGAAAACTTATTAAATTTAAACAAATAAAAATCAGGAAAAATATTTTTTTTGCAAATAATAAGATAGCTAAATCTTAAATATTTTTTTTGTCAATAGTCAGGAGAATCTTTGGGCCCACGAAATATTATTTGGCCAATCACATTTTAGAAAATAATTACCTAAATTTACTAAATCTTATTTAATCTTGGAAATATAACAAAACAAATACAAACAACTTCAATATTACCAAAAAAAAAAAACGATTTCATCATGATAAAACTAAATATGCAATGTAATCCAAATCCAAAGTCTTTTCCAGTAGCAAGTACCGGGTCGACTAGAGAATATCTCCAAAAAATATAACATAGTTTTTACGCCGGCTTGTCAAGCCTTGCACAACTTGCACTACGGCAAGCAAAATACTTGACGCTACCCGCGCCGCGATTGTTTATGGACCAGATTGTAAGTAATCACCGTTTTATGGGATTACGAATTCTCGACCATAAATGCTGATATGCTTACACCATGTCCCTGTTGCAGAAGCTACGGGGTATTTCCCCTTCACAATCCTGCCAACTGCAGCGCTACAGGGGTTTCCCCCCTTCTCAATCTGCAGGGTTGTCTTTACGTGTTCGCTGATTGGGTGGCAAAGAAATTGACGAAGAATATAGAAAAGGGGTTTGTTAGTCGTCGTACCTGAAACCTACCTCTTCCACGCGTATCGCCGCCCTCCATGTCTGTCTGTCCAACGCCTGCTCTGTTGAGAGATTTCGCTTGCACATGTCCTTCTTTACGCACTCATCCCAAGTTAGCTTCGGTCGGGATGAGATCAATCATATGAATGAAAAATATGCAATGTAATATCATCATAAAATTAGATCAATCATATGAATGAAAAAAAATATCCAATGTCCATTTACAATTTTTGTAATAAAATCTGCCTAATTACAACTCCAAACTACGGGTAAAGAAAATACTTGCGATTTTTTTTTGGAAGCAAACGAATAAGTTATTAGCGGCGATTACACTTCCAATGATGAAAAACTTTAGAAAAAAAAAGATTAAATTAATCGTGGGTACTAACCTTTCGATCGTATAATATGTCTCTCTTACGAACAACTTTATTGTTGATCCTATTTGCATACAAAAAGATTACAAATCATTAAAATTTGCATCAGAAAAAATGGGAGCAAATATTGATTAGCATATAGAAAATCGAGCAAAACAAAAAATCGGGCAAACAAACAATGATTAGTAAACATCATTTCCACGTTACTTTTCTTAATTTTATTAGTACCATAATTAAAACAAAACAGATATAAAATATAAAAAATTAATTAAATAAGATGGATTTTTAATTTTGTTATATTTTGATATGCTCCCGATTTTGTATACTAAAATTATTGAAAAAAATTCATTCCATAACAAACAAACAAAAAAGACGATAATCTAACATATTTTCCTAAATTTGCTCGATGATGAAAAGATTTCCTAAATGGATCCGCATAAAGGAAAAAAAAAGAACCCAAATATAAAAATAAGTTGTCTTTTTTAGAAAGGATAAATCTTTATACATTTTCTTGGTTAATCATTTTAGAGTTGCTCGCTTCTCTCTATATAAGTTCGAGCAAAAGCGGAAAGCCAGACCCGTTATTTTGCGTTGCTTCTTTCTTCTGTTCGTAATTTTATTTTATGTTTTACAAATAGTTTTATTGTTTGATCTGATATGTGTTTAAATGGTTCTTTATCTGATCTATAAGTTTATCGTATGTTTTGCAGGCAACCTCTCGATTATTGTGATTCACACCGCGTCTTCTTTCAGGTAACCTCAAATAATTATAAGGTTTTGATTTTTTCTTTGTAATAGTTGGTGATATTTCTCACGTTTTCTTCTTCTTGTTCACATTGTATTCATATTTTCATTTGGGAGCTCTAACTCTTCTTATATTGTTTTGTTTTTTTGTAGGAAGAACCATTGTTTTTCCTATTATTGATGTTGCTTCTTTTGTTTTTTCAGTAGCAGCTCGATTTTTGTTAAATTTTAGCTTTTTGGATTTATTGTTTGCCGTGTAGAATTAGCTTTGATTTGTGTTTCCCAAGCCCTTTTCCCTGCGTAAGATGCATTAAACAAATTTTACAGTAGAAAAGTAATATGGATACCAAAATATAATACAAACGGATATTATTTCCTAAAATAATGTTCTGTTTTTTTGGGAATTTCTAGGTTTAGTGACTTTCTATATAAGGCCGTTGTGCAAATGCCAGATTGGACGTTATTTTTTTTCTTCTTTGCTCTCTTCTACTTTTGTTTCTTGCAGTTTAGGTTTTTATTTTTTGATCTATGGATTTTTATTTTTTGATCTATGGAGAGGACATATATAAGTCTAGGTTGGGTTTGATATCATCGTTTTTGTTGTTTTTTTCATGAAGGCATGAGTACATATATGATTTATGCTAGCTTATTTTTTACTTATTAATTATTGGGAATGTTTTTGTTGTAATAACTAATCTTATATTTATTGGTACGTAATAGGAAAAGGACAGTAGAGGAGAGGAGTCTTGAATCGAAGGTGGTTCGAACATGGATGAGGATGTAGGTTGCGAAGTTATCAAGCCTCCTATGGGTAAGTTGGAATTTATTATGACTGTACATTTTTTTTACTTTTTCCTATTTTTGTGTACATAAACTATTTTCTGTGGATACATGGATGGGATATCTTGATTCAAAGTACAGATCGAGACGTTGAGTATATATGTATGCATTGTTGAATTAAATGTATAATCTCTTTTTTTAAGCAACTGACACATAATTAGACGTGTATTAGTTTATTGTGAACGTATTTGCTCGAATACATTGAGTAAGTAGAGAAAAACACCGTGCACAATAAAGATCAACATTGATGCATCCATAAAGAATGGGAGATCTTCAAATGCATCTGTTGTCAGGGATCACCTAGAGGTCTTCATCGGTGCAAAAACATCTATCAGCAATTACTGTAGCCCCCTCATCGCTGAAGCCAATGGATTTGTCCTTGCTGTTAAACTAGCCAGCAGAATGGGCTTCGACAAATTTGTGATTGAAAGCGACTCTCTTACTATGATTCAAATTCTCAAAGGAGAGTTAACTAGGTTTCAGTGGAGGATTATCAGCATTTTAAATGAGCTCAGAACTGCCACCTCCAGATTTCCTCAAGTAGAGTATAACTTTGTGCCGCGAAGAGCTAATGATACTGCTCATATACTCGCTAAATTCACTGTCAAGCATAATGTCCACGAGTTATGGACATCTTCCCAACCTCCTTCATGTATATCCAGCGCTCTTCTTGCTGACGCTGGCTAGTATGTAACTTTCATTTTCTTTGTTTCTTTTGGCTTTTCAGTTGCCAACTACCAAAAAAAAAAAAACACCGTGCAATTAATGTTTATTGTTTTGTCCTCAAGGGGTGCGTAAGAGAATCATGCCTCCGAGGGTGGTTCAAACTTTGATGAGCATATGGAGTTTGAAGTGATCGAACATTCTATGAGTTATCAAAAATAATAAAAGCATTCTACGAGTGAGTTGGAATTTATTGTGACGTGAATTTTTTTCGACCTCTTTTGTGTATTTATACAATTTTCGAACGATTTTTGGATGGCGTATTTGGAATTGGGTATCAAAAAATGCCAACTTGGACCTACATGTAACACATGCCCAGAAGTATCTGGTTTAGACAGGGGAATGATAGACATCCCGCAGGTTAAATCCCACGGGTTGTCCCGACAGGAAGAGTGGGTGGGGCCAGGGAGTGACCCGGTGGTTTTGTACGGTGGGACCACAACCCGCGGGTATATAAATCATTTCCGGTTTAGACATACCAAAAGTTGTGCAGTTTACATGGGTATTGTATTTAGGAAAAAAATTAATAATATTGTTCAATTAACAGATGTGGATTCTACTTGCCATATTGCCTATCAACGTTGAGAGAAGACAACAGAGACCAGTCGAAGAGATGCTTTTCCATAACATATTAACTTTGCGAGAGGGATGCAAATTAGTATAGGATGAAATCTTATTGGTAAAATCCGAAAGTAAAAAAAAAATGGTTAATGGTTATAAGAAAATGCAGTGCTACAACCCACTGACCCTATTAAAATCCATGAGAAAGTTGTGCACCGAAGAGGTAATTGTTTATTACAATTAGTATGGTTATCAATCATTTACTAAGAATTTCCATTTAATGCTGATCTACAGAAGTAAACATTGAACTGGAGGCTCAAAAAGATGGTGATTCGACCAGAAAGCTAAAATCTAATTATTTGGGTAGATTTTTTAGAAGTCACAAATTCATTAGTTCCAAGTTCTGGCTTTGGTTTTTATTTTCTCTTTTAGTAAATGTTTGGCTTCTTATAGTTATATGATATTCTTTTCTTTATTGATTGAGTTGCCCAGCAATGACACATTGACACCATTTTTTATTTTTTTTGAAGAAACATAAATTTTATTGAAAGCATCAAAGTACAACAAATTTGAAATACCAGCAATGACACCATCTCAAAAGTCCTCGCAGTGCAATCATAGAAATTTGTTAATCTATTGTTATGGGTCAAATGAAAAAACCTTTATAGACGATTATGGGTCAATCTTTATAGACGAAAATTGATCATAGAGTAATGGACCTTCTTTTCATCCTTTTACCAACACATAATTTTATGTTTCCAAAAACGGAAACATTTACAAACAATATATCAAAACAAATTTGTTAAACCTGCGAAATCAAGTATCTACAGAATCCAAGCAAAAATATAAAAACAATATATTTTCCAGATCCTATAAACGTGTAAGAATCGAGCAATACATGGCACGGCATTATTACCATATAAATGTAGATCTTTGCTGCCATAAATCTTAATTATGGCAACGTGTGAGAATCGAGTAATAATATAGTATATATTTTCCATAGCTATATTTTTCAAAATCTTTTCCATGTAAACAGAGATCTTTGTTGCGGTATATACAAATTAGGGTTGCTGAATTTTAGTCCGTATTCTACTCCTCATGGATGTATTTAAGCTTAACAATACCAAGTGTTGATGGTGGTTTTTAGTTCAGGGATAAAATTGTAAAACCCTACATTTATTATGTTGTCATTCTGCAAAGAGACAGAGCCATGTAAAAGTGATGAGTACACAACCTCTTCATTTGCGCATTAATTGAGCAATTCAATATGTTTACATGAAATTTATCTAGAACGGTGCATGTAGCAACAATCTCAGATATTCTATAAATTTCGACACCCTACCTGTATTATTCATTAATATAGGACTCACTGAATACTTTTTGTGCTGTGTTCCACGTCTGAACCCTTAATATTGATATGACATGACAATTAGTGTTCACTCGTGCCTGAGTAGCATAAATTTCCCGAAGTATCAAGGTTGAGGTTTGCATAAAAGTACTCAGTCAGAAAGCATGCTGCTCTCTGGCAATAAATAACTCTGTGTCAACACGCAGAATCCAATCAATTTTGTGATAATTCACAAGATTCAATATCAACCTAATTAATTTGCAAAAATTAGTTTTTTTGCGCCCTGCGCAGTATATCAGACCCTGCTGGTTGAAACTAAACCTAGGAAAACTAGGCAATTGATCCGCCATGGATTAGTAGGTGCAAAGTCCTACCCAAAATTAGAAAACAAGGAATAAAAGAGGAGCCGCGGAAAATAGGAGCAGCAACAAAGGGAGGTGTGGTCGTTCCATAGGCCAGCCGGTGCCACCTGCAGATGGACACGCCGCCATGCTGCTTGCCGGCCCTCCTCTTTCCCATCGACCAATCAGGTCGCTCTAAATCCGCCACATGCACATGAGATGTGGCCGGGCCCATACTTGCCGGCCCTCTTTCCTATCGGCCAATCAGGTCGCTTTAAATGCGCCACGCGCACTAGAGATGTGGCCACGCCCTATGTTTGGCCGGCCCCTTTTCTATTGACCAATCAGGTCGTTCTAAACCCGTCACGCGCATAAAAAGGCCAAACCATGCCAATTGCTAATCAAACGTGCCATGCCACGCCAACGTGCTAATCGACATGCCAACATGCCACTCCGCCGCAGTAACATGCCAATGTGCCACAAATGGCGCAGCTACGTGCTAACCCACTTTCTGTTCGTGGCCAACGCCATAACGGACTTCAATCAGGGTATTCTAATCAGAAGCACAACTTTTGCTTTAACGACACTAGTCGAAACCCTAATTTCTAGTCGTGGCCCAAATTACATCACTTTGGCCACAAAACATGCCACGAGCCATGCGGGACCCAGAAAACCCTAAAAATGGCGCATGCTATGGCCACCCATGGATATCCTTGCGCCTTTGGTCGTTCTAACATTATGGCCTTGCCATAATTCCTTTGACGCGGCCATGGCACCATCTGCACAAAGAATGTCACCGTTCCACGGCCATATGCCACACGCGCTAATTAGGGTTTTGGCATGCCAAACCCTAATTTAAGTAGGGTTGCAATGCCAACCATGCCAAATAATGCTACCTATTGAATTAAGTTTGATATGGCAACTAGAGCCAATATTTCCAAGCCATATTTGGATTCAACACCAATATGCCAAGATATAACGACCGCGGCTACGCCAGGCGCTATTCGCGACACTATGCCACTGGCATGTGCCAATCGTGCCACCATGCCACTGGCGCTACTATGCCATCACCAGGTGCCAACGGAATGTGGCCATAATCAATGACCACCTTCTCACATGAATTACAATCTCAGCCGTCCAAATTCGCCACGGAATTGACCGGCCTATGGTAAGTCTTAAGTGACCAACTAAGACTAACCTAACATCGTCACACGCCATTCTCCTGCGGCAAGTCTCCTGACTTACTTGCCACACATGGCTATCCGCCACCTAGCGTGAGTACAATTAATCAGAATAACTAGGTCTTGCATACGAGACCCACTCAGCAATCTGCTACACATTTTCCACGAAAATACTCGAGACATCAAACATGTCACAAACTGGGGGATACTCATTGATAGACGCATTATTGTGTCTAATATGTCTCAATTGTATATATTGTTAGTGTTCGATTTTATATTTATTTTGTTATTTTATGTCTTTGTAGGTATTTTTAGAGAAATAAGCTCTTGCGGCGAAATTGGCTGGAAAAGTGGTGTTTTACACCCCAGGATAGAGTACTAAAGGCACCCCAGAAATGCACCGGAAGCACCCCAATAATGTGTCGGAGGAACCTCGGAAAAATTACTATCTACGCCCAAAAATTACTATTTATACCCCATAAGACAAGTGCTAAAGGGACACCCGTGCAGGATTAGGGGGAGGACATGTTCTTCTCAAATTCAAAAAATGAATTTTGGCGGGAAAATATTTTCATTAACAGCAGAATTTCAATCGGATATTTGGACGTGATTTAGTGAGATTCAATCCCTGAAACTTAGTGGGTAGACGTTATATGACTATAGAAAGATATTATGGGTGATTTTATCGATCAAATTTGGCTGGATAACTTGGTTTAATCCAAACAGGGAGTTGGAGGAAAAACATGAGCTTGCATGAGTTGTGAGAAATTTAAACGTGTACTGCACGTGCTTGGAAGATTTAATCGATATTATAGAGCGTGAAGAAGGTATAGAAGGAAATAAATACAGCTTCAGATGCGTGAAAATCAAAATCAATGAAAAAAATGAAAAAAATATACCCGAGTAAAAGAAGATTATTTGTAGTTAATGGAGGAGATTCAATGTCGAAATTATGTATAAATAGGTTCCTAGGATCACATATAAGGGGGGTAGATAGTTTGGGGTCGATAGGAGAGCTCAGGAGGTGTGAATCAAGAGTTTTCAGAACTCTGTTGTTGTTGCTGCTGCTGCTCGTGAAGAACAGGGAAACAGCGACGGTTTCTTCAACTGGTTGTAACAGTTTCTTCAACTGATTTGCAACATTTATCTTCGTTGTAACAGTTGCTTCAACTGGTTTGCAACATTTATCTTCATTGTAACAGTTTCTTCATCCTCTTCTGCAACATTTATTTTCATATTTGTAACGATTAACTTCATCATAACAGTTGAGAGTTTAAACAGTCGGTCTGTAACGCACCTGTGCTGTTGCAGATTTCCTGTTTCATTATTTTCTCTTCTTGTAAACACTTTTTGAGCCATGAATACATATTTTGAGTGTGTTTTCGACATGATGAGTTAAACCCCAACACTGGGACGACAGAGGAGGCCGAACTTCATACATGGGTAAATTTATTTTTATTCTTTTTATGACTTTTGCATTAAAATTAATTGAAATATGATTTGATTAAATTAGTTATCATTTGATTAGATGGGTCATGCTTAGCTTAGGTGATTTGATGTCCCATGCTTAACATTTACAATCAATGTTTTGAGAATCTACCTTGGTAAAAATAGAGTCCATGTTTATATTTCTTGAGCTAAAATTGTTGAGAATAAATAAGTGAACCTTATGTTATAAAGATTGGCTAAATCCTTAGTCCCAGTACCTCTCGCCCATTGTTAATAGTCTTTGTATATATGTATTTAGTATTTTTAAAAACTTTAATCTCTACGAATCCGAGTGAACGACAACCCTATTTCTTACCACTATCTAAAATTACATCACTCATCAGGGTATTTTTATGGCGGTTTACAGTGTACGGCGTGCAACACACCCATTATAAGAAAGTGTCAGGAAAGCGGGCAATTAGTGGCGGCAAGAAGTAGTGGGTGTAAACTAACCCATTTCCTTCATAGTGGAGACGTGGTTTTTAGCATTTACACATTACCCCAACTTCTCCATCACCCAACTACTCCCACTTCCTACGAGATCAGGGTGCGTTCAATTATGGCTTGTATAAATAGGTTTCTACCTATTTCGACCAGACGACGGAGTTTTGGTTAACAACAACACAAGTATCCAGAAAAACACAAAAGAACTGATAGCTTACATTCCGCAAGCCAGTTTCACATTCTGATACAAGTCATAAAATAGCCACACCTTCAGAATTAACCATTCTGGTCTCAACACCTTCTTTGCTTCCCTCCCTAAGACCAACCCTTCTCCTTCACTTTGTGACCGAAGCAAGACTGGAACGGCCATTTCTTGGTTTAGGCCAGGATTGTACAGATTGATCTCTCTAATCTAAAGTACTCTCGTGCAGTGCATTTGTTTAGGTCTAAATTCGTTTCTCATCAACACACCCAAATTTACCAAAACCAGCAGAAACAATTTTTACCCCAAACAACTGGCGACCACAGTGGGAGATTAATCTTTCAGTCACAAAAAATCAGTTCAAAAACATTTCCATTCTAGTTGGTCTTAGGCCTAATTCAATCACTCACTGAAATTCATTCCATATGTATCCTGATCATCCTAACCTTACCAAAGCAATGACTGCTCGGAAACCAACTACCATGGAAGGCATAACAAAAATGTTAGAGGATATGGCCGCAAACCAAGTTGATATTATCAAGCGGAAAAATGAGACGCTTTGTATCCTGAAGAGTATGATAAGCCGATAGTGGAAAGAGTCAGTGAACATTTGACTGGAGGATCCTACTGATTTCAGAGATGATGCAAAAGATATTGAATCTTTGGCTAAGGTTTATGCCTCTACCAATGAGGATGCCGACAGAACACATAGCCGTGTCATGCGAGATCATAAGAGGAGCAACAAATTGAATTCTGCCGATGATAAAGAGCCAAGACAATTTCACAAAACTAGGGGAGGAAACTTGCCAGGTGCGCCACAATATCTACAAGACAAAAGTAAAAAGCCATCCTATGAATCTTTGTTGGAAAACCTTTATCTCCAAACCCTTGAAGAAGTTCAAAGAGTTGTCCAACAGTCCGCATCCACAACTGCTTTACTGAAAAGAGAAGAACCTGAAGAAGGGGAAATCTGCCAAGATGCCCATGGAGACGAGCGCTGCGCCAACAAATAATATCCAGCCCAGCCACTTCACATCGCCATCACTGATGCAAGCCCCTCAAGAGAAATTACCTGATGTAATTTTAGATAGTGGTAAGAATGAGGTTCGTAAGACTTGTGAAAGCAATTGAATTTAGATTTATTTAAACTAGAAGTAGAGAAAATTTTAATCCAAATTTGTTTGTTTTTTTTAGAGTGAAAATAACCAAGACACTAGATTCCACTATTACACATGAATAAATGATGATAAAAATTCCAAAACTCTAATTATTTTTAAAATCTCTTTTTCTTAATTCACAAATTATCAAGCATATTCTCAAACATTAATTGTATCCCTTAAGCATAGATTATCTAACCAAAGCATAACCTATCTAATTGAATCACAACTAATTAGGAAAAATTATGCAAACAATTAAAATTCTACAAAGTAGTGATTGAGTGAATTATAAAATACAAATTAGAGAAAAATAGAATGGTTACCAATTATTCATGCATAAATAGCTTCCTCCGTGCCTTGATTACGCGAGAATTAGCTCATCATTATCATGGAAACATGCTCAAAATTCATCTTTATTAATGCTCAAAAATGGTTCACAAATGATGAAATGGGAGAAAAATGAATAAAATCGGGTTCTGTAACACTTATATTTGTTACAAAAACAATTGTTACAGAAAACGATAAAGGAATACCGTCGCTGGAACTGTTGAAGAACGACGGTCTTTAAGGGTCTTATGTTCTTCGTACCTTCTTCACCAGCAGAAAAATGGTTTTTTCCTGTAACTTTTTTTTCTCGATTTTTTTATACTCTAAACGTCTCCCTATTCTCCCCCTAAACTCTCTATCCCTTCTTTGAGTCTCCTAAAGCCTTTATATAGTCACAGGATCAAGAATAATATCGTAATAACCCAAAAATCTTCTCGATATCCAACCATTAACTCATGATTATTTTCTTTTATGTTTTAGGTTCTTACGCATATTTTCGACGTATACACGCTCCAGAACTTCCTTGTTTGACTCCTCCACACTTCTGCAGCAACCAAACTCCATCAAAACTCAATCCATGCACGTTCAAACACGTTGTATTCCGAGGTTGAATATTTTCTTCCCGACGAAAATTCAGCCCAACTGAACGCATTAGAACACTCATACCACCATTGTTTGGGCATATCACGTTCATCCCAATCAAAATCAATGATTGAATCTCACTAAAACTCCTTCAAAAATCAAACAGAAAATTCTGCAGAAAAATGAATTTTTTCCCGCCAAAATTATTTTTCAAACGATGAAGGTGAAGTGCCCTGAATCCAAAACGCGGGTGCCTTTAACAGCTCGGCTGCCTTGGGGGCGCCCTTATCCATTTTTTAGGGTGCCTTTAGTAATTTTGGTGGGTGCCTTTAACACTTTTTCTGGGGTGTTTTCAACATTTTTTCGGGGTTCCTCCGGTGTATTTCTGGGGTGCTTCCAGTGCATTTCTGGGGTGCCTTTAGTACTCTATCCTGGGGTGTAAAGCACCACTTTACGAGCCAATTTCGTCGCAAGAGCTTTTTTCTCTAAAAATACCTACAAAGACATAAAACACCATAATAAGTACAAAAATGGGTACTAATAATTTATACAATAGAGATGAAAATAGACATATAAATGCGTCTATCATTACCCTTCAGCAATATGGCAGAAGCAAACGGCTCGGTTACGAATCAATGACCGCTCAAGCATCGATTCCGTCCTCGAAAAGGGCTTTATATCAAAGCCTACAAGAATCTCCACCACAGCATCCCCTGATACGAGAGAGGCTAGACTCAAAACATCCACGCTTCCGTTGCCTATAAGAAAAGTTCTGGAATTACTGGAAGTTTGGGTGCGAGAAGGAGCAGTCCAAGTACCCCCGGTATGGAGCCCACCAACTGATCAAGAAATGTTAGATTCAAGATATTGCCACTATCACAGATTTATCCAATGGTATGAAGCGCATTGTCCAAGAAAAGATTGATTCAGGGGAATTGCGCTTGGGAACTGAAGATTCTCCGCGTTACCGCGGATCGACATAAAGATGTTACAAAGAAAATAAAGAACGACTGGGGACTTCTAGCGGCCAGGATTGCGGAAAATTCAGTTTCATTAAGAGGCCCCTAAGCGAGTAAGTTTTGTCAAGCAATGTTTGCACAACCCATCATTTTTAATTCGTTGGAGATTTGACACAGGCGTCAGCTCCATATTGACAACAGAAGCTAAATAACCCAATTGTTTTAGGATTTCATATCGCTCCCATATTTCCCCTTTTTCATGCAATACTTACAGTTTCTCCGAAACGATTACATTACTTGCATTCATAATTCGGATCCCAACATATTAGTTGATCCAAGTACTATTACTTTCAGAAAAATTCCTTATAAAGCAATCATCTATCAATCCAAAAACCAGAAAATCAAACCATAAAAGAGACGTCTCTTGCCTTTCAAAAAAAAAAACCTAAGAGGAAGAAGTTCAGAAAAATAAAAGCATTCAAGGGAAATTGTCCAACAACAGCCCATTCTTCTTGGAGAAAACATCCTTCATGCTTTGAAGAGCCGCCTGCTTGAACTTCAACTCCTGAGATAACTTCTCGATTTATGCCTCCTGTTGATTAATCAAATCCGCGAAGGGACCTTCAACCATTTCATCCTGCAGCTTTTTGATCTTGGAAAATCCTTCATAGAACCAGGAGGCGTTAAACTCAAAGCCCACGCACATGTCCCGATGGAACTCCCAGCTTGAGACTACATCTCCAGAAACGGTGTGGCCGGTCACGTTGCACATATCATGAATTAAAGATAGGGCTTCTTCCACGCGCTTACCTAATGAAAATCGGTTGGTGATCTTTTTAATTGTTGCGATGTATCCATACTTCTGTCATATTTGGGTATACAACTCCGCATACTTAGCTAGTACACTAAATCCTCCGATCAACACATGACCTTCAAAAGGAGCCAAAAATGGAGGGTCGAAAGTGGCACCTGCAACTGAATCAGCGACCAGCAAAGATTCTTTGGTAATAATCGCTCCCGCATCCACGGAAGCGTTTTCCACTACTAGAGGCACGACAGCATCTTCATGAAGATCAATCTCCATCTTAGGATTATCGATAGACATGGTTTCTATGAACAAGGACGCAGCTACATCCTCATTATGATGAATCCCCATCTCAGGGTTATCTTCAAGGATGGTTTCTTCTTGCAATATCACCAATTGAATATTTATTCAGTGTAAATAAATAGTCCAAGAAGAAAAACATGGGGAAAACTCACTGACTCATCTGTGGGCCCACTGGAAGAAGACTCGCTGCTACACTCTGAAGCGCTTTTCCTGTCACCACCGGATCCTGAGCTTTCTTCTTCTTCATCCTCCTTTCCATCGTCAAAAGGCACAGTATCACCATATTTTTCTTCAAAAGGTGCCATGTTCTGGCCACGTGCAAGTCTGGCGAAGGCGTTCATGTTGTCAAGACCCTGAATTAAAAAAGAGAAGAGATTTTCAGTAACGACAATCCATAATATTTACGTAATTCGCTAAATCATAAAGAAAATCATACGTACTTGCATGTTGGAAGAACTGAAGGTCACAAGGGCCGTTAAAGCCGATCAGATGCTGCCTGCGCGACTTTTTGACCTTTTTTCCTTTTCCTGGGGACCGATTCCATCTGGGCTAGAAGATTTTCGCTTACCCGAAGGAGGCTACTTCAACAATTTGTGCTTTGCTAAGATCTTAGAGGAGGGGTTGCCGCGTGGATCTGTCACAACATTCTGCACGAATTGATGAATAGCGAGGAACTCTTCCTGCCAGAAAACATTATATTTAAAGGTTGTCACCGGTTTTTGTCCTGGGAGCAGAAAGGGGGGACTTTTATGAGGTGTAAAGACACGGTTGTCGAAAATGGCTGGCAACAATTCTTTTGGAGGCGTCAATGGACGGAGGAATGGAATTCCCTGATCAAAACCCATATGACAAGCATCCCTATCGATGTTATAAGGAACCACTTCAAAAGATTCCTTGAAAAAAGACGGTACATATCCAGGTATGCAGCTTCGCATGAACACAATTTCTCCAATGCTCATGTTCTCTCCATCAGAATGCAATGTCATGTCCGGGGCGGAAGCAAAAACATCTGCCTGAACTATGGACGCGTGGACCGGAGCCCAGAGACGAAAGTTGATTGCATATGTGTTGTCAAAGACATCGATGAGATTTGAGCCAGGTCATGGACGCCTCTTTAACCAACGAAGTATCCTATAGCCGCCATATGTACCAGGAAGTGAAGTTACCGGATTAGGAGCATAATCTTTGAAATGCTCCCATAACCATGCTTGGAGGAAGGCGACATGGATATACGAGTCTACCTTCATATACCCATTAGAAACATACATGTCCGCTGCCAAGCAATCCAGATGTGTGTACAAGGAGCCAAGGAACAAACTGCCTATGGGAAGAGCAACGCCTTTCGCCAATTTGATAGCAAATTTGATGAGCTTCTGTCTTATTTCTCTCTTGCTAGAGCCATCACAAAAAATATCTCTGGATAACCACAAGGCTAAAAATACAGCAACACTGAGCATGTTATCCAAAACCTGATCCGGCTCCGGCTCCTCAGGGAACCATTCAGACACCCACCAAGTATAAAAGCACTTTTCCTCATAGTCCTTCCTAACATATCCTGTCGACTTCGTGACTAGATTGGCATGCATTTCTTCTTCTTCCTCGGACAAGATAACGTCAAGATTCCCAATTACTGGAAGATTCAACAGGACGGCTACACTTTCCAAAGTAATAGTCATTTTGCCCCATCTACATATAGTCGTGTGAGTCTATGCGCACCATCTGGAGATAAAAGTAATTAAACCTGTAGCGTCTTTCCTAATCTGAAATGTCGTAGACGCCATGACAGCATTCATGATTTGCGCCTCAATCAGATTAGCCCTCACATGGTCACGACTTATCATGAATTTCATCCATCTATCATAAGAGCACAATGGGCTATGAAAGATCTTGAAGTCAATGGGAGAAGCTGGGTACTCTTTCTTCTGGAGACAAAACCTTATTACATGCCCTGGATAGACCGACTGGACCTCTTCTTCATTCTCTGAACCAGTTAGAAGGGTTGCCACATGTTTGGGATGGGTCCTCATGATTGTACAATACCTTGTGAAGAATTCATCGTCCATGTTTGGCTTATCTTTGGAGTTGTTAGCATTTCTCGACACGGCAGCAGAACCATCTCCAGGTGACATCTTGACAAGAATTCCTTATGCTACTTTTCGCTTTTGGAGTAACTACAACGGAGCAAAATAGTAAAAGAGTTACTACTTTGAAGAAAAACCATGCATGAGGATTTTTGCCATTAATGATCAAGAGTCAACTACAAATTCTCCACGAGAAGATTTTCTTTGGCCACAGGTCATGGCACCCACGGCCAAAAGGAATGGGGACTAATGCCCGCTCAAACAAAATACATGTCTTGCCGCGGGAATTATGCTCTCGGCTGAAAAATGTGTCTTGCCACGGGAATTGTGCTCACGGCCAAAAAAACAACAACCTAAGGCTAGGTTTTATGAAGGAAGGAGAAAATGACGGCCACCCTCCCATGAATTCTTTGCTTGTCTTGCTAGCGATACTAATAATGATCGGTTTCGTTGCTATCAATGTCGTGGCTAACAATACTACTAGCAAAGAGGAATCATTCATATTGGAATAAGTTTGCAAGTTCATGGAAGTCACGCCTACGGCTAGGGTTCACACCAACACGGAAGAGCAAATAAAAGGGAAGAGACATTGGAATACATACCTGAAATATGTTCATCTTCCTGTACTGCTGCTTTTCCTTCCACTGATCAGCTCCCGATTGATACACCCTTGCTGTTAATGCGAGGACGCAGAAGCAAAGCCAACGAAAAAAAAAGAATAGGGGTAACGCCTTTTATATACATAGCGTTTTTGGGAATTCGAGTGCAAAAAGGAATCCATCTTGGATTCGCGCACGGACAAGAGCGGCTGGGTCGCCGAGCCAAACCCTAGGGCCAAGGTCGCAGTGCCAGTACGGAGGCCATCGGCCTAAGGGGGACGATTGGCCCACGTCGCCAACACTCCATAGCACCAGTACTCCGTGGCCAAGCCAGAAGCACGCCAGCACGGAGACCATCGCTCATGCTTCTTACCAAGGGTCAATCAAACTTTTCCGGTAATCTCTACATGTCTTGCCTTTTCGATTTTACTCCTGTTTGTCACCATCTAATGCTTACCCCGCAACAATGTCACTGTTACGTGCTAAGCAGGGGACTTAATTAATGTTGATGGTGGTTTTTAGTTCAGGGCTAAAATTGTAAAAACCCTGCATTTATTATGCTGTCATTCTGCAAAGAGACAGAGCCATGTAAAAGTGATGAGTACACAACCTCTTCATTTGCGCATTAATTGAGCAATTCAATATGTTTACATGAAATTTATCTAGAACGGTGCATGTAGCAACAATCTCAGATATTCTGTAAATTTCGACACCCTACCTGTATTATTCATTAATATAGGACTCACTGAATACTTTTTGTGCTGTGTTCCATGGCTGAACCCTTAATATTGATATGACATGACAATTAGTGTTCACTCGCAGCTGAGTAGCATAAATTTCTCGAAGTATCAAGGTTGAGGTTTGCATAAAAGTACTCAGTCAGAAAGCATGCTGCTCTTTGGCAATAAATAACTCTGTGTCAACACGCATAATCCAATCAATTTTGTGATAATTCACAAGATTCAATATCAACCTAATTAATTTGCAAAAATTAGATTTTTTGTGCCCTTCGTAGTATATCAGACCCTGCTGGTTGAAACTAAACCTAGGCAAACTAGGCAATTGATCCTCCATAGATTAGGAGGTGCAAAGTCCTACCCAAAATCAGAAAACACGGAATAAAAGAGGAGCCACGGAAAATAGGAGCAGCAACAAAGGGAGGTGTGGCCGTGCCATAGGCCAGCCGGCGCCACCTGCAGATGGCCACGCCCCCATGCTGCTTGCCGGCCCTTCAATTTTCCATCGACCAATCAGGTCGTTCTAAATCCTCCACATGCGCATGAGATGTGGTCGGGCCCATACTTGCCAGCCCTCTTTCCTATCGGCCAATCAGGTCGCTTTAAATACGCCACGCGCACTAGAGATGTGGCCACGCCGTATGTTTGGCCGGCCCCTTTTCTATTGACCAATCAGGTCGTTCTAAACCCGCCACGGGCATAAAAAGGCCAAACCATGCCAAACGTCCACCATGCCAATTGCTAATCAAACGTGCCATGCCAAGCCAACGTGCTAATCGGCATGCCAACATGCCACTCCGCCGCAGTAACATGCCAATGTGCCACAAATGGCACAGCTACGTGCTAACCCACTTTCTATTCGTGGCCAACGCCATAACGGACTTCAATAAGGGTATTCTAATCAGAAGCACAACTTTTGCTTTAGCGGCACTAGTTGAAATCCCAATTTCTAATCGTGGACCAAATTACGTCACTTTGGCCCCCACAACATGCCACGAGCCATGCGAGACCCAGGAAACCCTAAAATGGCGCCATGCTATGGCCACCCATGGCTATCCTTATGCCTTTGGTCGTTCCCACATTATAGCCTTGCCATAATTCCTTTGACGCGACCATGGCACCATCTGCACAAACAATGTCACCGTTCCACGGCCACATGCCACACGCGCTAATTAGGGTTTTGGCATGCCAAACCCTAATTTAAGTAGGGTTGCAATGCCAACCATGCCAAATAATGCTACCTAGCGCATTAAGTTTGATATGGCAACTAGAGCCAATATTGCCAAGCCATATTTGGATTCAACACCAACATGCCAAGATATAACGACCGCGGGTACGCCAGGCGCTATTCGCGACACTATGCCACTAGCATGTGCCAATCGTGCCACCATGCCACTGGCGCCACTATGCCATCACCAGGTGCCAACGGAATGTGGCCATAATCAACAACCACCTTCTCTCATGAATTACAATCTCAGCCGTCCAAATTCGCCACGGAATTGACCGGCCTATGGTAAGTCTTAAGTGACCAACCAAGACTAACCTAATAGCGTCACACGCCATTCACCTGCGGCAAGTCTCCTGACTTACTTGCCACACATGGCCATCCGCCACCTAACTGGCGTACAATTAATCAAAATAACTAGGTTTTTGCATACGAGACCCACTCAGCAATCTGCTACATATTTTCCACGAAAATACTCGAGACATCAAACATGTCACAAACTGGGGGACACTCATCAGGGTATTGGTCTGGCGGTTTACAGCGTGCGGCGTGCAACACGCCCATTATAAGAAAGTGTCAGGAAAGCGGGCGGTTAGTGGCGGCAAGAAGTAATGGGTGTAAACTAACCCGTTTCCTTCATAGTGGAGACGTGGTTTCTAGAATTTACACATTACCTCACTTCTCCATCACTCAACTACTCCCACTTCCTACGAGATCAGGGTGTGTTCAATTATGGCTTGTATAAATAGGTTTCTACCTATTTCGACCAGACGACGGAGTTTTGGTTAACAACAACACAAGTATCCAGAAAAACACAAAATAACTGATAGCTTACATATCCTAAGCCAGTTTCACATTCTGATACAAGTCATAAAATAGCCATACTTTCATAATTAACCATTCTGGTCTCAACACCTTCTTTGCTTCCCTCCCTAAGACCAACCCTTCTCCTTCACTTTGTGACCGAAGCAAGACTGGAACGGCCATATCTTGGTTTAGGCCAGGATTATACAGATTGATCTCTCGAATCTAAAGTACTCCCATGCAGTGCATTTGTTTAGGTCTAAATTCGTTTCTCATCAACATACCCAAATTTACTAAAACCAGCAGAAACAGTTTTTACTCCAAAACACCAAGCTATTTCTATATTTTTGCTTATCAAGTTCTTCGCTGTTGCTGCTGTGGTTCCTGCTTTTCATCGTCTTCTTCATCTCTTCACGCTTCTAGTTCACGTTCCTCATCTGTTCTTTAATGGATTCTCAAAATCCATCCATGACTAAAAAAAGGTGTGTAAGTTATACGTTTTCTGATAAAGATAATGTCCCTATAGATTTATTGTTTATCGTTAATAGCCTTTCCCATCATGATCAACGCGCTCTTTATTCTATCTTTTCTGAAATTTCTCCTCATTTTTCATGTAGGGGTGACAAGAGATCTAACAAGAACTTGACTGATGCCCAGTTAATCAATCAACTGAAAGATGACTACAACCTCCATGATTATGATATTCGCCTCCTATCGGGTCAGAAAGGTACGTTGAAGAAATAAGAGGTTGATAAGTTTTCTCATTCTGCTGAAGCGACCATCATTATTAAGGGGAAACTCGAGATCGGGTTGCGTATTCCACTATACGACCCGAATCATCCTTTTGCTTACGAGGTTCTGTCTCAACTTCATCCTCCCCGGGCCCTGGTTCAGTGGAACGGAAATACATTTCGTCTTATGGCGGAGTAGGAGAGGCGAGGAAGAGGCGAGTGTACCAAGACTGCTTGGTCGACGTATGACCTTTCGCATGCGATCAAATATACTTCGGCTAGCTTTGTGGCCAACTATCGGAGTGGGACTTCTTCTCTTGGGGATCTTACTGGTTTTGCTGCCAATCCTCATTGTAACAAAGTTCCCACTGATGGTTTTGAAAAGCTGATATTGGATGAGGATCCCGAGGGTGATGTTAACACTAACAAGCATGCTCGTCATACTAGCGATTCCGTCTAGGATCGGGTTCCCCTTGCTATTTGCGGTCCTATCTTGAGTGGCAAGCTCCCTCCTCCTGACTTTCCTGCTAATCCCTATCAATTATGGGTGGTTAATGCGGATCAGGTAAGGCTCTCATCCTCTTGCTCGTCTCGGGTTCATTACCTTTATGTTATTGGGTAACCATAAAAGTTTTTAACTGTTCCATTCCTTTGTAGCCCAAGTCTCAGAGTAATCAGCCTAAGGCTCAAAATACTCGGAAAAGAGAAAGAGGTTCTAGCACAAGGACTGAGGAAGAGACAGTGAAGGTAACACATAAATTGGTCTATTCTCAGTACATGTTCTTTCCCCTATTTGTTGCCTTTAATGGGTCTGGCGATGATGCTTGTGCAGAAGTCCAAGGATGGTGAGGAAGGTGTTGAGAGTTCTTCTGGGAAGGATGGTGAGGATCCCGATGATCGGCTTCCCTTGTCCCAATTCCTGGGAAAGTCGCCCAAGGAGTCTTCTGATGTTTCGTCTGCCATTGTAGGTGATAAGGCTGATGGTAGTGGGAAATGAGCTAAAGGTGAGAAGGATGCCCCACGGAAGAACGTTCCCCCGTCCTCTAAGGTGCCCTCTTCTGGCAAGGGAATTTTCCTTTCGAATGCTGAGGTGGTTTTGGTGATGACAGATGATGATGATGATGATGAGTTCTTTGGTTCTGATACTGAGACCGACTGGTCGAGTGAGAAGCAGAAGGAACCCGAGATTCCTTCCCCTGAGGATGACACTGCCACCCGAAATGAGCTAGTGGAGAACGTGAACAAGAATCCTCCCAACGAAGGAACGGTCGGGAGTTCTTTCTTTACCTTCTCGGGCCCTGTGTGCGAATCCTTGGGTGCTCTTACTTCTTCTAGCTTTAGTTCTCTTTCCGCCACCGAGATGCTCTAGGATGTGCCCCTGTATGGTTCTTCTATGAGGGACTCCCTCAACATCATGGTTAGTCGCTTAATTTTAACCGTGTAGTTAGCTTTGATGCTTCTGCTTGTATTAGTGGTTTAACCCGGGTTAATCCCTTTAGGCCACAAACTAAAGGCTTCTCAAAGCTGTTATTCGTCAGAGGGAGTTGGCGGACATGGCGAGCCTTTAGGCTCAACTTCAAGGGGAACAGGACCGCTCCCGAGGACTCGAGAGGAAACTAGCTGATGCCAGAGGTATTTTTGCGAAACCATTGTTGATTGATAATGTAGTGCCAATATCCTGAGTCTAGCGTTGTCTTCCTAGCCGAGATATCTAGCTTAGACCGAGACTCCGTTTTCGAATACCGTACTATGTCCAAGAAGTTGAACATCGAAAAAAAAGCATGCTGCTACACTTCAACAGAAGATATACAACAAGGATGATAAGATTGACCGCCAAATCATCGAGATCGAGAGTCTCCAGGCCGAACTACTTCGTTATCAGAGATATGAGTATGTACCCGAGGAAATAGATAATCTCCGGGCCGAACTATCTCGGATTCTAAGAGTTGTTGCCGATAGAAAATTACTGATCGAGTCCTTAGAGAGTCAGTGCTATACTTTTAGGCTTCAGAACAGAGATCTCCATGCCGATCGTAAGCGTCTGTCTCAGTTAAGAGATGATGCCTAGAGGTCCGTTCATAAGTTAGAGGAGAAACTTCTCGGGTTTGATCAAATATCGCGGGACTTGGAACGGACTCGGGCCCAGTTATCGGGTCTTCAAACAGCACATGATCGGCAGAAAGCTGTTTGGGCTAAACACAAGGAATACTGCCCCTTTAATGAGTTCAACGAACAGCAGTATAATGAGTTGGTATTGAAGATGTCTGAGCTTGAAATCAGTCTTTCTAAATCCGAGGAAACTTTAAAATTAGTTTTGCCCGTGCTTTCAGGTTTTTGTGCATGTCTTTTGTTTTCCGATATGTTTCTTTGCTTCATTATATCTGTTTGCTTGTGTGTTAACCATGTTGTTATTCTTGTTCAGGCAGCCGAGCAAGGAAAGGTCAAATCTTTGGAGGAGGAGATTGTCCAGCTGAAGAACAATGAGGCTCAACTAAATGCGAGGATCACTCATACTGATACTGCTTCTACCGAGTTGACCCGTCAGCTTGCTGAAGCGAAAGAAAAGTATGAGGCCGATCTCGTCGCGAAGATCAAGGAGGGTGTAAAGTAGTTCATTGAGAAGAGGAAGTCTCAAGTTGCTGCTAATAAGTCGGGCTCGGGATCAGTTCCTACGAATGAGTAGTTCATGTCTTTTGTAGTGCTGTGTCACTATTTTTTCCCTCGTCTCGGGCTGTAATTTTCTTTTCGCTTGAACACCTATAGTTTTTGGATAACTTATTTCATGGGGTGTTGCGTCACCAATCGGTTTCTTTGTTACTCTTTGACACTATTTTTTATTTGTTCATATTGTGCTTGGTCGTTCATAACCGATAGACTTTCGATTTCCTGCATTTCATATCAATATTTATGTGTTAGTAGAAATTTCGTTTCTGTTGAACACACTCGACAGGGAGGGTCATCGGGCCCAATGCCATGTTCCGATCGAGGTATCTCATCAATGGTATTTCAAACCAATGGAAGTGTATTAAGTCATTCCTAGATTCTAGGTCCCGATTACCCCGGGTTAGTTATCAACCAATTATCCCGGGCAAGTGAATCTGGTCACTTGCGATGGGGGCAACCTTTCAGATTTAGGTAGGTTGCCTAGCTGTCAAGGACCCGTGCCTTGACAACCTTTGGTAACTAGTTTCCAACCACCAGAACCCTTAGACTACCTCGGCACTTGCACACTGCCATCTCCCTGAGTTCGAATGACCATTAGTCGCATATGTCATTTTCCTTATCTATCTCTCGTGGATATTCAAAGGATTCGAATGACAAGGTATCATACCTTCCTATACACCTCTCATGGGTGATATAGTTTCAGATGTTGTGCGTTCCATGGTCGTGCTTCCGGAGTTCCATCGGGTTTTAGTATCTTAAACGCTCCTTCTCCCACTTTTGACACGATGGTATATGGTCCGCCCCATCTTGCTGCCAATTTTACGCCCTTCTTGTCACGCTCGTAGCTAGGTAGTTCTTTCAGCACTAATTGCCCCGAGTGGAATTCTTTCGGGCGAACCACTTTGTTGTACTCGCGTTGTAACCTCCTCTGATAGTTCTCTATCTTTTGCAGAGTCATCTCTCTAGTTTCTTCCAAATCATCAAGCTTGGCCAAGATCAAATCTGACGATATATTTCGTCTCCATGCTTCAGTTCTCGTGGTAGGTATCATTGACTCGGTTGGAAGAATTGCCTCGGTCCCATATGTAAGCATGAAAGGTGAGAGACATGTAGCCTCCCTTCGGGTGGTTCGATAGGCCCACAATACATTGTGCAGCTCTTCACACCATTCACTGTACTCCCCATCTAACTTGTTTTTTAGATTATTTGCTATTGTCTTGTTGGTGATCTCGGCCTGCCCATTACTTGGTGGATAAATGGGTGTAGCTTTGCTCTTTCTGATGTTATAGGTGTTGAACAATAGGTCGATGTTCTTCCCTTGTAGTTGTTTTCCGTTATCTGAGACAATAGCTGCAGGAATGCCAAAGCGACAAATAATATGCTCGAAGATGAACCGAAATACGTCCTTGTCCCGGATATGTTTCAAGGAGGCAGCCTCAACCCATTTGGTGAAATAGTCTGTCGCCACTATCAAGTATTTTCTTTGTCCCGACCCGATATGTAGTGGTCCCACAATATCGATGCCCCACTTGGCGAAGGGCCATGGGCTCACTACCGAGTTCAATGAAAATGATGGTGCGTGTATCTTCTTCCCAAATTTTTGGCATTCATCACAAATTAATTCCATGTGCTTTGCATCCTCATTCATATAGGGCCAGAAATACCCTATCGTCTTGGATATGGCCGATAGGCTTCGACCCAAGCTATGATTTCTTGCGCCACCATAATGCAGTTCATTCAGAATCGAGTGCTCTTCTTCTTTGCTTAAACACCTTAGAAGTGGTCCCAAATATGATCTTCTGTATAAGACGCCCTCTCGTAGTTCATACCCGGTTGCTTTGCTTTTGATTTTGTTAGCCTCGGCTCATCCTTTTGGTAATTCACCCGACTCCAAATATTGGTGGATGGGTTTTTCTCCAATCTCCTGCTTCGTACCTATCGGCTGTAACAGCCAACACTTATATTTCCATATCTCCTTCCTCGGGTATAGATGGCATCAGTACTCTCCCAATTCGTATGGCTTCGATGCTTGGGTCTGTTAACATAGAGACGATATAATCCAAGGCATCCGAATATCGGTTGTCCTTTCTGCCAATGTGTCGGACCTTAATGTTGGGAATCTGGTTGATGTAGAACTTTGCTAACTCCCGGTATTTATGAAGTATCGGGTCATGAATAGCATATTCTCCGCTAAGTTGTAGAATCACCAGTTGTGAATCACTGGTTAGTCTCACCTCCTCAATCCCTAGTTCTACAATTAGTCGTAAAGCATGTATCACTTCTTCATACTCAGTAACGTTGTTTTTCACTTTGAACTCGAGTCTAAATGAATGGACTATCTTCTTCCCTTTTGGTGTTGTGAAGACCTACCCTAGCCCCGATCCCTCCTTGTTCGATGACCCATCAGTGAATACTTCCCACCGCGCCGGGCTGTAGGTATCAAGAAGGTCGGGTGGATCGTCCCTATCTTCTTCCATGCCCAGGATATCCTCTACTTCTTCCTCCCCACCAAGGGGAAAATCAGCAAGGAAATCCGCTACCACCTGCGCTTTTACGGCTGTCCTCATTTCATAAAAAATGTTAAACTTCTTAATCTGAGCGCTCCACTTGGATATTCGTCCTGATCTCGCTGCACTGTCAAGTACTGACTCGATAGAGGACTTTGTTAGTACCCTAATCCTATGAGTCTGGAAGTATGTCCGCAATTTCTGTGTTGCAAATACCAACGCGAGTATTAGTTGTTCAATTCTGGTGTAGTTTTTCTCCGCTGGATTCATGGTTTTACTGATGAAGTATAGTGGTTTTTCTTCTGCACCATCATTTTTGACCAGTACTACGCTAACAGAACAGGCTGTAGCTCCGAGATACAAGGTAAGCACTTCTTTGGTCTCGGGTCTTTGTAATACGGGTAAGATCACGAGATGTTGTTTAATCTTTTGGAATGCCTCCTCACATTCGTCGCTCCATTTGAACTTTTCTCCCTTTCTTAGCGTTCCGAAGAAGTCTTTACATTTGTACGATGATCGTGAGATGAATCGTCCTAATGCCGCCAAGCTTCCGTTTAACTTTTGCACATCTTTTACTGTCACCGGGGACGACATCTCCAAGATGGCCTTGACTTTATCGTGATCTGCTTTAATTCCTTTATCTGTGATTATGTATCCTAAAAACTTGCTCGAAGTTACCCAAAAGGTGCATTTTGTCGGGTTAACTCTCATTTTGTACTTCTTCATGGTTTGAAAAATATCCCGGAGGTCGTTGATGTGGTTGGTTGCCGCCTTACTTTTCACTAACATGTCATCTACATATACCTCGATGGTGTTGTGGATTTTGTCCTCGAACATATCTTCTACCAACCTTTGATAGGTGGCTCCTGCATTCTTTAGACCGAACAACATTTTGGTGTAGCAGTACAGTCCTCTTGGTATAAAGAATGAGGCGTTTTCCTGATCCTCGGGAGCCAAAGGGATCTGGTTATATCCCGAGTATCTGTCCATTAATGTTATCGCTTTATGTCCCACTATCGTCTCTACCAGTTGATCGATGTTTGGGAGGGGAAGCT
The DNA here is from genome assembly GCA_023531105.1 of Papaver atlanticum. Taxonomy (NCBI): domain Eukaryota; kingdom Viridiplantae; phylum Streptophyta; class Magnoliopsida; order Ranunculales; family Papaveraceae; genus Papaver; species Papaver atlanticum. The sequence continues at coordinate 2,711,327 of JAJJMB010001336.1, forward strand.
ATCCTTTGGACATGCCTTGTTCAGGTCACTAAAGTCTATGCAGATTCTAACCCCTCCATTCTTTTTAGGTACTATCACCATATTCGAAATCCATTGTGGATATTGTGCCTTCCGGATGATTCCCGATGACTGTAACTTCTTCAACTCCACCTTTACTGTCGCTTGCAGCTTGGGAGCAATCCTCCGCATTTTCTGTCGGACTGGCCTGAATTTTGGATCTATTCTTAGGTAATGGCAGCACACTTCTGGATTAATCCCTTCCATGTCATGCATCTTCTAGGCGAACGCGTCCATATATTCTTGTAGTAAAGCTATTAATCGATTTGACTCCTCCTCTGATAACAACGACCCGATCTTCACTATCTTCGGTTCTTCTTCAGTCCCTAGGTTAACCTCCCGAGTGGGCTCTAGAGCTATGAAGTTCGGCTTTGGATCTTTGATCGGTGTTGCTACATTTGATTGCTATATGATTTTGTACTCTCCTACTTCGTAGGACATAACTGCTTGCGAAATTATTTTTTCCAACTCTAGCCCGGCCTTGATTTCTTTAGCTTTGTTCTTTTCTCGGCGTAATCGAGCTCGCTTATCTTCATTTTGCTGGATATACACCTGTATGCATTGTCTCGTGGCTTGTGGATCTCCAAAACTTCTACCACACCCCTGTAAGTAGGAAACCTCAGTTTTTGATGGTAAGCTAATGCTACTCCTTTGATGCCTGCGATCCATGGTCTTCCGATGATCGCCTCATATGGTGATACGACATCGACTACGCAGAAAGTGGTAAGGGTATCTAGGTATCCTTCTTCGTCCGAGACCCTGAGTGTAACCTCTCCCTTTGGTATAGTCACTATCCCATTGAAACCATAAATCCTATTGATCGAGAGGATTAGGATGTAATCAGACAGTTCCATCCTTTTGAATGTGTCATAGAAGAGTACTTCAACAGAACTCTCGATGTCCACCAGTATCCTCTTCACACCCCATTCTTCGATCAGTAAAGTGGTAACTAGTGGGTCACTATATGATTGACCATTCATCGGGACATCTTTGGCTGAAAATGTGATCGGTTGCATCATCCATGCCTCCATGGGCAAGGTTCTAGCCACACTAAGATCTCCTTCCTGGCTCGATTTCTCTTATGGATCCTTGACGTGATTCCAGTCCCTAAGTCCATCCCCTGAGTCGCGGAATGTGAGATTGTGTTGCACACAAATTGTGTTTCCCGATCAATCCTAACTTGGTGTATTGGCACGTCGGGTGCTGGTACTATCTGCTTGACGAACTGCCTCAACTATCCATCCCGGATCAAATGTTGAACTATGTCTTTTACCTCCCGACAATCATTGGTGGAGTGTCCTCGAAACTGATGATAATGACAAAATTCGGGATGGTTCTTCGTCTCGTCGAACTGTATTCCTCTTGTCTTCGGATTCCTGATATCGTTTCTCTTCTCTACTTCCTTGAAAATTTCCTCCAGTGGTGCATTTAAGGGCGTATATGCTCCTGGTTCGTGTCGAGGTTTCTTTCCCTTTTCGACTTACTCCTTCTTTCCCGAAACTTTGTGTTGTGGGCCCGATCTTTTATCGGGTCGCTTTGAAACCTCTTGGGTAGCTGCTTCCGCCGCCGCGCTAGCTTCTTGCACTCCCCTGTCCTATGCTCCTTCTTGTATTTCCTCTAAGGTGATATAGTGTTCTTGTATCTTCCGTATTTCTTTCAATGTTTGTGGCTTCTCAGTAAACATGGCTATCCAAATAGGGTCTGATTTCCCGAGAGAATTCTCAAACCCGAATATTTGCTGGTCCACTGGTACTTTCCCGATATCGATACATAACTTTATCCATCTGTCTGTTAGAGACCTCAAAGGTTCCCTGAATCTTCTTGCCAAAGTGAACAACTTGTTTACCCTAGGTCGGGAAATGTTGTTGTGCATGTAGGTTTCAAGAAAAGTTTCTACTAAGACTCCATAGTTCCCGATAGATCCTACTGGTAGGGTGTAGAACCAGTTCCTTGCTTCCCTTTCTAGACTAGCAGGGAAGAACTTACACATAACTACATCATTGCTCTTCCACTGTAGTAACGACATCATGTACATTTTGATATGTTCCACCGCATCTCCTGTGCCGTTGAACCTTGATGGGAACGTTGGAAGCGTACATTTTGGAGGGAACGGTGCTTGCTCTAGTTCTCGGGTGAAGGGAGTCTTTTCAGCTTCACTGATTACTTCCGCTAACTTGTCATCCTCGCCATTTCCAGCAAGTTTTTTAACCATCTCTTCAAGTTGTCTGAGATTAGCTTCAGTTGCATTGTTACGGGTACTTCTTCTTCGGTTGATGAATTCTCGGGAGGACCATACCCACATCTTGTATGGTTGGGATCGGGTACGTGTCCTCGGTGTGGTGGTGGTGTTTGGGTATACCTTAATAGGGTTCGATTGCTTGATGTTCCTCAGCTTGAAGATCCTTGATAATTTTCGTTCTCAAGTGCCAAGTTCCTTCTCTGTAGCTCTCTCATAAATTCTTCCTGCCTTCTCTGGTTTGCCAGAATTTCCATCAATGTTGGATCCGTACTCTCATGGCTAGAATGACAGTTTAGATGGTTTCCTGGTGCGACCGGCGGTGCAACTGGTGGTGCAACAGGTGGTGCGATAGGTGGTGCAACGGGCGGTGCAACAGGTGGTGTTGTTGGAAGAAGATTTCGGGTTCCATTCCTCTTTCCTAGCCGGATTTGTCTGAGTCTTTCCTCCTCTCGGTCCAAAGCGTTATGATATTCAGCATACTGCCTGGCCCGCCTGCGATCCTCTTGCATCATTAGTGCCTCCTCATCGTCCTCGGTGTCCGATATTGTTAATCCATCTACCATATGCTCGGGTCTTCTTTGACTCGGCTCGACGCCCCCTAAGAAGGTGTGGTCATCACCCTGGCCCAGGTTGACCTCCTCATTGACAGTTTCCATTCCTCAAGCAGGTACTAGATTCTCCTCGGGTTGATATCGGCGGTTACTCTCTTGCCGTGAATCTGTCACTCCCTCTTGCATGTTGGTTCCTGCTACGGTTCGGTTCCTCAGAATCCTGCCAGTCCCCGAAGTGCTGGCCATCAGATCGGGTCTACTTTCTCCTCCGAGAGCTTTACCTACGTCCACGGAGGTGAAAGGATGATCTTATTACTTCACACAAGAATACAAGGTATAATTCTCTCCACAATACTCTCTTTATTCTCTCACTCACTTACAAATTGCTTGCTCCGTTTCTCTTGACAAGGGTCTCTATTTATAGGCTAACATGCTTATACAAAGAAGTTACAATGTAAGTCACAGTCTATCCTACTCGATGTTCTTGTCGGGTGGTGGATAGTATCTTCTTCGATACTTGTTGCCCGATCTTATGTTATCTCGATGAGCATGTCTCCTGTTGCACCTTTTCCCGATGTTGATGGTTTTGGTGATCCTCCACCCAGCGTTGCTTCTTCTCCCTATCCGAGTTGACTGCTTTTGGTCCTTGGCCCCCACTTTGACTAGATTCCTCTGTACTATCCATCTACCCTGTCAGTGTATTTAATGCATCGATTCCCGATCAACATCTTTTCATCACATTCGAGTTTTTATTTTACACGTGTTCGCCTCACATGTGCTTGGTGGATATCTCTTTCCTTGTGCCGATGCCATATGAGGTGATTAAGTGCTTTGCTTCATGCCTTCTTCAGTGAATCGCGGCTTGGGATTGCTCCACCTGTATTTATCAGTTATTTACCATGCATGCACTAACTAATCATTAAAAGTGTACGATGAGTCTGCACTCCATTCCTAACTTCTTACCCATCTTCATATTAGGGTGAATTGTGTTATTGCAAAGCTCTCCTATCAAGATCGCCTTGTCGCAGGCCAAGCAGTGGGACCTCTTTATGTAAGGTACCGAGGTAAGGTTCCCTTCAATCTGTCCAAAAATTGATTCCACGAAAATGGACCCAAAAGACCAAAACTGTGATGTCACTGCACATATCAGGTTTGGGCAAAGCATGACATCAACTTATCGGTTATCCTAATGGGTTTAGTAATTAAATTGCTCTACTTGCTATTTGACATCTTACACAATCCTTATGTCCTATACATCGTAAGTTATCACAATTCACAAGGAAAATTATGCATAATAAAATTCAAAAAGATGCTAATCCAATAATACTTTCTAGAATCTCTTAACTGTTCATGGCTTGCTTGATGCTTACCCAAGCGAGAAAAACAAAGAAAATTATTGAAGCAGATAATCAACTTAAACAGTGAAGGCTTAATGTTGATTAAGCACGACACTGATATTTCCTTTAAGAACTCTGTAGGGAAGTTGCTTGATCTTACAATCAATTGTCTTTTATCATTTTTATTTATAATTCTGGTTTAATAGAAAACTAATCTCTTGCTTTGTAGCCTCAGTTGTTTCCTTAGCAGGTATTTCCAGTGGTGGATTTGCAGCAATGGTGCTTTCCTATTACAGTTGTGTTTCCTTCATAAACAGTTGTGTTTCTTTCATAAACAGTTGTGTCACTCCATTTCTTCAACATGAGTATTATTGAGGATAGTGTTTCAGTAATAACAGTTGTGTTATTTGCTAACATATCTTTCTATGCTATCAACCACCTAGATCTCCACTCCAAGGCTCATGATTTTTTCTTCAAAAGCAATCAGTCAAATGAAATCCTTAGTACCATTGGGAGTTTCACCATGAATCCATCCTCTATCTGCAGGTTTGCTCAAGACAAGGGTAAATTGGGCAATCCTCCCTTGCCGCAATTATGGCCAATTCATAAATGTGAAACTTCAGTTACTAAACTAAAGGCAAATCATCCGGATGTAGGTCATGTCAGTTACCTAAAATCCTTCCATATTCCTTCTCGGAATTTCTCCTTCCCATTCTATCTCATAAAACCCAACCCTAAGTTCTTATTAGGGCCAGAACATCTTAATCTTTATCACACAGGAAATACATTGTGCTTAATGGCTTCAAGTTCTCAATCCCAGATCGTAGCCATCTCAAAAATCATGCAAAGAACTACCATCCATGGGAATTTACCAATTCCTTCAAGAAGAACTCTTAACTCTGCTGAGGAAATAGATGCTGCTGCATCCAATTGGTCTCACAGTCTCATAGGAAAAATCATAGCAAATGGTAAACTGGACATTCAGAAAATCAAGAAAGATGTTGCAATAATCTGGAGTAGGTACAAAAACTTAGAGATTAAATCCATGGATATAAATCTCTTTGTCTTCAAGTTTAGCAGTAAAGAAGATATGGATGAAGTCTGGAGTAATCAACCATGGAATATCCTTGACCACCTTCTGGTGCTTCAAGTTTACAACTCTAATACGATTCTATCTGACTACAAATTCACGCACCAAATTTTTAATGTTCAATTCAAAAACCTGGAGTTGGAACATCTGGATAGTGATATCGTTGAGAAGATGTGCAAAGATATTGGTAGGCCAGTGGACAAAATTCACCTGGGAGGAAGAAGGAAAGTGGGAAAAACTATCGCTGCTAAGATTGAAGTTGATCTCAGTAAACCGCTCAAAAGAGGTACTTGGCTACTAAATGCTAGGAAGCAAGAAGTCTGGATAAGATACCACTATGACAAGCAGACAAGGAAAATATGTCCTAAATGCTTTGTCATAATTCATAAGGAAGAAGATTGTGAAGATTTAGCTCATCAACACATGATCTTGAGGTTCACTACAGAGGAATGGAATGATTATTATGCTAAACATAAACATCTTATAGAAGAACAGCAAGAGCCTGAAGCTCAACAAGCTAATTTGAATCAATCTGCAACCTCAAATAGCGCTGTGAACGAGTGTATGGTCATTGAATCGCAAAGCTTTGTAGTAGGGTCTTCTGATGGGCCTCAGCATTCTCAAGCCCGAGCCCAAAAGAGAAATAAAAGAAGCAGAAATGATACCACATCGGTTTTATCTCATTCTTCTCAAACCACCACCGCTCTCAGAGAAATCCCAAATACAAACTCCATCCATCAAAATCACACCCTTCTTCTTGAAAATCTCCTTTTCGCTAGAAGTGGAGATGATAGCCGTATAGAAGATGTTGACTCCCTGCTCAATAGTACTGATATTGATATGGACGCTATGGAAGGAATAGGAGTTGAATCCACTACTGAGAATCGAGCAACTAAGGTCCAACTGGTGGCTGCAAATCAGGTACTCTTCAAAACCCTTAATATTTACATCCTGATTTTGTGTTTAATTCGCTTAAATTCTTCCCTTTCTTCGTTCAAAATTTATAATTTTAGGGTTTCTCAATTTTTGTTAGGGTTCTCATCCTCAAAATTGATACTCCTAATTAAAACAATTGATCGATTTGATTGCTTGCTTTCTTTAATTCAGTCATTTTTTGAGTCCCAAAATCTGTTCAATTGCAGTATTTGTCCTGTTAACCTTTCTCCTCTTGATATAATTGGCATAGGTAAACACTCTAATCTGTATGATATATTTCTAGTTCACACTAATAACGTGTTCAATTGGTTCTGTGGGTTTGTTGTTCTCTACTATTGGATCATCTGTGTGTGTTTATTAATTTTGTGGAGTTTCCTTACCTTCCAATTGCCTATCGATAGTCTTAGCTTAATTTCATCCATCAGTAGTTCTATTTGTATTGGTAGCTGGTTCATCTTTCTCTGTTCATTCATTGTGTGGTATCGGCAGTTGTGCCCCAATAGGTTTAAATTAGTGTCACCTATTAGAAGTTCTAGTCTCATTTTTTATTCTCTGATCATCATGAGAATCTTGTCGTGGAATTGTCAGGGCTTCGGAAACCCTACAACTAGAACTACTCTAGGTAATCTTATTAAGAGTCAGAATCCTGATGTGATATTCTTTTGCGAAACCAAAAATGACTCCACTAAAATGAGCCAATATATGAGAAGATTTAGCTATCCTAATAATTGCATATTCCCCTCCGCTGGTCTCTCAGGTGGCATAGCTTTAATGTGGAAGAGTGGTTTTGATTTAGAAATTGTGCAGAATACCGATAAGATGATAAATGCAATCATTTTCTATGACCCCAGCAAGCCTGAATTCCTTGTAACATTTCTCTAAGTTACAACAATGGAATTACATTAGTGAGATTGGTGAACGTGCTAATCTCCCATGGGTTCTCATTGGCGACCTTAATATAACTATGTTTGCCCATGAGAGGTCTACATTCACCAGCCCCACAACTGAAGAATTCCCTATAATCCAACAAATAATTGAAAGATCCGACTTATCTGATATAGGTTTTGTGGGATCTCAATTTACTTGGTCAAATCGACAATCTGGCGATGACAATATTAGAGCCAGATTGGACAGGGCCTTGGTAAATGGTTTGTGGCTAAGTCATTATGTGAACTCTAAAGTTTTCCACATTGACTCTATAGGCTCATACCATTTTCCAATTATCTTGGTGACAAATACTGATACTCACCAAGGTAAAAGGCCCTACAGATATTACAAGTGTTGGTTTAGCGATTCTTCCTCGCATTTTGTGATTAAAAACGCTTTTTCTAAATCAATCAGAGGGTCTCATGCTTATCAGTTTGTTAATAAACTTAGAAATGTTAAGCATGATTTGAAAAAGTGAAATATTTCCCATTTTGGTAATATTGATCATAAAGTGAGAACTCTTGGCTCTCAACTGCAAGCTCTGAATAGTCAGACTAATACTATCCAGAACCTGGACGCTATTAAACAAGTTGAGTTACAGTTATAGTATTGGCAAAAAATCCAAGAGGGCTTTTATGCCCAAAAGTCTAGAGTTGAGTATATTAAGGGTCATGATCGAAATACGAACTTCTATCGCGCTTATGTGAATAGGAGAAGGCATTTCAATCATATTAGTGCCCTCAAATTGAATAATGGCCAATGATAGGGATCAACTTGAAGATCTATTGGTTTCCCATTTCAGTTCACTTCAAAACCTTTTCAAAATAGAGAATTTTTAAATTGCATAAATCCTTATATATCTAATGAGGACAATGAAAAGTTAATGAGTCCCATTACTTTACAAGAGGTCAGAGATACAATAAAGCAAATGGCTTCGTGGTCTGCCCCGGGTCCTGATGGCTTCCCACCAGGATTCTACAAACAGAACATGGAGCTAGTTGAGAATGATGTCTTTCAAACTGTTCAAAGTTTCTTTCATTCTAAACACCTGCTCAAAGAAATGAACCATACTTTTTTATCTCTGATACCTAAAGTCAACAACCCTGTCACTCCTGCTGACTTTAGACCAATCTCTTTATGCAACACTAGTTATAAAATCATCTCTAAAATAATTGTTAATAGAATGAAACCCCAGCTAGGCAAAATCATATCACCTTTTCAATCTGCTTATGTTCCCTATAGGAATATTCAGAATAATGTGATCATTGCCCATGAGCTAGTTCATTCTATGAACACAAAAAGGAAAAAAGACAAATGTGGTATTATGGGTCTAAAACTTGATATGTCCAAGGCTTTCGATAGAGTTGAATGGTCTTTTTTGATTAGTGTTCTCAAAAGTTTTGGTTTTTCTGATTCATGGTGTGAACTTATCTTTCAATGCATTAGCACCACTAGTATTTCGGTTTCACTATATATATATATATATAAATTCCATCTGAATCTGGAATTGGTGATTCATTTACAAATGGAGATGGCACTTCAAAGGTTAAGATTTCATCTACTTGAGGAATCCGAAAAAACTGCACAACCGTCTGGTCCAACAATCGTTTATTCACCGTCTGGTTCTTCCTTGACAGATTCATCATCAGTACTTTGTAATAATCATCTGTCATCAGTACTTAAGCGTAAAAGAACGAACGGTTCAGAATCATCGTCAGAAGAAGATACTACCACCACCACCAATGATGACGCTGTCGAAGAAGAGAAATTTGTAAAGAATGCATTAGCTTTAGATTTGGTTGAAGAGGAAGCTGAAAGTGTTGTATCAAATTGTAAAACCATGAAGAACAAGAATGATCTTCTACCGTTTGATATACCGGCCTGTCAGGCTTAACGGTAGTTACGACCCTTGTTTTTCGGGCAATTGGGGGAAATTACCGTTAGATGAGAATGATCCAGAGGATATGGTATTGTTTGGAGTTTTGAAAGAAGCTACGCTGAGGGGTTGGCAACCGATTACGCCAACGGCTCCATCCATCTTCCGTGTAGCTCCGGCTTCGGCTACAGAGAGGCCGAAGAAGCTGAAATCAGAGCCGGAACAGTTGATCCAAACTGACGGCGACAGCTAAGAGGAAAAAAACTGGACCTCGTTACAGAGGTGTTAGGGAAAGGCCATGGGGAAAATTTGCGGCTGAGATTCGTGACTCAGCACGCCATGGAGCTAGAATTTGACTTGGAACATTTGCAACAGCTGAGGAAGCTGCATTGGCATATGACCGAGCAGCATACAAAATGCGTGGAGCTAAAGCTTTGTTAAACTTCACTCTTGATGTAGTTAAAGATGACGGTGGTTTAAACACGATTTGTTCCTGCCGAGACAGTGCTAGCTCATAAGCTATTCGCCTCAGTTACCACGACTCACTCGACTTGGAAGATGATACTATTATTTTGAGTGTGGTTGTTATTAGCTCATAATAATAACAGTTTTAGGCTGTGTATGATATTTTGGCTTTATTGGTATGTTTGCTTGTAAAGTATTTGGGATTTGGAATGTTGTTAGTTATGACTTGGCATTTTCAATGTTGTGATGGGTGCACAACTAACTAATTGATTTATAATCTTGCAAAACACCTTTTGCTCTTTAGCAAGAGGAACACACTAACAAGTGATGTTAGAATGATAGGACAGTCTGATATATGGAATGGAAGAACGCATTTCGTACACCATAGAATGGTTCTAACTATGATTTTGTTTTCCCATAGTTTCCAAATTGATCCAGCATGAGCCAGGAAGCTCACTTGTGGGATATGCCATCATGCAAGTGTTTTTCCATAAATTTCTGCAGTCCAAGGTTTGCTGCTCCAGTTTCCTCAAAGTAGTAGTAGGGAATATATGAATGCCTTAACAAAAAGATCTAATGCTGGACATTGGTGAATTGTAGTTGAGTGCCTGATGGTGAACAAATTATGCTGTTGAGGTGGCCTAGCATAGAAGAATCAAGCTGTTGGTTTGGTTTTCCTTGAAACTGAAACCATAATAAGACCAGGAGATATTTGAAGGACTGAAATGGAGGAAACAGTAACCAAAACCATACAAAACGACTTGATACCTAGCTAGCGCTACAACAAGTTACAAAAAATACATAATCGCACCTACCTAGATATATCTTACTAAAAAGGAGAGGAACAAAAAATATTTGAAAGGAATAAAGCACTTTTTTTGTTAGTTTGAATATTTTCCTAAGGTTCAGTCAGTCTACTCGCTGTTTCTATGATTTGTTCTCATTTCTGTTTTGAGGTTTTAGGATAGCTTGCCTGTGATTTTTTGAATCCTAATTTTGAAAGAATGTTCCAACTACCACTTTTGCTTTTCTCCATCTTTTCAATTTCTAGTTTCATGTTCGAGCACTCCTTCTCAAGCTCCAATACCCTAAGCCTCATGTCATCGATGCCTGCGGTTTGGTCTTCATTTTGATAATTTGCACGGTTAGACTGAGAGGTCGCATTATTCCTGAAGAGTGGGAGATTCTCAATTGGAACGTGCGAGTTCTCAATATTATCGGAGACAAAGAACCAACCAGCAACAGATGCGCGGAGTCGAAGCTGTTCAAAAAATAGTACTTGGACGATTACACGAAGAGGTAGCCTCTCATTTTGTGCAGCATGGGTGCAAGCTTCTAAAGAAAACTTCTGGCAGTTCATCAGTCTGCAAAGTTGCTCTTTTTCAGAATCAACGAGCCAAGGATGTGCCTGAGATCAAGAGATAGACTTTCAGGAAACTCAAATTTTATGGCTAGTAAAAAAGATATGCTACTGTCGGAGGCAACAACTTTCCCTTTTTGTTTCTACTGTGTTACATACATTGTTAAATTTATAAGATCTACAGATGATGTGAACGGAAGATATTGTGAGAATCTATTGGGTAAGGGACTACGAAAGTCACCTTTGGTGTTTCTTTTATCAAGCAAAATATACCAATAGGAATTGGACTTATTTCGCATAATGATGTAGGTACTTTCTGTGGAGCCGAAGGGCAAAGCCCAACTGCAATAGATGAGCAAGGAGAAGCAATTGCTGCTCTGAAAGGCATTAGATGGACTTAAAGATAAAGCTGTTGATGTTCTTCATCTACAGCGGGATACTAAAAATCTTGTTGCTGCTATAAATGGGAACGCTTGGTGTGTTAACTGGACAACAGATTCTGTTATCCAGGAGTGTTTGGTTTTGTTACAGAAAGTTTCAAGTTGGACATGTAAGTCGGTTAAAAGCGATGCAAATAGTGTAGCAGATGTCCTAGCTTAAGTATGCCAGAGTTAACGGTCAGTGTGAATGGTATAATGATCCTCTACAATTTATTGTCGGTCGAATCACTGGAGGGAGATATGTCTACTGCGACGCATTAAATCTCTCAATAAAATTCCTTTCTGATTTTTTTTGTCAAAAAAAGAAAGAAAAAAAGATGTCATTAGTTGTTACCTTGAGGTATATATCAATGGCGCGGTATAATCCATCATCAAGTTTCCTAGCATAATCGGGGATGCTGGCTGCAAGGGATTGAAATTTCAAGAGTTTTAGGTTAACATCTGTTGCAACTTCTGCAAGGTACCCATCCACTAACTTGGCCACCATTGTAACTGGGGTCAGTGGTTGAAACCGGTCATCCATAACACCCGCGTCCTCTTCCTTATCCTCGTATTCCTCTTCAATTATACAAGGAGAAGAAGACAACACTTCCATCTGGTCCACAATCATGAAGTGATCAAGAATTCTCTGAACACAGTCGACATCGTAAAGGTTCTCCACTGTAAAGCCAATGTTTGGTATGAGGAGATCATCCAAGGTTGCTTTGTCCAACTGGGTTCCCACTCTTTTCTCCAAGTTCTCTCTACATGATGGGCTCGCATGTAACAGCATTGCAATTCGGAGCAATCTGAGAAGAAATCTCGTCAATGTGGCTCCCTTCTCACTTGGTAACAATTCCACGATCTCTTCAAGAAGAAGCCTTTGATCAGTCTCTGATAGAGCTGTAACAGAAGAGGTGGGGTTTGCATGTCTCAAATGTTCCTTTAAGCTTGGATGCCGGCAAACTCCTGGCAAGTATCTCTTCCCATAGAACATTACAGAACCAGCAATGTTCTCTTGTTTCATCCCTTTTGATTCAACGGCCATGATGAACCTCTTGTACAAAGGTAAGCTAAGGAGAGACACGTCTTCGTACCACCAGTCTTCACCAAAATACTGAGGGTTAGGTCCTGCACATATTCCATTCCACATTAATTCACCCCGCGGATCATCTTTGTTATTGCCTCCTGATTTGGGCCAACCAAATGCACTAGGGCCTGCACAAGCTTTCGTTGCCAGGGAATTGATGCATCTTGAAACTATATGGACCTCTTCTGCATGTGGGAGAACCTGATCACATGCTTCAAGAGCTTTGAGCAAGTCAGCCCAATCGCCAAAGACATCATTGAAGAAATCTTCTGTTTGTTTGATGAGGTTTCCCTCTCCATAAGATTCATTCATTTGAAGATGCTCAGCAGCACATCTAAGACTGACAACATTCTGGGAAGTAAGTTCAATTTTAACTCCATAACAGAATTTAGCAACCAGCTCAAAAGCTTTAGCTCCACCAGGCATGTTGTGAAGCTCCAAAACACAACTTGGGCCATCCTCAGCAGAGAGATCTTCAATTAACTTCTCTAATACAGCACTTCTGGAAAGCAGAGGAAACTGCAGGAAAACCAAAAGGAAAAATGTTATACTCGTCCTTGACAGAAGATACAAAGCGAGCTCTGAAGTAAGCACACAACCTAAATCAACATACAAAAATACTAAAATAGCATGTCTAAAACAAGTCAATTTGTGAAAAAAGAAATGCATACCTTGTGAAGATGAAAGCACATATCACCAACTTCAACGATAACATCACTCGGAAGCCCGGTTGAGCAAATCCTGAAAGAGGGAAATGTTACGAGTTGAAAATGAAAGAAAACAGAAAGTAATTATTTCTAACTGATCAAATGTAATGCTCTAGCTTTTTTTTTTTAGCTGGACGAATGAGAATGTCTATTAAAGCAACATCACAATGTAAAGGGCCTCCAAAGTTGAGGTAAAATCCTTGTGGCCTTGCTGGAAAGTAACAATAGGAGAAGTACCAATCATTTTTCAAATATATCAATCTAGTACTGTCATAGTTGTACAAGATACCAAAGGGTGTGCAACTTCATTCAGGCATTCAACCTTTTTCATGGCTTCAACTTTTTGTTCATAAATTCAGTCTGATAATCAAATATGAGGATGCAGTCTAAAGAAAGTCAGCGCCATAAACGCCATACTATGTATCTACAAAAATTGGAAGAAAAAAAAACGACATCATTTCTTTTGTTTTTTCATTGGTGAATCTACATTTTATTGGTCTTTTCTCTTCTCATTTTACGTTTATGTTCTCCTTCCAGCACATGGTTATCTTGTTTTATAGAGTTCTTAATTGTCTGTAGCAGTATAACTGAAAAACATACACAAAAGATAGATGTTTCCAGAATAAGTTTCACTCACTCGGTAATCTAGTTTCATTGTTCTTATTATCAGTAGCAAAAGAACTGAAAAAATATACACAAAAGGACGGCAGTTCAGATATAATCTGCAAAACTTGAATAATGGAAAGGCGTCATCATCCTTAACAAGTTCCACTGTAGTTTTTCAATACAGATTTACTAAAACAAGTTAGTGGCCAAATAAATTCCAGCATAACAAGGGAAAATCAACCACTCTTCTAATTCAACAAATAAGCAATTGACCAGTACGTAAAAATTTATCTTTATTAACAAACTTCAGGTATGTACCATTGTAACATTGAACTAAGATTGGGAGGAGTGAGGATTCGAGTGTAAAAACAAACTAAACAAGCACGATATATTAAAATTGCACATATGAGTCACGACTTACAAAATTGGTTTCAAACAAAAACATCCCTCCACACCCACATGCTTACGCGGTCTGGGTCCCTGGTAGCTGGGTAACATAAAACCCTCACCAACACAATGCAGTACAGAACAGTAAGGTTAAGCTTAACATGTCATAAGGTTGTTGTTGATCAACAAGGTATGATTTCTCCATGGAAACCCCAAAACAAAACCTACCAGTCTAGTCCACATTCGTACACACAGAATCAAAGGTTCACATAAACTCTTTGAACTACACTATGCACATTTCAGATTGTAATGGAGGAAACAAAAATAAACCAATGTCAATTTTCATAAACTAATCTTAACCCATGAATCATAATTACCCAAAAGCAGAACTGAAGAGGTTAAAAAAAGTAAAAATGTGCACAAACCAGGTTTGGCCTTGGCGACGGAAAGATTCAGATTTTGACCCCAGCATCATGCATGCCATATATGCAAACCTTATTCAGATTCCAGTGCTTCTTCACTCATAGAGGAAGACCTTGAAAGAAGAAGTAGGAGAAGGAAATGTCAGGAAAAAAAAGAAGGAGATCAGACTAGAAAGTACAAATATAATAATGTAAAAACAAAATTTACCTTGGTATTTTTGATTTACGGGAAATAGCTTGAGTTGAGTAGAAGAGAAATGGGAGATTGGGATCCGAGTTTGGAGTAAGTGATCAAGAGAAGTATAAACCAAGATAGATTTGTTCTTGTTGTGAACGCTAAGTTGTTTGGAATAAACGCTGTAGTTTTTTTACTTTTTAAACCTCCCTAATCCCTATCTTGTTCTTCCCCCATTTGTCAATTGGAAAAAGAAATCTATGATGGGTTTGTTTGCAGAATTCACCGTTTCCAGGAATTTATAAACCTATGGGATTACAAATTATGGAATTCATGTAAATTCTTTGTGTGTTTGGTAATTCAATTAAAATTCCTAGGATTTATAGAGTTTTTTTTTGTATTGAAGTCTTTGTACCGTTTGGCATTACCCTCAAATCTTAAAATTGCAGATATATGGGATTTAAAGTTAAACAAAAGTGGGTCCATAAATCCCTTGATAAGTTTCCCAGCAAATCTTAGGGGGGAGGGGTTGGACTCCATATGAAGGATTTGCTGGAAAACTGAATCTCGTAGGAAACGTGATTCCAAGGATTCGGGCAACCAAACATACAAAGGGAAACGTAATTCTACCAAATCCCCTTGACCCATAAATTCCACCTTTAAAACTCTACATCCAAACCCACCATTACATTCTTACACTTTACTCACACACCTAGAAGGGTGTGATACACTGAGCTCAATTTCCGTTCCCTATGTCGTGCATTGGATTTGAACAAATCTAGCAAATGCGTTTGCACCTGGGAAGCACGGACACGACACAATACGGATGCAGAGACACGGACACAATACGAGACGGACGCAGAGACCCGAAAAATTCAGAATCATCAGGACGCGGACACATTTATATATTCTTTAAACGGGGTTCTATCTAAAACTGGTTATCTGGTATCCCTTTCAGTACCTTGATTTTCAATTGGGATGCAGTCATAGAGTGTAATTAGGGTTCATTATACGCCTTTCTTTTCTTTTCTTTTTTGACACGGGTTCATTATACGGTTGGGTTAGGCATTTGGGTCTAACTTTCCTTGTCTCCCCTCTTTTTTCACTTTTAATAAAAAAATTAACCTTTCACCTAAAAAAGAAATAGAATACATTAATCACGTAAATATATGAAAAAAAATCAATTTTACGTCGTTAGGTTAGCCCACCGTAACATACTAGATTAACCAACTAGTAAAATAGAGTATAGATTTCTACACATGCGTTGTCGATATCCCATGTTCATCTTGATCCGACGCGCGTCTGACGTAGACGCGGTACCAATACTGACATATCGGTGCTTAACAGTGTCGCACGCTTTCTTCGTTTTGGAAAATCCGAACACCTTTTTTCTACACGGAAAGATGTTGTCACTTATAATTGCTGTTGCGCACCTTTTATTCTTCCTTTGGTTCATTTCCTCGATTTTTGCAACTGAAACTTGTTTTTATCCTCTGGGCCATTTGGATATGGTCCAGATTTGGTAAGGACAATTGTACAAAAGGGGTCGAGCTGAAAACCATGATGAGAACTTACAATTTGAAAAAGCTTTTTTGTCAAAAGAAATTTGGCACGAAAATATAAAATGTGGGCATTTTTTCCTTGTTTTTTAGCCGCACATGTATATTAATCATCACCATTATCCACTTTTTCATATAGACTAATTTTTTTGTTTACCGTGTGCTCACAAGCATACTCAAGTGGGCACTTCCACTTGATCACTTTTTAAGACTAATGAAATGATACAAGGAATGCGAGCTAGTGCGATTTGGTTACTTTGGTACCAGCAGAAAGTGTACACTTCGACGTGCTTATCTTAAAACATAGATGACCATATTATGAAGTTGATGAAGCCAACTTTTTAAAAAAAAAAAATTACGAATAAGTCGGGATATTATATTAATCAAGTGAAATTTTGTATACAGTATATCAAAAATTGATTTTTTTTCCATTGATATTTTCTGCTTTAGCGAAGATAATTTTATAAAGACCCACTGGAGATGAGCAAAGGAAAAAAATATAACCTAGAGAATAAGCAAATTGCAATTTACAATCCAAACCTATGAGACTAATTCGATCTTTACACACTAGCTTAACTTGTAATTAAAAACTTGTAAACCCAGTGGCAAGACTTATAACAAGCCCAGACTTATACCTATGGTTCCAACAGGAGAGGCCTTATAAGAAAGCACAAAATCCCACCAAGCCAAAATATCAAAGGAAAATAAACCTAGGCAATAAAGATTGTCATTGTTGGCCGCTCCGCCGCTTCCTGCAATTCAACACCACATGACCATGAAAACGGTTATGCTGCTAAGATGAAACTGTTAAAGCAATGCTCGGTTGAACCCACAAGTTTTGCTATCTCAAGCTTGTTGTCAATGTTAAATGATCAAAACTATATCTTAATTTCTAATCTACTAAGTCAAGTCTCTGACTAAGTTAGAATTTGGTAGTTGGATATCAGACATCACCCTTGAAAACTGAAGATCGACGAAGGCATTTATAGAACTTCTGCATCAGGTATGTGAAGAATGAATCATTCTATTTTACTTACTATCTTACCATTTTATCTGTTGGGACAATATCGGATGACTTCTATTAGATTTACAAAGAAGAAGTTTCGAGTCAAGCTTCTTTTGTTAAAAATCTCGAAATATGATTTTAACAAAGATTTGTAATGGTCCTTAACAATATTAGTTTTAAGCAATTTATTGTTTGAATTATATTCTGGATCACTTAAAAGTTGCCCATGCAAATGATTTTATCACTTGTGAATGTTTCAAACATCATAAGAGAGAAATTCAGAACCACTGATATTTCTGATCAGGGTAGGTTGGCGAACCAGTTCGCAAACCATAGATATCTGAGTTTCAGAAATACATAGAAGGTTGGCGAACCAGTTCGCATACCATTAGTTCAGCTGGGAACAGTTCACGAACCGTTGTGAACTGAATTCTTGAAGTTGGTATGTTAAGCTAGCATTTGGCGAACCTGGATCATGAACCCTAGTCATCTGATTTCGGTAGTGTTGTAGGGATGGCGAACCTGGTTCACGAACCATTGCACCCTGACTCGTAAACAAGCTTTACGGTTGACGAACCGTTGTACCAACTGTCCCAACAGATTTTAACATATGTTTAAAGACTTATTTTTTAAATATGTTTAGCATTGCTAGAACTCTCTCAAACACTTCTAAGACTTCATTGATCACTCAAACACTTATGTGTGTGCATCATGATTAAACTTTTAGGTGTTTAAATGAACAACAAATTGCTTTTAGTTATTTGGCATACTATCCAAACCGAACAGTGATTATACATGGTTCCAGACTCGGTCCATAGTGTATATTCTTCTATTGTATTTTCAAGGACCTAAAAGTGTTTTCTTGATTCCCAAGTTATCTTAGCTTGAATTCTAAGCAACCCCTGATCTTTTTAAACTATAAATAGAGATGATATTTCAACTGGGAAATTCAATCCCTGACACTGTATGTCCTAGTTGATTCTAGAGTCATCCTCTGTAGACCTAGGTTTGCTCTGAGAAACATAATTAGGTTTACGACTAAAAGACTTCGCTTTAGGGATTTGTGAATCCAGGTCCGACTATCTTTACCTTGATAGTTCGTGTATCCTAATCTTGCTTTTCTGTTATCGAGGTTTTCGTAATCTCTTTCAGGCAAGATAGATAGCAATCGCAAAGTTCTCTTCGTCCCATACTTTGTGATTCCATCAAGATACATTTCTGAAAACTGATCTTAATTGATCTTTTGAAGATTGTTCTTGAGAGGTGGTTAAGAATCTAGGTTGCTCTTCGAGAGTCGTAAGTTCCAGATTTGTGAGGTTTGCTAGCTTTGTTTATTACAAACAGATTCCTCACCTTGATGTTTGATCTAAGTAGAAATCAAATAGGCTTATCTATTAGAGGAAGATTGGTATCAAAAGTCTTCACTTCGGCTGAAGCAACTCTTAGGTTGTAAAGGACGTCAGTTGAGGGAATCAATTGTGTAGAGCCTTGCGAGATTCAAGAGATGTAAGGAGCGCGACTGTAACTGAATCGCTTGGAGGGTGGTCTCAACTACATTCTAGTCTGAAATATGATAGTAGGCTAGTGTCTGTAGCGTCTTGATAAAGTTTGGTGTTCAAATCTGGACGAGTCCTGGAGTATTTCT
This sequence comes from Papaver atlanticum, assembly GCA_023531105.1. Classification (NCBI taxonomy): domain Eukaryota; kingdom Viridiplantae; phylum Streptophyta; class Magnoliopsida; order Ranunculales; family Papaveraceae; genus Papaver; species Papaver atlanticum. The sequence goes on from JAJJMB010001336.1 coordinate 2,730,181, forward strand.
GCAGTTGCGGCTTCCTAGTTAATAAAACTTTTGTTGTCTTGTGTTTTCCTTTTCCGCATTATACTGTTTATCTTTATAATTAGATTTACGTAAGTAGTACGTATTTAATCTTATTAGAAAAGTCCAACTAATTATGATCGATTACGAGACTCGTTTCTTATAGAATTCGTATCTTGAAAGTTAGATAACAAGTTTAATTACTAGACGGAAGTCCGATTGGATTATTTGGATACAACTAGATTGATCTTGGATATTTATTTTTGAGATCGTCCAAGTACTCTTCTGACAATCAGATTCACAGACTCTTTGTATATATACATACTGATTGAGAAGAGGTAGAGATACAAACTCTATATACATATTGTCAAGGATCATTCAATTGGTCTACTTGCAATTGTATTAGGTTTCTTCCATACAGGTTTCCGAACGAAATAGTTGGTAGTGTACTTGGTACCCCTACATTTTCAATTGGTATTAGAGCAGGCAAACACTGTTAGACCTAATAAGTCTATGTTTTAAGCAGACTGTGTTATGGACAGGATTGCAATCTTTATTAACGTACCACCAGCCTTCGATGGCACAAATTACTTATGTTGGAAAACTGTTATGCGTTCTTTCTTACAAGTTCGTGACTTTCAGACATGGGTTCTTGTTGTAAGAGGATACAATACTCCAATGGTCGGAGAAGGAGATAATGTTGTTCCTAAAGGCATAGAAACATATAGCGAAGTTTAAATCAGCGATCTAAACATGACTTTGATGGACTGAATGTTATTATCCACACCATAAGCCAAGATCTTAAACATCATATGTCTACGTGCACTAGATCAAAAGACGCTTGGGGTATCTAAGAAAAGGAAGCACAACTTCAAAACCTAACTTCTTACTTGGAAAATCTTTGTATTGCTGATGAAGATTCATTTGAGGAATTTAATTACAAATTGTCGGAAATAGTGAACGTTTGTCATTCAATAGGAAAGACTATTCCTGAACGGGATATTGTGATGAAAATTTTGAGATATTTACCATCTCGATACGAGTCTAAGAAACATGTCATCACTGAAGGAAGTGATCTTACTATACTTCTAGAAGCATCCTTGTTGGAAAGTTAAAGATCTTTGACCATGAACAACAAGCTAAAGATGATAAAAAACATTGCATTCAAAGCACTTAAAAATATTGATGTACTTGAGAAAAGTGATAGTGTTGGCAACTCTGAGAAAGATCTTATTCATGAATTATCAGATGAGGATCTCGAAAATTCGGTTTCTCTTATTGCAAGAAAGTTTAGAGATCTTCTCAAGAAGAGAAATAAACAATTCTCAAGAAAACGTTCATCATCATCAGCCAAACCACATGATCGTGTTCCTTCTAAAAAGGTGGATGATGAATATGATGATGAGGATATGCCATAGTGCTTTCAGGTGTAGATCTTTCGGTCACTTTGCTAATGAGTGTCCAAATCGAAGGAAATGCACTTGCAATACGGGTCTTGCTGTAACTCTCGATGAAACTACTGATCATTATGATTCAAAAGAAGAAGATTATTCAAGCATAACACTTCTAGCTGAAACAGCTAATCCTGATGATAGTAGTGATACTTACATCAATTTTGACAAGTTGTTTGAAGATCTCTCATCCATATCTTTTGAGGATATGATCGGTTTTTCTCTTTCTCATGAAAAACTCATTATTGATGTTTCAGGAACATCCCAAGTATGTATCTCATCTGAAATCAGAAGTGTTACTGAACCCCTTCTCAACCGAGCATGTCCTTAATGTACTACTGAAGGCCACGAACTCAAACAGTGCTTCAAGTACAAGTAGAAAGTAACGAATGTTAATAAACATCAACGGAGGGCTAGTTGTTTGACAAATGTGCTCAAACTCTTCCAAAAGCCAAACTCGTCTAAGGTATGTAACTTTGTTTCTCCTTCTTCTCTCAAAAGTGTGATTGTATCTAAGGAAAAAGGATAAGTCAAAAGGAAAGAAGAAATCAAGATCTAAACGATCGGTTAAAATGTAAATTGACAAACCCATGCAAGAATCAAGTGGTGATTCTACTGATGCTCACCCCAACACAAACTAATTATGTTGAAAATGTGTCTTCTTGTCTCATATGCACTGAGAAGAGACAAGAATTGTGCACCTCCAAGGGCATTGGGACAAACTTTCTAGTTTGTGTCTTGAATCTTATTACTTGAATTTCCATTCTTTTTCACAGACTCAAGGATAAAATTCCTTTGCTTCATGCCATTACAAAATGAGGATAACAATAGTTCATGTTGAGCCTTGCTCCCTTGAATCTTGTCCAGTATTTCTGGTTTTTTACTTGGTTAATACTGAATGATCCAAATTTATTCTCACTTTATCCGCAAGAAAACTGAAACTTTGGCATGATTATTCAAAGAATTTTACTTCTTGAAACTATTGCTTACGCTCTCTTCATTCTATTTTGCAAGTAATGATTGCAAAGACTTACCCATGTACAAAGTTTAAGAAAGGGTAAAATTGTATTTCACCTTTTAGTTTGGTATTTGGTTCGTGAAAGAAATTTTTTTATTAAAAAGTCGGTCAGTTCCTAAATTCGATGGTTGTTAGTCTTCCTTTTTAATAATTCACTATTTTTGAATTCTTCCAAAATCAAAGTAGTCTTGAAGATCTATATATTTATGTTTTACACGAATAACATACTCAAAAATTATATTTCTGAGCTATGGTATCTTCAAGTGTGATCTCTTTTGGTGAACCCTTTGCACCTATGGTTGTTGACTCCACAACAAGTGTTGAGGATTCATATTCTAAGGAGAAGGATTCACTTTTTAAGAGGAAAAGGAAGAACGTGAGGAAACTCAGAGCAAACTGCTCAAATCAACAAAGGTTTGTAGGAAGTGCAAGGTCTCAAGGACATTCTGCAGAAATCTCTTGAGATTCAAGAAGCACTTGTCAAACAACAGCCGAGCAGGTTTGAAGGAGTTAACACTCTTATTCATAAACCTTATGTTTCGTTGTCAGTAGATGATGATGAGTTCGTTGATGATAAAGCTTTCTTCAAAGATATTTTTACTAGTTAACTCCTTGTAGGAATTTTATTCTTATTGTTTAAGGAGGAAAACTAGCTTTTGGAGTAGTTCTTATGTGTTACATTGGCTATTTCAAATACTATCATCTTGCATGTTTAAAGTTTATTTAATTAAATTTTATTTTGGAATATATTTATGGATTATATATGTGTATTGCTTATTTTATGAGAGTTGTTCTTTTCTATCATATTATGGTGATTAGAACATATATCTCATATTTTCTCAAAGGTTAAGATCTTGACTCTTACAAAATAAGAGTAAACATTTGAAAATTGTAGTATTGATCTCCCTATGATTACACTTTTGTGAATATACTTCTACAGGATTCCGTAAGATGCTCTCTAGGAATCTTCTTACTTCCTTGATTGCATAACTGCCAGGGGATAATTGGTGAACTTTAATCTCTATGTTGCTACATGGATAGAGAAGTTATAATTTTTATGTTGAGTCTTATCGCACTAGTTGTTCTTTTGTTCCTAACTGGCGTAAGGGATAGCTTTTGTCAGTGATTATTTTTCTCATGAAAATCTTATATCTTAGTGCCTCTAACATTAAGATCGTTATTTTTAACTTCTTTGTTGGTAACTGGCGAGAAGAGAGAAAAATATTGGGATACTTATTAACTTTGTTCGTAATTGGTGAGTAAATTAATATGTAAAAGGAAAATCCTTCTCTTTTGATTAGAGTTAAGGTCGCTCATGTTGTTCTTTCGGGAATGACATTAAATGATGGAGAATTCTTTATAACTTGTGCTTAATGGTAATATCTTTGTGGGGAGAGTGGATGTTGAATTGTAGGAGACTCTTGTACCTTTACGTCTCCTTGACGCAAATCGAGGTTTTTTGGTGAAATCGTCTAAACTAAATGATGGTATATGTTTTTTAGTCTTGAAACTCTTTTGTTTAATTCATTGTGATCCCGATTTTTCTCCTTTGCCAATTTTGTTGACAAAAAGGGGAAGAATTATTAAGTAGTACCTTACTACATTACATATGGCTTTTTGGAGCATCATGTAAGGAGGGGTGATTATTTACACTAGATTTTACCTATTTTGCAAAAGTAGTATGTATTGACTTTGGGGGAGAACATATCACCGTAATATTTCTTTGAAGTTGTGGTGCAATAGAACTTTGAGGAAGGTAACAATACTATGTTTCTATATAACAACCAATGAGTAGAGTGTGATTAACTCATTATAATAACACTCTTTTTGAGCATTCTCATAAGTTGTTACCACTACGTATCTTCAACAACAAAGGTGTTAGAGCACTGCTTGGTCGAACTCGCAAGCTTGTTGTCAAGTTTAGTTGCCAAAACTATAAATCTTGATTTCTAGTCTACTTATAGCTAAGTCTCGGACTAGGATAGAAAGTGTAGTTGAGCTCTAGACTTCACGGCGTTCATCATACAAAGACGAAGAACTACTCAAGGAACTGGTGGAACTTCATCGACTAAAAGGTATGTGGAGACTTAAACTTATCTATCACTCAAAAAGTCTATCCACTCTATCTCCTATCTTGAGACAAAAGTCATATTGCTATATAGACTTCGATTATACACATTTGCTGTTTCAATCCGAGTTTATCTCGCTCTCGAAATATGTGTTGGTAAGCTTTCGCTTTGGCCAAGTTCATCTTTACAAGTGACGAAAGTCATGTTGATTATTTCAATATCTTGAAAATTGCTTTGATGAAAAATAGTATGTGAATAACCTCAATTTAACATCCTCTAAGAATGTTTCAATGATTGAAATAAAGAGTTTAGAACATGTAACCATCTTTGGATATAAGCATATAATATGTTCGCGCATTAGTGTATAAGTCCAAAACCGGGAACCAAATGTATGCATACTTGTATGTGTATTAAATGGTTGATGGAGACTGGGTAAGTATGCGTACCCGTACGCATACTGGCGGAAGTTCACGTCCGTAAATTTCTGCTGAGTTTGGAAATCAAAACCAACTCAATCCGGTTACCTAAGTATGCGTACCCGTACGCATACTGGCGGAAAGTTCACGTCCGTGAATTTCTGCTGAGTTTGAAAACCAAAACAAACTCAAATCCGGTTACTTAAGTATGCATACCCGTACGCATACTTAAGTGTGTTACTTTCTAAAATTGGTTTATTCGTGAACTTAAATTTATATAAACTAAGGAATGCATATTTGCAAACCATGGCTATAAAGTTCATGAATCGTTTCGAGTGAATCAAAACCGATTTTGCTTTGATTGTGTCTTATATACTTCTATGAGATTTAAGCAATTGAACAACTCTTGAACTAGTTCATTTGAGTCATTTGAACTAGTTATGGTGAAGATGAATAAGGTTGATATGAAAGTGCTCATATGGCAAACCATTTGGTTAAATACTGTTGAACCAACGACTTGTACACGTTTAGGTACGGTTACTCAAACCTAAATGACGTATATTTCATTTGTGTATAACAAGCTAAGTTCGATCTAACGGTTGAAAGATATTAGCTTGAATCTTATCAGGTTTTTATCTAACGGTGAATATTGAATGCTTTGTTACCAAGGTAACTTAGATTGCAAACCCTGATTTGGAGACTATATAAAGGAGAACTCTAGCAACTGGGAAAGTTAATCCCCACACCTCCTATGTGATACTAGTTGTATAAGCTAGAGTCGATTCTCCTTTAACCTTAGGTTTCTACCGAGACCCTATAGGTTAACGACTTAAAGACTTCATTGGGATTGTGAAGCCATCCCCAAATATTTTCTCTGTAGTTGCGTGATCTGATCTTGCTGTTTCTATCGTATTAAGTACAGTTGTAAAATTGGCTCAAGATTAATTTCTCTGATAGGCAAGATAGAAAAGTAATCACAAACATCTTCGTCTCATCGTTTGTGATTCCACAATATCTTTTTTCGCTAGTCGATTAAGATTATTGTGAGGTGATTGATAATTCTAGGCTGTTCTTCGGGAATATAAGTCCGGGTTATCGATTAGTTCATGTTCACCTTGATTTATCAAAAGACGGAACAAAAACTTGTAGGTATTTCTGTGGGAGACAGATTTATCTATTCTTGTACACTTTTCTGTGTGAGACAGATTTGTTTATTAAAGTCTTCGACTTTGGGTCGTAGCAACTCTTAGTTGTGAGTGAGATCAGCTAAGGGAATCAAGTGCGCAGTATCCTGCTGGGATCAGAGACGTAAGGAGCACAACTGTACCTCGGATCAGTGTGAGATTGATTGTGGTTCAACTACAGTCCAGACCGAAGTTAGTTTGTAGTAGGCTAGTGTCTGTAGATGCTTAATACAGTGTGTGTTCAATCTGGACTAGGTCCCGGGGGTTTTATGCATTTGCGGTTTCCTCGTTAACAAAACTTCTGGTGTCTGTGTTATTTCTTTTCCGCATTATATTTTGTTATATAATTGAAATATCACAGGTTGTGCGTTGAATCAATCAATTGGGAAATCCGACCTTTGGTTGTTGATTGAAATTGATTGATGCTTGAACATTGGTCTTTTGTACCGTTCAAGTTAATTTCTCTTGTATTCAATTAGACTCGCAGATTTCTATTTGCTTGAGTAGGATTGAATCGAGAAATTGAGATATAACTCCTTGATATACTTTTATTAAGATTGAGTCTGACTGTCTAGTTGATTCTCTTAAAAGTATCTTGAGTTAGTCCATACAGATTGCTAAGCAAATTATTGGGTGAGGTTGTTGTACCCCCACTTTTTCAAAAGGTGCTAAACGAACACATGTAGAACTGTAGAAAAACTTGAAGTACGAAGAATTCAAGATGTTTGTTGAAGAACCAAGGAAATCAAGCATAGTGAATTGAGCTGAAAAGTTTAATTATTTTGAATCCATATGTATTGAATAGTTTTGTCACTAAAATTTACAAAGGGGGAGATTGTTAGAGTAATGCTCGGTTGAAACCATAATTTTTGCTATCTCAAGCTTGTTGTGAATGTTAGATGATAAAAACTATATCTTGATTTCTAGTCTACTAAGTTAAGTCTCAGACAAGGTTAGAATTTGGTAGTGGAGTATCAGACATCACCCTCGAAGACTGGAGATCCACAAAGATATTTGTAGAAATTATGTATCAGGTATGTGAAGACTGAACCTAACTATTTTACTCATTATCTAACCATTCTATCTGTTGAGACGATGTCGTATGACATCTAGTATATTTACGAAGAAGAAGTTTCGAGTCAAGCTTTCTATTGTTAAAAATATTAAAATATGATTTTAGCAAAGATGTTCAACGATCCTTAACAATATTAGTTCTAAGCAATTTTATTGTTTGAATTAAATAGTGGATCACTTGAAAATTGCCTATGCAAATGATTTTATAACTTGGGAATGTTTCAGACATCATAAGAGGGAAACTCCGAACTGCTGATATTTCTGCATAGGGTAGGTTGGCGAACCAGTTCGCAAACTATAGATATCTGAGTTTCAGAAATATACGGGAAGGTTGGTGAACCAGTTTGCAAACCGTGAGTTCAGTTAGGAACAATTCACGAACTATTGTGAACTGAATTCTTAAAATTGGTATTTTAGGCTAGCAGTTGGCGAACCCGGTTCACGAACCGTAGTCAACTGATTTCGGTAGTCTTGTAAGGTTGGCGAACCCGGTTTACGAACCGTTGCACTCTGACTTGTGAACAAGCCTTACAGTTCACGAACCATTGTATCAACTGTCCCTGCAAATTTTAGCAGATGCTCAAAGGCTTATTTTTTAAATATGTTTAGCATTGTAGAACTCTCTCAAACACTTCTAAGACTTCATTTATCACTCAAACACTTATGTGTGTGCATCATGATTAAACTCTTATGTGTTTAAATGAACAACAAATTGCTTTTAATTCTTTGACATACTTGCCAAACCGAACAGTCATTATACACGGTTCCAGAACCTATTCATAGTGTATATTATTCCATAGTATTTTCAAGACCTAAAAGTGTTTGCTTGATTCCCAAGTTATCTTAGCTTGAATTCTAAGCAACCCATGGTCTTTGAAAACTATAAATAGAAATGCTCTTTCAACTGGAAAATTCAATCCCTGACATTTTGTGTCCTAGTTGATTCTAGGGTCGTCCTCTATAGACCTAAGTTTCCTCTGAGAAACATAATTAGGTTGACGACTAAAAGACTTCATTTTGGGGATTCGTGAAACCAGGTATGGTTTTACCTTGAAAGTACGTGTATCCTGATTTTTCTTTTCTGTTATCGAGGTGAAAAGACGAGGGTACCCAAATATACCTCAATCTAAAACTTTTCCACCTATAAGTCCTTTCTCCGGAAGTGATTGTCTATGGACTGAGTCGAGACAATACAACTAATCGGTTCACACTTCGTGTGGTCGTCTATGGATACGAGATCGAGACAATATGACAACAAGATAACTTGTGTGATTGACTATGGATACAAGATCGAGATAATACAACAACGAAGTATGATTACTTGATAAAAGGTTTGGACTTAACCAAACACAATAGGATTGCTATCAAGTAATTAAGAATTAACGTTTGTGTATTTTACTTCTAATTATAATAAAACAATTATAATTGCGAAAATAGAAAAGTAAAAGACACAACAAGATTTTGTTAACGAGGAAACCGCAAATGCATAAAAACCTCGGGACCTTGTCCAGAATTGAATACTCTCAGAGTTAGTCGATATACAAAATCTAAACCAACTTCGTATAGTCGAGACCAAGCAACTAAACCTATAGTTCACTTAGTTCCCTCAGTATCCCTGCGCCTCCAACTTGTAATAAGTCACGCACTTGGAACAATTCCTTTGGTTCGTATTCCATACAGTAAAGGAACAACAAATCTGTTCGGTAACAACTCTTTTCATACAAAGTGATATGAGTTTGACAAAAGGCTCTTCTGTTTATCCCAATAAACTCCTTTGTTGGGTTCTTAGATCTATCTCTTCAACAACTACCAAAGTAATTGTTTAGACTATGCAATCAATACTATTAATCACAAAGAAATGTATTGATACCGATCTACACAACTAATCAATCCAATCTATCACAAAGATAAACCGATTAGCCGATCAAGTTTTGTGCACACCAAAGATTATGAACTCAAATAAGAAATCTTCTTTGTCTTCAAATCTTCTTAGATATTCAATAAACACCTGCACACAAACAACTTGAATCTCTTGTGATCAATCACACACAGAGCGGAGTCTGTTAATAATGGATTATCACAAGACGTCTTTAGATCTACAAACAGTCTAAAGATCCCCGTCGACACTTCGATCTAGTTTGAGTGAATCTTATATTAGAAGAGAAGATTCTCAAGCATAAACAAACTAGGTGCAATCAAAGTTCAACAACCGTTAGTAAATCAAATCAATCGAAAACTAATAATAAACTGCAATTATCTAGTTTCCCAACAACGGTACTCGTAGAGCTTCCCAATCCCAAAGAAGTCTTTAAAACGAGCGGTCATAAGAGATTTCGTCTAATTAGGGTACTTTCCTCTCCGAATAGACGGCTCCACCAGTAACAACACAGCTACGTAGTTTTGCTGGCTCTGAGGATTAGTTTGCTCGAAATGCAAACTTCAATATTTATAGACCAAGGAAGTTTGGACACCAAGAAATTTCAAAAACCGAATATTCTCAAAGATATGCAATAAAGTCCAAATCGGTTTTCATAATTCCTGGAAATGCACTGTCCAAATATTGACCGAAATCTCAGTAGAAAATCTCCAATTAGTAAATGCACATTTCTAATTTTTATATTCTAAAGATATGCATTTAATTGCTGGAAATTAAAAGCATATAAAAAATAAAAACCTTAATTAAAAGATTATCAATTTATTTTGATCCAGGATTCTCCTTTAATTATTAAGGAATATCTTTGAACAATAAAAGATAATAATTACTACACATGTTCAAAGTATATCGACATCTTTACTTTGTAAATCCTTTTTCATATTTACAATCTTGGAACCGATTTGCCATACTTCCAAACAAGTTTAGAATTGGTTCATCTGACTTCCAAGAACTATGTGATTGATTATCCTATCAAATCACCAATCATGGGTTTAACGGTTCTACCAAAACAAGTTTCGGTTCTTCCTCAATGTGGGTACTAGGATTAGTCACACTAGTTACCAAAAGTTGGTTGACTAGGTACTAGGATCGGTTACCACATATTTATGGTATTTAACTTGTAATCGGTTGCACAAGTCATAGGATCGGTTACCAATTACTAAGACTTGTTGCACCTCTTATAAGGATCGATTCCACATACTTGTGATCGGTTGCACCTCTTACTAGGATCGGTTCCCCAATGTCTAGAGTTGGTCATACCAATTACAAAATATCTATCATACCATCTCAGGTGATTACTTAAGATCGGTTTTTCTAATAAAAGTCATACCAATACAAAAGTCAGGCATTGTGAATAGTTTTACCAAGATACATAAACAAGTTATGAGCGGTTATACTAAACACACATATTGGTAATCCAAAGATTTGCAATGAATAACAAGACCAATAAGCCTAGCGATTTCCCTTTCAATTCATAAAACAAGTTTATGAATTGTACTTCCTTTAAACGAATGTAAAACATTGTTTCCTATGACGAAATCTTCACCCATACCCATACATAATCACAATAGCATTCATACGATTATGTTGATGTCTTCTATACGAAGTTCAAAAGATAGACGTTATACTTCGTATTGTAATTCCTTAATACTATGTCTAACTAGAGTATAATCATTCACAGCTTCGCAATTATGTTTTCAATATGCACGACTTGAAAGATACGTTAGGAATGAAATAGTTCAAGTCAAATAGTACTAACCTCAAGAGGAAGGATGATGTCATCGTTGTAGTTCTTTACTTCTTCACATTCTTCAAAGTCTTCACGTAATACTTGTAAGTCTCATATCCTAGTAACTTTCTAGCTAACCTATACGAAGTTGACTCTAGTAAATAATCAAGCGACTCTTTAAATGAGTTTTGATTCACTAAAATATGACAACCAAACTTGACATACCAACGCTTCGTGGGTTCAACCGAGCAATGCTCTAACACGAGGTTTTCATAATCTCTTTCAGGAAAGATAGATAATAATCGCAAAGTTCTCTTCGTTTCAGACTTTGTGATCCTCGAGATAAATATCTGAAAACTGAGCTTAATTGATGTTTTGAAGATTGTTCTTGAGAGGTGGTTAAGAACCTAGGATGCTCTTCGGGAGTCGTAAGTTCCGGATTTGTGAGGTTTGCTAGCTTTGTTTATTGCAATCATATTTCCTCACCTTGATCTTTGATCTAAACGGAAATCAAATAGACTTATCTGTTAGAGGCAGATTGGTATCAAAAGTCTTCACTTCGGCTGAAGCAACTCTTAGGATGTAAAGGACATCATCTAAGGGAATCAATTGCGTAGAGCCTTGCGAGGTTCAAGAGACATAAGGAGCGCGACTATAACTGAATCGCTTGGAGGGTGGATTTAGTCTCAATTACATTCCAGTCTGATGTCTGATAGTATGCTAGTGTCAGTAGCGTTCGGTGTCAACTACATTCCAGTCTGATCTAATAGTATACTAGTGTTTGTAATGGCTTAATACAACTTGGTGTTCAAATCTGGATGAGGCCCTGGTTTTTTCTGCAGTTGCAGTTTCCTTGTTAACAAAATTTCTGGTGTCTTGTGTTTTTCCTTTTCCGTATTATATTGTTTATCGCTATAATTGAATTTACGCAGGTTGTCCTTATTCAATCTTAGTAGATACGTCCTTCTAATTATGATCGATTATGAGACTCGTTTATTGTAAATTTCGTATCTTGAAAGATAGATAACGATATTACTTGGAAGAATCCTGATTGAATTATTTGGATACGACTAGATTGATATTTGATATTGATTTTTTAGATCGTCCAAGTATTCTTCTTAACAATCAGGTTCACGGACTCTTTGTCTATATATACATACTGATTGAGAAGACGTAGAGATATAAACTCTATATACATATTGTCAAGGATCATTTAGTTTGTCTACTTGCAATTGTATTAGGTTTTGTTCATACAGGTTGCCGAATGAAAAAGTTGGTCGTGTACTTGGCACCCCTGCGTTTTCAGCACCAATATGTCCAGGCTGCGACAAAGAGGCATGCTGATATGGAAGGCCAAATCAATGCTGTTAAGACCATGTTCACATACTAGATGAAGGAACTAACTGGGGAGTTAGGAGTCCCGAGGAGAATGGTGGGTACGATGGGTACGGATCAGGCTACTGCTGGTAGTAGTAGTAGTAGTGAAGACTTTACCAAGATTAAAGTCCTTGAACCTAGGGAATTTTCTGGCACAAGAGATGCGAAGGCATTGGAGAATTTCATCTGGGGCATGAATCAGTAATTTATGGCCGTCAGAACCCCGGAAGAGCAAAATGTCATTCTCGTTAGCATATACGTGGAAGGTGATGTGAAGTATAAGTATCTAAAAAATGGAATGCAACTTGCCTCATAAGTATGGCAACAATCATCTCTTGCATCACCTTGTCGAGCCAGATGATATGAATTATCATAGTGTTGCAACACCTCGCAATTAAATTATACGAGTGACAACGTGATGGACCATCAATTATTGGTGCCTATGTATCCTATGAAAGAGGGATCAAGCAATGCCTGCAGTTCATTCTCGAAGGGGCAAGCAACTTAATCCAACTCATGTTGCAAGGCAGTGGCCAAACAATATTGTCCTAGTCTGTGTTGGCCAAAAGTGACCCTTGCAAATGATACGCAAGAATGTACATCATTAGCCATCCATAGTGTTGCACCATGGTGGCGCAATATTAGTTTCCAAGGCCGCAACTTTGATGCCTAAGCATCATAAATCTCTCTTGACCAAGCCACACGCAAAAACGATATTTCAGCATCATATTGGCTAAGCTATGAAGCTTTAGGCACATCTCCGTTATATGCATCTTCAACCAACTACCCCTCCCTATATATGTTGTATTGACATTTCTACAAATCAAAGTTGGGGATCACTTTGACATGTTTGTTTCACTATTCATGGCTTTCGTCATGTACCTATGAATAATCGGCTATGATAGTTGTGTTTCCGTTATGGCCTATAGGCGTGCTTCAGTATTGCGTTATGATAGTGCAATGTTATCCCGGCCAGCCTGCTCTGGCCTGATGCACCATTGTGGTGCGATATTGGCCATATGCAATGACCTGCTAATGCGCTACTTTGCTCAAGGCCTTCTTCCCAACTGGCCTGATGCACCATGATAGTGCGACATTGGCCCTTGGCCAGTATAGCTCATGTGTTGCGCCATAGTGGCGCGTTATTTGCTCTAGGCCAATATAACCCATGTAATGCACCATGATGATGCAATATTGTCCCTTGGCCAATATGACCAACATAATGCGTCATTTTGCGCCATATTGGCTAGGTCGATGTTCCTATTAACACGCAAAAAAAGCTTGAGATGAAGCTTCGTCTCAGGCCATGGCGCATCTTTGAGCATGTACTATGTGAAAAATGCTAGATGTTATAGTTTAAGAATGAGTTTTTTTAACGATCTCAGCTGGAACCTTTTTTAACCCTCTTAAATCTATCTCTGGTCTCATACACGTGTCACAAATGATTTTAGAATAATGTATACTAATGGTGTCCGAAAGTTTAGTGCATATAGATCATTACATTAGTTTTTTTCTTTTTTCTTTTTATATTAAAATGAGTTTTTCTTGATACTAAACTGAGATTATTATGTTACTAAGAATTGATAACAATGTTTTCTTCATCCACCAAAATTTGTAGATGCACTGAAAGGTGGAGGATGTGCATTCCAAACTTGTGAAATTCTATGAGTTCTAGCGTGCCTAGCCACTATATCAGTTGGATTTTTTATTTTTCTACTTATAAACTTGCAAAGCCATGAAGGATGATTATCTAGAATATATTTAATTTATAAAATCAAAACTTGATTCTCCCATGCTGCTATTTGGAAATCTCTGTTGACTGCATTGATCACCAATTTTGCATCCATCTTGAAACAAACACTTTGTAGTCCTAGTTCATCCGCACTCTGCATAGATTGTAGTAGGCCTTTTGTGACGGACCGGAGAATTATGCCTGGGGCGCCTGGGCGCACAGGCCATAACTCCCCTGATGCGCCATGATGAAGCTACGATCCGGGCTTCTAGGCAAACGCACGATCATCTGCCCTTGGAGGCATGCTCGTGGTGCGTGATGCAGCTAACTTAGCTTCCACACTGTTCCAAACTTACCCTTGTTCTGCAAAGGGTTTAAAGCCTTGAAGGTTATGGCCAATGCACCTTACATGCATCTCTGGCTTCTGAGTGCCTTGCCTCAACGTGGGAAATTCATCACTGAATTTCCTATCTAGCTGAGCAACCGTCGCACTTCCTCTTCACTAAGCTTCGGCATTGCTGAGAGCATGCATTTGTCTTGCTCGTGCCAAGGGTGCATCAATCAGGCTCATGACGTACTCTCCTTAGGATTAAGCTAAAAGTTCGTCATAGCTTACTGTGACGGACAGGGAAATTACGCCTGGCGTGCCTGGGAGCGCAAGCCATATCTCCCCCGGTGCGCCATGATGATGCTACGATCGGGGCCTTAGAGTTAGGCAAATGCACGTCCATTTTCCTTTGCAAACATGCTCGTGGAGCATGATGCAGTTAACTTAGCTTACCTCCGAGGCCATGCCCAATGTGCCATTGGTACATGCCTAATTCGAACGGCTTGATAGGAAGTATGAGCATCCATGGCTGGCATGCAACTTGCCTCATCAAGTATGGCCACAATCATCTCTTATATCGAGCCACCGAGCTTAGATGATATGATGGGCCAAAGTGTCACAATCATCTCACAATTAGATGATACGAGCGACAAAGTGCTGGATCGGTAATGTTGCAACTCATTGCGGATGCCTACGTAACCTTCCCTACTCTAAAGGGATCAAGCACAGACCGTAGTTCATCCTCGAAGGGACAACAACTTAAACCAATTCGTTTGCAAGGTCACCTTGAAATAATGGTAATGGCCTGGTCCGTATAGGCCGTTCCGTTAAGATGCACAATGATTATGCATCATCGGGTTTGCGACGTGGCATAGTGATGCCTTCGCATCATATGCCCCATTGGCAACGTTACGGAGCTATAAATGAGACTTAGGCATCATTTATACTCTTCCGCCTAAGCTATGAAGCTTACTTGGTGCATGGTCCACATATGCACCTTCAACAGACTACCCCTCTCTATATATGTTTTAATGACATTTCTACAAGTTAGAATAGGGAGCAAATTGACATGCTTGCTTCACTATTCATCTGCAATGATTGCGCAACATTTGTTCGGACAGCCCTCTCTGGCCTGATGCACAATGATTGTGCGATATTGGATCTAATCCAATAGTCTTCATAATGCGCAAGGATTACGCTGCAAGCTCAAGGCCATTTACCCAACCGGCCTAATGCATCATTTGATGCGAGTTTTGGCCCTTAGCAAAATACCAAACATAATGCGCCATTTTGGAACGATATTGTCTTTAAGCCATTCTACCTTTTACCAAGCAACGGAAGCTTTGAATGAAGCTTCATCTCAGGCCATAACGCATCTTTTAGCATGCGCCATGCTAAAAGTGCGGGTGTTACATTATTACACCCTTTAAAGGATTTCGTCCCCGTAATTCAAAACAAACTAGGGTTCGGATTCCTCAAGTACTCGTCCCATACCAAACACTCAAGAATCCTCAAAGCTCACAGGGCCATTTGCCAAGATTTTGGCAAAATCCAACATGACAAGCCATTCTTTCTGCAGTACTGTGTGGCCCAGTGCCCGAGTAGTTGGATTCACCGATCTTTCACCGTCCCCAACTGTTTACTCCCCCAGAATACTAACTTACAGCCTCAGATGGCATGTCCGCAGGTTTTGTCAGACGTTAGTAATGACATCACACTCCGTCCAATGAACGAGTGCGAGGTGATCAACCCAAATGCCATAGTAGGATGGATACCATCCAACTGTCCCAGACAGTCTCCGGTGGTCAAGTGCCTAAATTAGGCCAAGAAGTGGCACAGTACTGAGCAAAGTCTATACTTGCTGCACAAATGTTGGCCTATGCTACCAACTTGCGCATAAGTTGGCCTACCAACCAACTTAGAATTTCCTTCGAGGAAATACTCGCTAATGAGTCCATTACGCACAGTTCCTAGAGTTATCTCGGAACTTGCTCTGATACCAACTGTGACGGTCTGGAGAATTACGCCTGGGCGCGTAGGCCATAACTCCCCCGATGCGCCATGATGAAGCTACGATCGGGTCTTCAAAGATAGGAAAACGCACGATCATCTGCCCTTGCAGGCATGCTCGTGGTGCGTGATGCAGCTAACTTAGCTTCCACACCGTTCCAAAATTACCCTTGTTCTGCAAAGGTTTTAAAGCCTTGAAGGCTATGGCCAATGCACCTTACATGCATCTCTGGCTTCCGAGTGCCTTGCCTCAACGTAGGAAATTCATCACTAAGTTTCTTATCTAGCTGAGCAACCGTCGCACTTCCTCTTCACTAAGCTTCGGCATTATTGAGAGCATGCACTTGTCTTGTTCGTGCCAAGGGTGCATCAATCAGGCTCATGCCGTACTCTCCTTAGGCTTATGCAAGCTCCGTTATCTTGCATATCGATGTAGCTTACCTATGAGGCCGTGCCCAATGCGCCATTGGTACATGCCTAAGTCGAATGGCTTGATAGGAAGTATGAGCATCCACTGGATGGCATGCAACTTGCCTCATCAAGTCTGGCCACAATCATCTCTTGCATCGATCTACCGAGCTTAGATGGTATGAGGGGCCAAAGTGCCGCAATCATCTCACAACTAGATGATATGAGCGACAAAGTGTTGGACCGCCAATGCTGCAACTCATTGTGGCTTCCTACGAACCCTTCCCTACTCTAAAGGGATCAAGCACAGACCGTAGTTCATCCCCGAAGGGACAACAACTTAAACCAACTCATTTGCAAAGCCATGGTTAAGCAATAATGGTAATGGCCTGGTCCGTATAAGTCGTTCTGTAAAGATGCACAATGATTATGCATCATCGGGTTCGCGGCGTGGCATAGTGATGCCTTCGCATCATATGCCCCATTGGCAACGTTACGGAGCTATAAATGAGACTTAGGCATCATTTATACTCTTCCTACTATGCTAAGAAGCTTACTTGGTGCATGGTCCGCATATGCACCTTCAACAGACTACCCCTCCCTATATATGTTTTAATGACGTTTCTACAAATTAGAATAGGGAGCAAATTGACATGCTTGCTTCACTATTCATCTACAATGATTGCGTAACATTCGTTCGGCCAGCCCTCTCTGGCCTGATGCACAATGATTGTGCGATATTGGCTCTAAGCCAATAGTCTTCATAATGCGCAATGATTACGCTGCAAGCTCAAGGCCATTTACCCAACCGGCCTAATGCATCATTTGATGCGAGATTTGGCCTTTAGCCAAATACCAAACATAATGCGCCATTTTGGCACGATGTTGGCTTTAAGCCAATCTACCTTTTACCAAGCAACGGAAGCTTTGAATGAAGCATCATCTCAGGCCATAGCGCATCTTTTAGCATGCTCCATGCTAAAAGTATGGGTGTTACACCTTTACACTCTGCAAATTCCACGCTCAAGAGTTCATCGGCATATGTACAACTTTCTTGGATGCATTGTCTTCCAAAAGAACGACAAATTAGTCCCCATCATCATGTTACTACATAATGTATATGTCATTCATTCATTCATAATTATTTTGTTTTTCAACAATTTATCTGTATTATTTAGTACGAAATATAATTGATGTCATAACGTATTTACACCCTCATTTTTTTGAGGTTCTAAACAAACATTGTAAAAAACAATGCTAAAACCGTCTGATCCCAAATATAGCCCTAAAAGGGGAAACGAGAAACTTTTTTTGGGAAGTGATGGGTCCCAAACTGAATGCCATTGGACCCAAAAGTTAAAAGTCAAATTTATGCACCCCTCCTAAACCGGGGTGCACATTCCAACCCACGTTATTTGTTGATATTTTCTCTATATGGTATTCTAGTTTCCAGCTTTTGCTTTGACTCTGTAATTTTTATTTTTAAATTACTTGGAAATCGAAGAAAATAGGTTTGCATCTTATTTTTAAGGCTCGGTTAACATCTTCTTTCTCTCTCTCACTCATCTTTTTCCAACCTGTTAATTGAAACCTAAGTATAAAAAATCATGGTTAGATTAACAATCTTGAAGCCCATGGCCAGTATAATCCTTTGTCACTAGTTCTAAGATCTTTTTTCAAGCTTCCCATAAAATGGAAGGAGTAGAGGTTACAAATGACTACTAGTCACCAAACCAATATCTCTATATAGTGAAGGATCAAAAAGCATTTCGAAGATTTCCAATCAAACAATGATCTTCATCTTTGTCTCTAGTTCGAAAATCTTCATGTTGTTTGATTGGAAGGAGAATCCCCCCGATGAAGATCAAACATTGTTTCAATAATTCAACCTCAAGCCCTAAGTAAATCATTTCTACACGCACCATTGTAATTTATGCAAAGAAAAAAAAAACACTTCTAGAAAAATAGTATAACGATGGATACAGATTAAACTATCCTAGATGACAAGCCTTGTAACAAAAACAAAATCATCAAATATCTATATTTATATATATACATCATTCAAAAGATTATCTTTATTTGAAGAGATATAATCGGATTTTCATCTAGTTTATGTGTTCGTGACCACAAACCAACTTAGATTTGTTATCCAGAAAAGAAAAAATTTGTTATCCAGAAAAGAAAAAGAGAGACAGACTTAGGAAAGAGGCGTTAAATTTCAAGGTAATAAAGAAGATTAATACAGAAACCGAAAATCAGAAAGAGAAAATATCAACTAATAGGGTGGCCGGAATGTGCACCCCGGTTTAGGAGGGGTGCACAAATTTCCACTCCAAAAGTTACCATCTGGTATCCATATATGTGCTTCACAGCAAATACTGGTCCTTGAAAAAGGACCTAATTTTCGTTGTTTATTGACTCTGGGTTTAGGAGTCTCTATTGTTAGGTCCCCAAAGTAAGACCCATTCATTTTATCGAGTAAAATTATACATTCCGCCGTGCTTCCTTTTCTAACGCTGATGTGGCTGGCACTATTTAGATATTTGTTTCCCACTTGGCAAATGTTAAGTCAGAAATGTCTTACTTTGTTATCACTTTCTGTAAGTGCTTTCTGATGTGGATTGTGGAGTGTAAGGTTGACATTCTACAATTGTTAGATAGCTTTGACTATGGGCGACCAAACAGTGGACGATGAAGTATTTTAATCAAGATTTGAGAATCGATGAATCAAGAAACCAACTTTCTATCGTCAAAGATTCATTAAACACTTTGTTAAGCAAAGTTGGTGATTTTCTTAATCATTGTTCGTGGATGTCAATCAGTTGTTTACACCAACTGGATTAGTAGAATAATCATCAAACTAACAAAAGTGTCTCCAAAAGAAAGTAGTGTTTGTAGAGAACCAGAGATAAAGGGAAGCAAAAGTTTAGTTTGTCAGGTATTTGGGCTCCGGGCGGATGTTCACTTCCTAGAATGCATTTGTTTGGGCGTTGAGCCATTCGAACATTTATTTGGCCATTACAAATTAGACAATGACTTCTCTGACTCAGTTATTCCCCCTAGATTCTAATATTATAGCTTGTGCCTTGTGGGAGTTGGGACAAATAAGACTTTAGAATGTATAACAATATTTGCAAGAAAGGATGCAGTCATTAGTTTCACCCGCGTAGTAGATTGCCAAAAGCTTCCAGTGTAACTCCGGACTGTCATGAGCGCCATATTGGCTGGGAACTTCTACAACTTCTTGTTGGGCGAGTCACATAATCCATATTTAAGTTCATGTGCATCACGCATAAGTCTTAGAAAAAAAATAAGACCCGACCTGGTAACGGCTTCCCTCAAAATTTATATATTGTTGGGGGCAATTATGAGATAGCTTCATTTGCAGTATAGCATGATGTCAAATGGGTTGATTCCACTTGACATCAAATGATAATTACAGTATATGTTTCCATTAGAAGTTCAACAAAGCAAAATTTAGCCAATGCCTGTGCTTCCTTTTCTGTTACTACTCAGTATGAACCCGCCTTTTCGAAAATGGAAGTTATAGTCATCCATTTTTAATTACGTTAATCCCTATGATAAAATAATCAAAAGTCCATTTTTACCCTCCTCGTGCATCTTTCAATGAGTCTCTATACAAAATTCTGGAAATAACTAGAAAAATTTGTAACTAAGCAACTTTAATGGAGACTCCCCTGTAATTTCCTTGACTGAGAATGAAAAGAAAGAAGTTAAAACGTGTTTCATTCTTTTTCTTGAACGAGTAACCAAAAGCATTTGCAATACATATCCTCTTGTTCAAGTAAATACCGCCATGATAATTCAAATTACTCAACTTGCTTCAAATAAGTTCGGCAACAATGCATTGACAGGGAGAGATTCAATCTTAGTTCATACTTTATCCGTAAAGTCAACCCTTTTACCCATTCTTTCTTTTTTTGTTTAAATATCTCAAGAGTTTCTCATTCATTGTCAAATTATTTATTTTTCCTATCATAGCAATTCCACTTGTCTCTTGAGATCCATTAATGGTGGCAGGATTTAGGGTTTAGCTTCAAATAAGGCGTTTCGGTCGTGCAAACTATTAAGGTACTATAGAGTAGAGTACACATCTCACTCGTTTTCTGCTCATTAATTCTTCTGCATTTTTTTCTAGTTTCGAGTCTCTTATTATGAGATGGTTATTGGGATATGGTTCTTAATTATATAGACTAGTACTATAAGAGTTCTTGGAGATCTGGGTTTCAGACTTTCAGTGAGCTTTTGGAGTATTAAATTAGGATTTTGGAAGTTATGATTCCTTCTTGGGTTCCAATGACATTGTTCTCTTCTTGAATTAACTAGAATAATCATGGATACTGGCTGTCGGTTCCAATTAATCAATTCATTTTCAGAGATTCAAGTCAGCCTAACATTCAATTTTAAACTTCTAGTGATATATTAATTCGAAGAAAAAATATCAATTTTCAACCTTGAGATTAGTAATCGGATTTTTATAACGTTTTTTCTTTTAAAAAGAAATTGAGATCAAAACAAATACTAGTCGTTAATTTACTCTGCAATTAACAGCGAGGGTAAAAAAGTAATGAACAGAAAAAATGGTGTATGAGAAAAAACGCAAGGCTTGGCCGTTTTTCCCGCCATTAAAATCGGCTTTATAATGGTGTCGGAAGGAGCAAATGTATGAAAGAAGTATCGAGAATAACGCTTTTAGTTTCAGTCCAAGAAATAAATTTACTTATTAATCTGAATTTAGTGTCAACCCCCATGTGAACTTTGATGCATTCTTCATGGGTCACTTGTTGTTGCTTCACAAGTTTACACATATAATACTACCTGTAGCTGCACATCATTGTTCTTCAAACTTTGCAAATCCATTCTTCTTCTACTCTTTGTTATCTCATTTGGGTTCCTTATAATTCCTTCTTTTTACTCACTGTACATTAGATTTCTTCCCAAGATTTTGATATCGGTGAATTCCTATCGGAACTTGTGTTATATAGATTCTACAAAATTCTTGAACTTTCATCTGCTCTTTTTTTAGTAAATATTTTGGGCCGGTTTCCTCAGTATGCTTATGTTGGTTGAATTCATTGTAGATTTCTTTTTGTTTGAATTCAAGTTCGGGTTGGTTTTGAATCTAGAATCCATGTTTTGAAAGAATAGTTGTTTTACTGAATCTTTATAATTTCTATTGGTCTGTAGATTGGAGTTTTTCTGTGTTCAAATTGGTAGTATGGGTATGGCTCGAACACCAAGTTTGAGAAATGGGGAATACTTGGAAGGGATGATAAATGAATATGTCAATGGAAAGGGGAAGGCTAGCAGAGGTCACAAGAGTACTAAACTTGTTGCAGCTCTTACATGTTTACAGTTTGCATTTGCAATTTATGCAACATTCCTTCTTTACTATATGAGTCCTACTGTGGATTTGCGTATAGGGGCTACTAAGATTGCACAACACTGGAAACAGTTTATTGTCCCTCCTAACGTAGCTGGACGGTATCAAGAAGCTTCTTCTGTTCTTGTAGAAGAAACTCCGGCGTTGGGAGTAACCGAAGTATGCGAGCATGAGAAAATCGATTTCGAACAGAAGAAATCAAATGATGCACAAATGATCAAGCTGAAGAGAGAATTATACGACCAGGTATTAGATTTTCAGAGCAAATCCGTTGGTACAGAAACTCTAAAAGAGCTTATGGCAATGAAGTCGATGTGGAGTGTACGAGGTCCTAAAATCCCAAAAATCACTGTGATTTTAAACCATTTCAAGAGGAAGACACTATGTTCGCAGTTAGAGTCCCTTCTCCACCAAACCCTTCCATTCCACAATGTATGGGTGCTCTCGTTCGGAAGTCCTAACGAGCTTTCATTGAAAAGAATTGTTGATAGTTATAACGATTCAAGGATAAGTTTCATCAGTTCTAGTTATGATTTCAAGTATTATGGAAGGTTTCAGATGGCTTTACAAACGGATGCAGATCTTGTGTACCTTCTTGACGATGACATGATCCCTGGGACAAAGATGTTAGAGATTCTGTCTCATGTAGCAGGAACTGAGAAGTATATGAACTCGGTACTGGGAAGTATTGGAAGGATCTTACCTTTTAGACAAAAGGATTTTACTTTCCCGAGTTATAGAAAGTTTCGATCGAAGGAAGCTGGACTTTATTTGCCTGATCCTGCTTACGATATCACCGTCGACAAGATAGTTCAAGTGGATTTCTTATCGAGTTCTTGGTTTTTATCAGCCGAGCTTGTCAAAACACTCTTCATTGAAACTCCTGCCACCTTCATGACTGGAGAAGATTTACATCTCAGGTATACCCTTAAAATTTGATTTATCAATCAAACAATACTAATTTTAAATTTAACCAAATCTTTACCAGGTCAAACCAACTGCAAAATTCTTTTATTTATAAAATCAATTGTTTGTATATTTCGCTGCTAAGAAAAATATCTTGTTCTTGCAATTATTAGCTGGCAACTTCGTTTCGCATTTATATATATTTGGCTAGCCATTTAGGATGGTTACGTGGTTAGAAATTAGTGTTATTTGTTTCATTATTATAACAATAATGATGCATATTGCAATGCAGTTATCAGCTTCAGAAGTATAGAGGTGCCGGTTCTTTTGTACTGCCGGTTGATCCACTTGACAAGGAAACTTGGGGTGACAGTGAACATAGGCTCGCTTATGTGTCTGAGACCACAGTAATTTTCAAAGATATTGTTCAAGTTCGGGATGATCAATGGTGGCGAGCACTCGCTACGGGTTATGTGACACAATGGGCTGCAATGCACCCACAAAAGATCGATGCTCTTTTTTATGCTCATACTCTGGAAGAAGTGAGAGCACTCGAGCCCCTTCTCGAGAAATTCAGAACCACCGTTGGTAGAAAGGCTTACATTGCCATTCCAGGTGGAAAGTTCTGTCCTTGTGAAGAAGCTGCAAGTTATATGAAATGGCCTAAGTCAGTTTGCCGAGAGAGAAGATTTAAAATTTTCGACTTAGGAATTGGGGCTCTTTCAGAGTTGTCAGATTCTGAAGTTCCTGTTTTACAAGCAGTTTATTCTAGCATGAAAGGTTTGATCAAAATTCATAACCCAACTGTGCTAATTACTGTGTCTGACATTGAACCAAATATCAAGAAAGCTCTGAAAATGGCATCAGAGACCAACTCAAACCAAACAACACATATTCTTCTACCAAGGTCCTCAGTGTCCAGGGTTCTTTGGATGGCTGATCTACGACCAACTGCATTGCCAAGTAAGAAAGTTTTGCTTAATTACCCTTTTCATGCTTCATTTAAATAGATTGTGCAGTATGATTCCTAAGCTTAAAACATTAAGAATGTTTTCGGCTACTGATCAAGAATTTCATGTTACTAATGTGCAGATTGGAACAAAATGAGAATTTCTGTGAACATAATCACCCAAAACCGTGCTTCATCACTCTTAAGACTTCTCAACTCTCTTAAAAACGCCTACTATCTAGGAGATGACATCCCTATCAGCTTCAACATGGATAGCAAAGTTGATGCGGAGACTATAAGGCTTGTGAACTCATTTGAATGGCCTCACGGTACAAAGACATTCCGGAGAAGAATCATTCAGGGAGGACTGATTCGAGCTGTTAGCGAAAGTTGGTACCCAGCATCAGATGACGATTTCGGTCTTTTACTTGAAGATGACATTGAAGTCTCGCCGTACTACTACTTATGGATCAAATACGTCCTATTAACTTACCATTACGACCCGCAAGTATCTCTCCCTGAGCTTTCCTCCATCTCGCTCTACACCCCGCGGTTGGTCGAAGTGGTAAAAGAGAGACCCAAGTGGAATGCAACTGAATTCTTCAAAAATATCCATCCAAATACACCTTATCTCCATCAATTGCCTTGCAGTTGGGGAGCAGTTTTCTTCCCCAAGCAATGGAGAGAATTTTACGTCTACATGAACATGAGATTCACCGAAGACGCAAAGACAAACCCTGTTCAGATTCCAAAGTCCAGAACAAATGGATGGCAAGCTTCATGGAAGAAATTCTTAATCGATATGATGTACCTTAGAGGGTATGTGAGCCTTTATCCGAATTTCCCAAATCAAGCTAGCTTCTCAACCAATCATATGGAGCCGGGAGCTCATATTAGTGCAAAGGATAACGTTCTTAAACACAAGATAGAAGATTTTGAAGTTCCATTGTTGAAGGACGATTTTCGTAGGTTTTTACCAGGAGGTAAATTACCTCCAGCTTCAAGACTACCATCTATAAATCTCTTCAACCAAGCAGTCTCTTTGAAAGGACTGAAAGCTGCAGGGGCCAAGCTTAAACAAGACGTGATCGGTTGCGCTCCAACCGATGTCGTTGTTGTGGATCATGACACTGGTTTGCCTAGCCGTTGTGCTAAATTCTGATAATTAGATTGTTGTTTATTATTATCATTAATTCTTTGCTTTCAATTATAGTTGTCAGCACAAAATCTTTCTTTTTTTCGGTTTTTGTTGAGAAAGCATCAAGTAATAGTAGCAGTACTGGAACGAGAGAAACGGGAAGAAAACAGTGGGACTTCAAAATGGGTGAGAACTGTTACTTCTCAGTGAATTCCAAATTTTAATGGAAAGTAGAAATTATAATTCTTGTTGGTATAAAAATTGTAGTTTTCCTTCATTCAAATCGATGTACGTAGCCATAACTCAAAAGTGGTTCAATAATATGTCTCTCCCCTCTCTACATATTGAATCCAGAACCTGTAGAATCATTGAAGAACAAGAGACGGTTAACATCTACCATACCATAATGTCCGTCTGATGGCCTATCAACCAAGGGCAGAACTAGGATTTGGGACTAGGAGTGGCTTGGTGCATAAGGCCAAGCACTATGGTGCAGGGCATCCCTTCCCCATCCCTCAGATAAAGGGAAGGGAAATCACAAGGAAGGCAGTTTACTATGGTGCCCTTTTTTCCCTTCCCTACATGATACAGAAACTCAGCAGCAGTATGAATAGTGCTATACGGCTACTGAGTTTCCATATAAGTCAACTCGCTGACTTGACCAATACGGCTGCTCAGTTTCCGTATTATAGGTATAAGTCATCAGAAGCTCGCTCCGCTCGGCCATTTCTTCGTCTTCCTTCTTCTTCTCTATTTTTTTCCTCTCTACAACCCCCCTTTCGATTTCAACACTTTTGGGTGCGATTCAGAAGCTAAAATTTAATGGGTTTGATCCTTACTACCCGATGAAGTAGTCCCCTTTGTCAATTTCGGTTTTCATCAACAAAATCTTCCAAGGTGGGTGTTTCAAATTTTAGGGTTTAAATTTAATTTGATTTTGATTTTGATTAAATTGGAGATATTAGGTTGATTATGATGTCTCCTTGTATGTTGTTTGAAAGTTTGAGATATTGTTGATTGAATTTATCGTATTTTGTTGATTGAATCAAAGTGCTTGTTGTTTATGATTGATTTTTGATTTAGATATGGTATTGTTATTGATAATTTTGGATTGATGGATGATTAAATGAATATGTATTATGTCTATGATAGATTGTTGGCAGAGAAATTGTGTTGGGATGAATAATTTTGGATTGATTGATGACTTTGTTGTAATGTGATAGATAATGTGGCTAAGATTTTTTGTTGCTTGAGACAATACATTGTAGAATTTTTTTTAATGGATTGTTTTGTGATGATTTTGTGTATATGTGTGTTGTAGATGTACTCCGATAATTTTGAACAAGTTATGGATGATAGAATTCTGGTTTCTTCAAAAGATCATAGTGAGCATAAAGTGAAATTCCCAACCTCGACAGATGAGAGGAGTAAACCACTGAAACATCGAAGTAGTGTAAGCAGTCTTCATGAAATGTATACCGAAATTTCTAGATTTCCACATGCTAAACAACTTGTAGACGACTGTGGGTTTGGTTCAATTTTCAAAATACATTATCCAAAACTACAAGACAACTGCCTAACTAGTGGTATATTTGAAAGGTGGTGGCATACCACCAATACATTTCACTTCCCTAGTTTTGAAATAGGGTTTACCCCATTAGACTTCACACAACTTACTAGAATTCGTATTGGCCAAGGAAATACCATATCATTGGAAGAAATGAGTCCTGAGCAATTGCATGAGATTGCTCCCGAAACCATAGATTGTTTGCTCCCATATATTGGCGTGAAAGCTACAACAAGAAGAAGGAGGGGACAAGAATATAGAGAAATAACAGAAATACAAGAAGTTAGACAAGAAGACTTAGTCGACTTGAGAAAAAAAAGTTGTGAGTAGATGCAACGGAATCAAGAAAAGTTTGATTAAAATGTTTCTTGACCATAGAGTCGGCCTAGACAATGATGTTGTATTTCAGGAACAAATTGCAAGATGGTTTTTGACGTGGTGTTTTGGGAATGTCCTTTTCCCAAATAAGAACGATGTTGTTAAGATTAAATGGCTACGTATAACGAGGGATTTAAATGTGTTGAGTTCTTATGATTGGGGTTCGGCGTTGTACGGTAGTATGTTATGGGGCTTGAGTACTGGAGTAACGAGCAGCTTGCCTGAGTTGCAGTTCTTTTCGTATCTATTGATGGTAAAAATTCATACCCACTTGTAAATTTACTTTCTTTACTTGTTTATTATTGGTGACCGTATAATGCAATTAGTCGTTAATAATAACTAATAATGTTGCATCCTTGGTTTTGGTCATATTTCCGATGTCTATTTCCCTATGTAAAGCCGGAGAATGAGAAGTTTTTCGATGTCTATTTCCCTATGTACTTACAGATCTGTGACCGGCGGGTAGGTTATATGATGAAGACCAAAGAGACTTGAACAGAGGCGCACAGAGTGATACAAGTACCCATTCACTGATTCTTGTGCGTAACCAGATAGATAACTTCTCATTCAATTTTGTAGTATGATCGCCGTGGGAGAAAAGTGAATGGAAAACTAACCCCGAGGTGGTATAGGCAAAACGAATCTCTGTAACACGGAGGGTCTTTTATGATCCATTTGGTCACAACGCCTTGTACCTGGGCGAACGGTGTCTCAAACAAGTTCTTGGAATGACAGTAATACCGTGCAATCCTCCCGATTCAACAGTAGACATCAACACCCACTACTTGTACGCTGACACTCAACTTAATCCCTTGCATTATGTAGAAGTACCTGATCATGAGTATAAGTTGTGGTGGAGAAAGAGGTCAGTTGGGAAGTACTCAGGTTTAATTGTACATGAAGAGATGTGTATGCTACGCAAGATCCCGAAGCTTATGTACGCCGACCAGCAACGCAACGGAAATGCACATACACAGAAGAGTTGTAATTTCCTACCCTGGCTTCATAACAATTTAAGTTGGGCTTGCATTGGAGTGGGCTAAGCTCCACTACCTTTTTTTTTTTTTTTTTAAATTCCACATTTGGGGGTGGCTTAAGCCAGGTCAAGCCTGGGTGTAGATCCTCCCCCTGTTATCAACCATTAGGGTTACCTACTGTAGATGGTGAAATTTGGATGAGGGGCAAAAGTGTCATTTCAAGATCATAGACAAAATTCAACTCTCACGGGAGAGAAGGAATTCTTAGCCACGATTTCTAGTATACGTCCCCGCGAGACACTGCTGGTCGTGATGCCGTGACTCCTAGTGCACATCCTCGACGAGATAGTGCTGGTCACGTAGGTTCCGTAGAGCGTAAAACGTCCCCAGTAGACTTATAAACCAGAACATCCATAATTCCAGCATGTCTTCGTGAGACGCAGCTGATTGTGATGCCATGATTCCCAGTATACATCCTCGACAAGATACTGCTGGTCATGTAGGCTCTGTAGATGCGTAAAAATGTCCCCGGCGAACTTATGACCCAGAGCAGAGATATGCATGTCTCCTGTAAGCACGACTCACCCTATTTGAGATCAAGGACTGATTCCTAATACATTATCGCGAGATATACTAGTCATGTCTGCTCTAGGCTCTGACTCGACTTACTGAGGTTTCCGAATAACTCCTAGGACATC
Organism: Papaver atlanticum; assembly: GCA_023531105.1. Taxonomy (NCBI): domain Eukaryota; kingdom Viridiplantae; phylum Streptophyta; class Magnoliopsida; order Ranunculales; family Papaveraceae; genus Papaver; species Papaver atlanticum. The sequence continues at coordinate 2,758,924 of JAJJMB010001336.1, forward strand.
CCCGCGGATACGCTGGTTATTCTACCCCGGGCCCTTTCGACAGACTCCTAGAACATCCTTTCGAGATACACTGGTCTTGTTGGCCCATCATATGGACACATAGTTGATTCATAACACATCTCTGCAAGATACGCTGGTTAAAGATAAGTGAGCAAAAGTCTCGCAGAGGTATTAATTGGGTGTACAAAGCATTTTCTCTCTCTCTCCAGGACGAGTCCCAGCTGACTACAGAGAGATTAGGATCCGTTAAGAAAATCTTCGTAGATATTTTGATCCGTCTGCAAAATCTCGGAGAGATTCAAATCTCTCTTTAAGATTTTAGAGATATTCGAATCTCTCGGGAAATCTCAGATAAGGCTGAATATTCCTCATGGTAGGCACGAGCCTCATGTAGGAATCGAGTCTCCTCTCCACACGAATCCTGAGGCATCCCATGCCTTTTCATGTGACTCAGCCTAGTCATTCTTACAAATTGGAGAATATCTCTCTATCTTAGCCAACTCGGCTAAAGAGAATATTTCTCTCTCTCAACACGTCATCACAAAGGCTGACTCGGATTCATACAAATGGGGGGATAACAATTAGGGTTTTGGTCTGGCGGTCTAAGGCATGTGTGAGAAATACACGGCTTATTTCTCACTGCAAAAGAGAGTAAAGGTGGTGGAATAATGAGATAAACTCAACTTAGTTTATCTATATCTATTCCTGAAAAGATGGGAGAATTGCTCCGCACGGCACGGAAAGCAATCCTTATCTTCACCGACCTTAGATTAGAGAATTCAGCTTTAAAGAGGTCATCTATTTTTCCAAGCTACGATGATTTTCTGTAACCTCTCAGAGCAATTCTTCTTCAAACCCTAGAATTCTCTGATCCCTCTCTTCATCTACTTCCCTCCCTAAGACCAGCCCTAAATCTTTTCCCTGTGACTGAAGCAGCCTTTGAACGGCTACTGTGCGTGGTTTAGGCGAACAATGTTCGTGCTCAACCTCCTGTAACTTACTTTAAGAAAACCCTAGAATCCCACTTCTAACCTCTCTCAGATTTTAGGTAACCACATTTTGGCGACCACAGTGGGAGGGTTGTCCACTCAGTTATAGGTTTCAATCATGGTCACTATTAGGAAGGAAGCCGATTCCATCAATCCGATCACAAAAGCGTTCCACTATTTAAGTCTCTACAAATCCATCACATATTTAGCCGAGAGAGTTATCCCTACCAGTAGTTTTCTCTCTCAGACGAGTGTTTGACCTTAGTGAATAGGTTAATGCTTCTCGGATAGCCTGGATCTCTCCTTAAAACGCGTCGGTAAACTATTTCCATGAAAACCTACTACCAATCCTTGAAACGATTGGGTAAAGACCAAGGCGATCTCCTAGGGACTCAAGAGAATCTTGCAAAATCTCAGATCGATATCCAGACTAATCTGAAAATGCCTTTAGAGTTACCAGTAGGGAAAGATTCAACAAATCTAGATCGAGTACACGTTTCCTAAAGAAAGAGTACTAAAACTCCTGATAATAGCATTGGCGAGATCCAGTTTGTCTGCAATCGACCTCGCCAGAGAAGATGAAGCTCGTTACAAACACGACCGAACAAAAGAGCAACCATCCAGCCGATCTCACTGCTCTCAAGGATCAGATGATGATCTAAACTTGAAGATTCTGACGACTATTTAGTCCAAAATTCGTTTAGGTCAGGGGCCCTCAACCTGATCACAGGGGACTCGGATAAAAATCAACGAACACTTGGAAAGGCTCCACAAAATTCATGACCTTGTCAAAAGCGTTGCAGAGCCGTCTAGGGTTATAAACCACCAGCCAAGATATATCTTGTTGCCATTCCTCCTTCAGAGGATCATGACCAGAATGAGACTAGCTTCCAAGACGACGCTCGACCAAAGCCCATACTTATCCGAATACGCAAAGTCGCCGGTCGATATGCTATCTCAACACCGTCCTGTCAGAAAGAAGAGGAGTCCTAGCAATTGTACAACCAAGTCTCGATGAGTCTCTAGCTATACCAACCCGATAAAGACTTCACCGCTCAAAAAAAAAATACAATCAGATATTGTCACTGAAGTAAATAAGGAAAGGATCAAGTACCGTAACTCTTCTTCAATCGGGCCATAAGCTACTCATCCAGACACTCCTAGCAGTTCTCGCAGTCAAAGCCTTTCTCTCTCAAAAAGACCGTCTCGACAAGCTTCCCCATGTGTCAGAGTCAGACATGATAACCATAGGATATGATTTGACGGCCACTTATATCACCCTCACCTTATGCTCCATATTGTGAAATAATTATCCCCAATAGTATTCTAGTCGAATCTACAGTACTCCTCTCCCTACGTAGGCATCTATTCAAGAAGCTGATCACCTCCCGTCCCCACCGCCTCTCAAGGGAGGTTTTAAGAACCAGATGAAAAGGTTTTAACTCCAAGTTACCTGAGTAACAAGAAAGGCAACAGTTTCACGCAGGAGTACGATCCTAAGGGGGAATTCTTTACTTACATCGCTACTGAAAGCAGTCGGATATGTGGTGAGTATTTCTTCTGGGAATAACCAAGTCGTTAGTTTAGAAGATGAGGCTTAGCAAACTCCATGGATGAAGAAAAACGTCTCGGCTGGGGACTGGATAGGATTCGAACTTAGGACACGAGTCTATGACTTATCTAGTAGGACCTGTTTTCGTTAACTCTTTTGCCTTAGCATCCAAGTTAGTGGTTAGTTATATATTCTTTCAAAAAATGCACTTACTCATTCAATAAACTATGTGCAAATCTCATCGCACTCAAGTCTTTAGCAAAATATCATATCAAAAGTTCAAAACTTACCTAAAACTACCGTTACTCGTAAAACTTGTCCCTCAAATCAGTCAATCTAAAGGAAACCATCCAAAACGATCTTTTCTCTTCGGGAAAAGATTTCCTTCTTCCTGTTCATCTCCTGCACTTTAACTTCTGCATCTTGGGTCATTTGTTTTGCACGCTTCATCCCCTCGGCTATGAGTTTCTCCTCTAGGCGAAGATTTCACAAGTGGTCACAAGATTTTCAAAATCTATGAAGTAACCAGAAGGGATGTTGTTCAGAGTCAAGTCCCTTATTGCATCAAGGATCTCCAACAAGTCGTTAACTATTTCGATCGTGGGATGTGCAGCATAAGTTATTATCTCCATTGTAGCAATATGACCATATCTTTGCCGAATCAACTGGTACATCTTGGCATATTTGGTAGCAACACCAAAACCCCCCACCAATGTCTCATTCGGTTTCAGAAGGGTAAAAGATCCCACGAAGTCATCACCAGCAATAGGATAACCAACTATGCCCCTATGCTCTGCCTCACCTCTTTGTGATTCTCCATCGGATTACTAATAACCAAGGACTGTTGCATACTCGATTCGTTGTTTAGTAAAATATCATCTGTCCCATTATCAATAATCGTCTCTTAAGAAGTACCCATGGTATGAGCCTGCAGTACAAGAAATGATTTATATCAAGAAGACATAAAATTGAAGATATATGTGACGCACGGTTGGGGTTTTGGTCGGATAAGGACATGTCATGCTTGTTTTGTTCTCAATAACTCCAGATCATGTCTATAATAATTCTCATGGGTTCGTTCGGGTGTCACCCTTTCACGAAGAATCAATAAAATACGTTTTTTTTACCAACAAAGGGTATAAACTTAAAACCTAAGGATGGGCATGCCTCTGGCTTATGGAAGCCGAAATCACGACTAATACTGATCTAAATATGGATAATGAGGTCATGATACTCTAAGGGTTGTTTCCACATCATTGGGTTATGTCAAGAATCCAAACAGGACAAGGATTCCTCCTGGGAGTCGGATTATTGTACACTGCATCACGAAGACATGAAAACTGGCGGTAATCCATAAACAATTAGGTGATCCTTCCTGAATCAAATATATTCTCCTAGGTCTTCCCAACAACATACCAAAAGGGTGCCTCAAACGTACAAAGTATCAAGGAGATGTGTCCCCAACGCCGAAGTAGACGCATTCTGAAAAATTTCTAAAATACTATACGGGATTCCTGAAGCCAAATGTACATAGGGTTTAGACTGACCTAATGAGCTCGGAATCAAGTCTTTCTTTTTTCATTGGATATATTATTCTTTTTCCTAAAAAAAAGTAGGGGTCGGGCGCTCAAATCCGAATATGTATGAAGAATTTGTGATAATTTTCCTCAGATGTGTCAAATCTGAAGTTTGTTTCTGGAATTCTAGCCAACAACAACTAAACCTATGCATGTGGTGGTTAAACAAATATGCATGGGCATTAAATGAGTATTTATAATAAGTAAGACTTACCGTTGGAGTATTAATGCCTGATGAAGGATAGGAACCAGCATCAACAAGCTCAAGTTCATTCACAATTCTATTAACCTCAATTTCGTGTTGCTGAGAACTTACCTCACTTCGAGTATGAACGGAATGGACAACCTGGACACAAAGCATTAGTATTATGAAAGTTTATGCTACCACTGATATTAACCAAATTACTTGATACTTACTTGTTCGGAGTTAGGAAACGCACGCTTCGGGCTTGCTTCATGAACTGCAAAAACTACATCATCCGCCGGAATCCCCTGCAAAAAGTTTTGTACTCTGATCAGTTGATCTTTCTAATATTGTCGAGCCTTGGGTGATACGTGACAAGTTATTTAAGCTCAGGCACCCATAATAGCACCTAATTTTATAAAATTTGATCAAACTATTTCATTTTGAGTGAGAGTTCTCACCCCACAGCCCTTGCTCTAATGGAAAAGCAAATCAGAAAACTAAGAATTCTTTTATTATAAAAAGGAATGCCCAATACACGAAGGGAAGAGAGCAACCACCTGTTAGATACCTGATTGTTTTTTTTATCAAACTTAACCAGAGTGTGCGCAGTTGTATTGCCACTCTTCTGAACATAGTGAAAATGTCCCTTTCGAATCTTCTTTACGAGCTGGTTGAACTGCATAATTTGAGGTTTTATTGTCCAAAGAGTCTTAGTATGTTTGTTAGGATATTCACAATGATTTGAGCATCTCTTCCAATGATAATATGGTCGAACATTTTCTCAGTCCTCATATATGAAGACCAAGCACAAGAGCTTTGGCTTCGACTTCAATATGAAAGTGACTGGTGAAGTACTCATTGCATCATCTATCAAGTCTAGCTCGATAGTTTCTAAGAAACAAAATTTCTTTTATCAAAATCCCCATCAACATTAATTTGTTTACTACATTTTATTACGGAGGAATCCACTCTCTTCTTGGATCACTCATTTGAGTATTGCTAATTGATCGGTTGTCAGCCAATCCAAATATTTTCTAAAATAACAAGTGTAGTAGTGAGCAAGGGATTGTTCCTATAGAGACCATAAATTTGTTGTTTGTTGTCGAAATCTTTCGTAACCATGGGGTTTTATGGGTTATTAAACTAAAACAAAAATATTTACTGGAAAGCAGAAAGATGCAATGTATTCATGTTCATCAATGGATAAGAATCAACATTCAACTTCTTCTCATATCCATATCCTTAAAGCTTTTCATCGTCAGATTACCCTTCTCAATAACTAACCTAACTCAAAAGTCACTTAAATTTAATCCAGTGATAGCAATGGTCTTTGTGAATTGAGGTTAATTTGAGCAGTCCGGCACATAAGCCAGATTAACCGAACATAGATCAAACTTTTACCTTCAACTAACCCATGAACCGAAATTCCAAAAAATAGTATGTTGTATATTGAACAACGAGTGAAATCGTTTAAGTTTTGACATTATATGATATCTCGCTGTGGAGACGATGAAGATTGATGAATTCGATAAATATATAGAGCCATGTTATCACGTGTGTGTTTGCATGACAACACAAATTAACCCACGGCCGGAGACCGTTGGATTTATATGATGCGTTTTAGATGTAGGTATACACATATTATTATTTGATAAGAATTTAATTAATTAATCATTTTTACACTTTTCATTTATTTTAAGTGAACCCTCCATAGTATTTATTACTTTGTTGAAAAGTTCATTTGCTCATCATCTTCTCCAATTTTCATTTTTGTTCAACTTCATCAGCTCATCCCCACCCACATTACCAGTAGCTGAATATAACTGCATTAAAATGACAAGAAGATAACAGATGCCGCTAAAATCAAATAGGAATATCTATCTTGTGTACAGTATCATATATTTAATTCTTATTTAGGTTTTCTGATGGTATAACTAAATAATATTGGTTTTCTTATTTAGGTTTTATTGATGATGCTGATAACGAAAAAATGGAATTTGGGTTTTACTTCTTGTGTACAGTATCATATATTTAATCACATGTATTATGTTTGATCTAATTTTTTTTAAGGATTGAGTTTCGTTAGAAATTAAATTTACAATGTTTTATGAGGTAAACCTAACTTCATCACTATGATTAATATTGGATCAGATAAATTGCAGATAACTTCATCACACGTTTGTTCCTAATATCACTTCTATTGCTCCTGGTGTTACTCCGACCACCACCACCCACTCTCTTCCCGGTCAAATTCCCGAAGTAGACAAGAATTCTCTATATCCACCAAGTTTGATGAAAACCGCTCAAAGAGGGGTCATCACCTTTCTCGAAGCTCTCATGGAGAAATTGACTCATGAGCAAAGCCCTCACCATATGGATTCAACTTACGCTCCTAATACTACCGAAGTTGGCACACCCGAAAGAAACATTCTTGGCGATGACGAGATCCTTATTCAAATAGAGCAACCAATGAGCTAGCTATCCAATTTCGTCATGCATGAAGACCTGGAGGGACTATTATAATTTCGAGGCAAAAGGTCCAGTGTCACTTAATCAGCACCAGCCTCCATATCCTCTAACCATCCAAAAGAACCATTCCCTAATGGAATATATCTTTCCTCATTCTAACTCTATGATGGGACTATAAATGCTTTTGAGCATGTCTTACGTTTATTGGAGTCATTAGAAGAGCATGAATACTATCAGAGCTTTTTAAAAAAAAGTATTTTTTAGCCTCTAAGAAAATCACCTTATCAGATTTGGGAAGATTATTACAGAAAGACGAAGATATCATGATGACTCCGTACACCGGTTCAGGATCTAGACTCCTTATTGTCCAACGACAACTAGTGAAACCCTACATCAAGTCTACCATGCTTTGCTGAGGATTCTGCGCTTCCAGGCATACTGTTTTCACTAGGCTTGACACTGATCAGTTTAGTATACTTAACCATGTAGTGAACTTTGCAACTTTCCTCACTAATTTAGCAGGTTATTGTCCTAGTTTAACCAAAAATAATAGTAATCTATGACTCCACTATTTTCTACGAGACATCAAATATGTCATATAGGGGGATCCTCATTGGGGTATGGGTTTTCTGATTTATAACAGCGTGCGGCGTGGAAACATACCGATGATAAGAAAGTAACAGGTTACGGGAATGGTTAAGAACAGTTAGGAGAATGAGGGAGTAGTGATTAACTGATGGTCTTCCCTGACATAACCGACACGACTGCACCACCACCTCCACGACCTCCACTCCTTGAAAATTTTAAAAACTTAGGAGGAATCATTGTGTTAAATACAAACAGATGACTTCATCTAATCTCAAACTTACATTCACAAGTTTAGCTTTCACACGGTAGTTCAACAACTCCGTACCACAAATACATCACATAGTGATTTCTTAACTTTCTCCGCTTCCCTCCCCTAAGATCAACCCATGTCCTTCCTTTGTGACAGAAACAAGATGTGAACGAAAATTTCTTAGTTTAAGCTCGGTCTCTACGATTTTTACCTCTCGAATCTAATTACTTTTACAGCCGATGATCTCATGGTATTCTTTAAAGGTGATATTAGTTCCGCTACTACCCTTTCTGATGTTTATCAAAGAATTTGAGATACAAGATCTCATATATTATATCTCACCTCGTTGATTGAGCATTCTAGCAGTCAATAATAAGCTCTATCGCTGTAAAAACTCTTATTCATGGTTAAATAGTAAAGCTAATACAACTACATATATAATTCACATTTTTTTCAAATGGGTTTTAGTTTTTCAGTAAACTTTTTAGCAAGAACAACACAATCTTAGGTCAGTACTCAAGAAGAGTATTACAAAGTCTCAAATGATATATTTATCAAATGAGCAGCTTAAGCTTAGTTGACATGGGGTTATTTTAACTCACTTGACGCCAACAAGTTTTCTTTTAGTTGTTAGCATGCTATCATAGCATTAAATATAACAACTTTACATGTGCGGGTCCGTGGCAGAAGAACTCTTGCATATGTGTGGGTTTTTTCATCAGGCAATTTCAAAGACGTCTAGCAGTAACATCTCAAAAGGTCACATATGCACTACCACTTTCACCGGACATTATTCTAGAAAAACTTTAAGGTAAATCACTGAGTTATCACAAGTATTTTTTGTTTTCTCGCCGATGTAATTTGGCGAAGCTATTGGCGGATTACCGAAAGTGTCCTCATTACTAGTGCCTACTTTTAGCACTTCAGGTTTTAGGGTATCCAAGTGTAAAAGCTGTTGCATCACATGTACATATCCACAGTGTCTCTCTACTGCCTTGTGAGCTGTGTGATTATTTTGCCTCGTTTCCATTTCAGTTGATAGTCATGTTGCAAAGAGCCGAAGACCGTTTATATCATGGGCTCAAACGAGGCACGGGACTAACTACCGTTACAGCTGCATCCAAACACACTACATAGACTCTACAGAGATATCTAAAGTCTTCCACAGTCGGTCTCTCTCGGCTAATTCAGAAGCGGCAACAATGGAAGGTCTTCCAAAACTTCGAGTTGCCCTAGTTTTCTCCATTTTACTCATCTTCCTCACTTCCTCGATCTCATCTTCTTCTCTTCAAGATATTCAGATCGTTAACGCAGAAAGAAGAGTAAGTCTTACCAACCGATCCCGTTTTCTTCTTTTTTAATATTGCATTTTTTTACAAGATATTTTAGTCGACCTGATAAATTATACCCAAATTGCAATTAGGGTTTATAATCTGATAATTTGAACTAAATCTTCTCAGTTTCATCAATGATCGAACTGAAAATTGTAGATCTTATTTTTTTTTAACCTGCTTAGAGTTTCAACATCTCACGATTGATATATTGGTTAAATGATGCAGATCGATTTGAGTTCTCATATCATCAGGGTTTACTTAACTTTAAAGGTATGTTTTCCTTTTGAATTTTGAGATTATAATCAAGCTGTAGTTGTTATTTTTGTATGTGTTCAGCAAACTCTTATACGCTGATTAAAATGAGTATTCAAGGCAATTCAGATTCTAAGAGTAATATGTTCTACAATACTGGAAATGAGTGTTGATAACTTGATTGTCGTAGGTTGAAAATACTGGAGCATCTCCTGCTTCAGAAATTCTTGTGGCTTTTCCACCTACTCAAGTTGAAAATATCGCAACAGTGAAAGGAGCTGCAACTGCAGGGAAACGGAAAAAGAAAACTTATGTGCCACTTACTGTAACCCCTACAACGCTACCTGATGCACCAGATGGAGTTCAGTTCTACTCTGTCGCGCTGCTTAATCCATTAAAACCTGGTGAAACCGTCACTGTCGAAGTGCTTTATGTACTAACACGTTCGTTAGAACCGTTTCCTGAAGAGATCAGTCAATCAGAACCACAGTTGGTGTATTTCCGTGATAGTGCGATTATTTTATCACCTTATCATGTTAAGGAACAGACAACGTTTGTTAAAACTCCAAGCAATAAGGTTGAATCTTTTACGAGAGTTGAACCTACTAACCGTGCTGGTGCAGAGATCAAGTACGGGCAATATGATATCCGTACTCCTTATTCGTATTCTCCAATACTTGTTCACTTTGAGAATAACAGTCCATTTTCGGTTGTTGAGGAACTTGTACGTGAGGTTGAAATATCTCACTGGGGAAGCCTACAGATTACAGAGCACTATACTCTGGCCCATGCTGGTGCACGTCATAAGGGCGTCTTCTCAAGGTTAGTTATTAGTTTCTTTATTATAAGGTTTTCATATCATTTCTCGTGCAAGTATTGGTGGAAATGTTGCACCGTAAATGCACTTAGCTTATGGTTTTATGACATGTTTACTTCATTAAACCAGATAATCTGACATCCTAAGTCTTCTAATGTTTTGAAAGAAATTCAGTTTACTTTTGGTACAATGTTGGTTTGCGGCTGTTTGTATCGTTTCTACTTCTAAATTGTTATCTATCCTAATCCTCTGAACTCTTCATTCTTCCAGGGTTGAATATCAATCCAGGCCATCGATTAGTGGCGTATCTTCATTTAAGCAGCTAATTGCAAGACTACCCCCTCGAGTGCACTCCGTCTACTATCGCGATGGGATTGGGAACATCTCAACATCACACTTGCGTACTAGTAATTCAAAGGTTTTTTAAATATCTTACACTTCTGTACTGCACACATTTCTTACTAAGAAATTGCTTCATTGGATTCTTTATAAATCACTCTAACTGGAATTTTTTGTTACAGTCCGAGCTTGAAATAGAGCCACGCTATCCATTGTTTGGAGGATGGAAAGCCACTTTTGTTATTGGGTATGGACTACCATTGGAGGACTTCCTTTTCGAGTCAGCTGATGGCAAGCGTTACCTTAACTTCACTTTCGGATGTCCCCTTGTTAATACCGTGGTTGACAAATTTACCATGAAGGTACAAAATAATATCATTAGTTGTGTTAGACTCTTAATTTCTTAGTGGTTCCTTTCATCCATGATCTATTCAGTGATATGGAAATGAAAAACGTACAATTACCTATTTTACATACCGGTTGATTGTATATTCATATTATTCATCAGGTGGTGCTACCCGAGGGATCAAAAGATCCTTCTGCTGTCGTTCCTTTTCCTGTTGAGCAACATCTCGAGGTATTTCTTCTCTTACATAGTATTACTGACTTACTGTTAAGAGCACAGCTAGACATTTGCGTATTTTTGCTGACTCCAACATGAGAAATGTACTCCATCACCCATATCTAAAACATTATATCTTTGTGGAATTCTTGCAGACAAGTTACTCGTACCTTGATGTTGTTGGAAGGACAGTGGTGGTTCTTGAGAAGAAAAATGTAGCTCCTGAACACGGTATTCCTTTCCAGGTAATTATCTAACCTATCAAATGGACCAAGGGTCGAAATTAGCAACTAAATACGAATCCTAGTGTTTGGTATACTTTCTTTTGCAACTTATTGTTCAATGTGACCGTTATCGAAGTTCAAACCTGATCGTATGATACATTTTTGGAAACTCGCGCTTTGGAAGAAATTAGTTTTTGTAACAGTCTGAGGTGGTTTAGATTTCGAGATTAGGGCAACGGGAAAGATGTGATAGTTAAATGTACATGCAATTGGAATCTTCTATGGCACATATACTACTCAAAACAGTCAGAGTAGCGTGGTTCTTCGCCCAATTTAAACAAATACTCAGAACACTAGTCTCACTTTTGAGCTTGATTATCACCATCATTACAGTTTGAGGTGTTGCTTTTTGGAGTTCCTAAGTCAATTTTGTTTGTTTTGCAGGTTTATTACAACTTCAACCCAGTTTTCATGCTTGCGGAGCCATTTATGTTGGTATCTGTATTTTTCCTGTTTTTCGTTGCTTGTGTTACCTACTTACACATGGATATCTCAATCCGCAAGTCGTAAAAAAAGTTTCGCCACAGGTAAAGTTTGGAGAAACTATATTTAGTACATTTATCTGGGAAACACTAGTGGAAAAGTGTCGCGTTGTATATGGGCGCATCCCCTCTGTAGCTCTCATTTAGGATTAAATCGCAAATTCTGTAGAAAGGCCAGATGAGTCTAGATTTTGTAAGGTACCATTTTTGGTTAACTTTTTCCAAATGTTTTGAGATCTATTATAGCAAAAATGATAGGTGGTGGTGCTTTAGTTCTTCTCTATTCTAATATCACTTTCTGGCTTTTCAATCCTGTTATAAAAATTGTGCCGCAGGGCCCAGACTCGATCTGAAATTGAAAAGAGTAATTGTAGCTTCCTATCTGAATACAAGTATCATGAATTACTTGTAAACCCTATATTGCAATAGCGTGAGGAGCTGAAGAAGTCCTTGCGGACTTGTACATCGAATCTGACCAAGTTCCTTGAACTGATAACACCTTTTTGTATTTGAGAATCGGTTGTGAAAACAATTGCTCATGGCCATGGGGTTTCTGTTTCATAGACAACAATCACTGTTGCCTAAATCTGATGTCCGAGAATGAAATGATATCTCATTAAATGTGTTTTATCTTGTATCCCTTATTGCAGAGACAATAAATACTGTATGGATCATGAGCGTTTATTATGTCTTTTTTTTTGCCTTGCATTTCACCATCTTCCTTTTCAAACAGTAAAGGGAATTCTCCACGCATGTACACTTATGAATGAAGTTTTTTTTCTTTACTGATTTATACACTGATCAAGTTGGGATCCATGAGCACCAGCTTATAAGCGACTGTTAAACACAAACCAGAATCTAAATGGTTTTCTAGATTGCATCAAGCAAATGATTTCCGAGTTATCAAGAATTGTGCAGGGAACGAACATTACATTAGGTTATCTTACTAAAAAAAAATGGAAAAAGATGAAAAAATTAAAAATGCAAACTTGAGAAAGTGCAGACGTAGTGGTAGGATCAACGATTACAGCGAACAGCATAGTCGAGTGAGAAGCAACCTTTAGGCGACTAACCCCATATTTAAAACCGGAAAAAAAAAGAGGAAAAAAAAAGAAGAAAAAGAAAGACAAACTAGACAGACAAGCCGCCGATAGGGTTATTTTAGTCCTTAACAACAATAAATTAATTCGACGGTCATTGGTCAAATAAGTTTTTCAGACAAAACGCCTTTGAGTTGGAAAACGGTGGAGTAGGTTATGGTAATCGAGCTTTGAATGTATAGGGAACTGAAAACATACTCCCAATGGCGTACGTTATTGATGTCCGCGCGTTAGTCATTTACGAATTTGACCCCTAGGAAAGAGCAGCAGCATTATTAGTCGTCCTCTCACATGAACTTGTCTTTCTCTGTTTTTTCTGTTTCTGTTGTAGTAGTGTTGTATTAAGGTTTCGATTTAACGGTAGAAATTTAGTTTTTTTTTTTTTTAGGGTTTTTGTGTAATGTAGAGAGTTACAAGAATGGGATTATAATCTTGGAACTGTGTTTGTGGACCCTATAAAGAGTGAGTTTGTCAGGTAGAATTCCAACAATTTTGGTGGGATTTATGAACACGAGATCTAGAAAGAGGAGAGGTAGGGGAAAACCAATACTTATTGAATTTCGTTCTTTTTCTGTCTCTTAATCTTTGTCTCTCTGCTTCACTTACCACTCTTAGGTTTTTTCCGGTGAATTCTTTGAGTAGACTTCAAAATTTAGCATCTTTTTTAGGTGGGTTATCTCGGTATTAGTTGAAAATGGGTGTAATCTTATACTGATGTTGTTGGTACTGTTTTATTTCCAGGGGAGTGTATGGCTTCTATTCGAAATTTGGCGCTTCTGGTAATGCTTCTGGCATTGGGTATGTGTAAATGACTTTTATTTTCCTTCGTTGCATCTTCATTTTTCTCTACAGTTGGTTTTGGGTATGTACACCAGCTGGGAATATTTCAGGCTAGTCTGTGGTTAAGTTATCCTGGTATTGGTGTGAATGAGGATGTACTGATCCTAAATCTTTCCTCAATGTGTATTGTGTCTATATGCTTGATTACGTTTTACAATTAAGTCTTGAGGTTGTTTTGAGTTGACATGTATTCTGTTTTTCGGTTTTCTTTTTCCCTTTCCTTTTCCGGCTGTGGAATATTGAACCTTATCTCTTACTACCACTGTAGTAACTACTGCAATTGGTGCCATTTCCACGGAGGAAGATTTTGTGCGTTGCCAAAATACTGTCAGGAAGTGGGCAGCTTCTTCAAATGACGAAGTCAAAGAAGACAAACATACGCTGCAGGACTTGCTTTTCTTTCTTCATGTTCCTAGGACTGGAGGACGCACCTATTTCCACTGGTACATTTCTTGCATGATCAGCAAAACTCTAGCTCTATATCTGTTTAAAGGTTACTTCTTTAATGAATTTGCTTTCCTTTTTGTGACTCAGCTTTTTGAGAAAACTGTATGCTAGTGCTCATGAATGTCCTCGTTCTTATGACAAACTGCGCTTTGACCCAAGGTAAACCCCATTTATTCACTTCTGATTGTTACCTCAGGACTGATAAAAAAACTTATTTACTGCCAATAACTAGAAGTGTCGAATGCGCAAGTGAAATGGTTACGCATCTAGGAAGTCTATCAGTTGCATGATAAGAAATTCTTAGTGATGTTACTTAATTGTCTCTATGCAGCAAGCCAGATTGCAGATTAATGGTCACTCATGATGACTATAGCATGATGTCAAAGCTCCCGAAGGAGAGAACATCAGTGGTTACAATACTGCGAAACCCCATAGATCGTGTCTTTAGTACTTACGAATTCTCAGTAGAGGTTGCAGCTAGGTTTCTAGTCCATCCAAACTTAACTTCTGCAACACAATTGACAGGACGAATACGTCCAAAGAACAATGGTGTGAGTACATTGGATATATGGCCATGGAAGTATTTGGTTCCCTGGATGAGGGAAGATCTATTTAGACGGGTAAGTTTCTTCGTCTAAGTGATGCACTTAGTAACGATTGTGTTTCAATGGTAAATGTTGTTAGAATTTTGGTTTTCAAAGAGCTACCTTATATCTTTATTCCTGGCTTCCATATAGGGGATCCATTATCTTTTTGTGAACAATCATTTTCACTGTTGCAAGAATACTTGCGACTTGCTTTCTCCTTTTCTGTTTGTCATGTGCACTCACATTGTCCTCGGTATCAGTGAAGTTTACAGGGTGCAAGTGTGTGTTAATTCGTGTAACATTCAAAATGCATACATCTTCGAACTCATCCTCGCATGCTATGGCTATTGAGTTTGCATATATTTCATAAATTTAATAGTTTGCATCAATAAACTAGGCTAATAAAGATATTGAGTGGAAGAAAGGTAGTATGTTGGATCAAAGTTTGCACTCTCCAGTCTCAAAGTTTTTGTTGGACATCATCAAAATGGCATTCTAAAATTATAGCAATTAAATTTATTGCTCAGAGAGATGCTAGAAAACAGAGGTTTTATAAAGATGTCAAAGAAAGCTATGATTCTTACAACATGGAAGAGACCGTCATGCCATTACATGACTTTATCAACCACCCTGTAGCTCATGACATCATCCACAATGGAGCCACTTTTCAGGTATTTTAGCCTTCTGAATCACCATCTTGTGTCACGATGTGGACCACAATGAGGAAGTATAGTTAGTTTATTATCTATGTTATGGTTGTGTGTATTCAAAATACGAAACCTAACATCTGGCTCAGAAATGTCAGCTTAGTTGTGATAATGCTGACAAAATGGCATTTTATTAACAGGTTGCTGGACTGACAAACAACTCTTGTTTATCAGAATCACATGAAGTGCGTCACTGTGTAAGAAATTATCAGAGTCTAGGAACTTATGTGCTGGACATAGCAAAGGTAACACAGAATGGTCCAGACCATTAGCTTGCTAGTGAATCATGTGTTTCTGTACTTCTTAAAATTGGCAATCAATGTAGTGTTCCCTGTGAATCTTGCAGAAGAGGCTCAGTGATATGCTGTATGTTGGTCTCACTGAGGATCATAAAGAATCGGCAACAATGTTCGCAAACGTGGTTGGGACACAGATTCTGTCCCAGTTTGAAGCATTAAACTCCAATAGTGACAAAACTGCTGACAGCAAAACAGGTAAGGCTCAGTAAGTAGTTTAGTTTCTGGTTATGAAGGTCTCCTTGTTGGTATTCAACAAGAGCATTGGTCCTGTTGATTTGATACAAGCGGAAGCTTTGTTTTAAAAAATTGTGGTTTTCACATATATCTATTTCATTTGCTACAGAACTGAGCTCTTCATTTCCAGATTCCGAGCATGATACTAATCACCTTCAGGTGAAAGAGTTAGACTTGAATACCTTATAGTGGCCATATAATAACTTCATCGTTTGAATTTAAATGTTTGATTTCTCACCACAACATTTTGCCTTCTTTGTAGAATAGCACAGATGACCAAAAAGAAAGTGAAACATCTTCATTAGGAGCTGTCGATACGACAATTGGAACTGTGAGACCACTATTTACCCTTTAAAATAATATTTAGTTCTGATATAATCTTAAACTATAATATTTCCTCCTCTGTTGTTGATGTTATGAAAATCTGTATCACTATCATGTCAGATGACTGTTGGGAAATTAATGGATGCTTATGAAGTGTGCATTTCTGGTTTAAGAAAAGCCCAAGGACGCCGGCGCATTGCTTCTCTTAAAAGAATCTCCCCTGCTAACTTCTCCAAAGACGTAAGAATTATTGAAAAAAATCTGAAAGTTTTTATCTTACTTACACAGTACTCTTCTTATTGTCGCTGGATTAATTTTACAGGCACGGCGTCAGGTTCCTGATGTGATCCTTCAAGAAATAAACTCGCTGAACAGACTTGATGTAGAATTGTATAAGCATGCAAAAGAGATTTTCTCACAAGAGAGGAAACATCTTGCTGAAAAGTTGCTTGAAGCAGTAAGTTCTCTTACTACCAAGACACATTCTGACATATGTGCATACTTCGACATAGTTGTTAGTTTCGTCTCGATTCTTCTCATTCTTGCATTTAACTTGTCCAGTCCTTGGACCAGTATCTTGACCTATTTTATGAGTTTTTTCAGGTACATTTTCTTTTTACTTAGTCCAATACTTAAGTGATTTTATGTTGTGTTAAATACTAGGTGGAGCAAAAGAATGCCTTGGGCAGTTTGTATGGGACTAGTACATGGAGGCCATTTTTATTAGCCATTGCCGTGCTTCTCCTCCTTTTGCTCACATTTTTCATTGTGAAGGCAAGAAAACAAACATCAAAACTCAAAGTGTGATTAATTTATAAATCTAACATATAATTTAGATAAACGTTCATTTTTGTTTGGAAATGGATGGAAAAAATCGGAGTTAAATAACCCGCATTGAAGAACCTGTATCTTCTCACATGCATAACCTACGCGTAACTAAAGATTCAGAGCCGGTTCTGAAGAATGATCTTAGAATCATGCAAGTTATCTGCACTGTTCTTAATTTTGTAAAGTCACCACAAAACAAGTGCAATTTAGGTTGTACGGATCATTCATTGAGCTGTATGTCGGTTAAGTTACAGAAAAGTGTTATCTTTTTGTGATTGAGCACGACCTATGCAAGATCTCATCAACACAAGAATAGTACTTGGATACTTTCAAGCCTTTTTCTTTTTGAAAGGTTAAGGTTAAAATGTATTGAAAGAAAAAATGTAATATGGTCCAGAGACCCGCATTTTGTAGTTACAATAGATTGTGTTAGATGCAGTCTATTATTACCTTCGAGTGAGTGATAAGGTCTCTGAATGGAGTGGTTCTAAATCAGTTCCCTGAAGGTCCCCATAAGTAAAGTAGCGACTTGATTTCATTTATCACAACTGACTCAGACCTAGGAGATTTAGACGCCATTTTTTCTTCTCTTTCTTTCCACCCAGACTGCCCAAACTATTGCAAAAATGACAAGAGACCAAAGCTTTCTTCCTCTTCTATATTTCCACGCTTCCAGTTGCCCAAGTATTGATCCACTTTGCACCCATTTTACATACATAGTCGCAATGTAGAAAAATGTGGTTGACTGTTTCTGGACAGCACTTTGAATTTTGAGAAACTGACCACAAGCTAGCATAATTGGACTTTGGGAGGAATAAGTTGAACCCAATTGCAGGGGAAAGGAACATAACCTTGGTTTGTTTGAGTTTGTTCAATCATCCAGTTATAACAAGATTTGATAGAAAATCCTTCAGAGCTTGTAATTCTCACTTTGTCTTCATGATCATATAATAGAGGAGGTTCGCCCAAAACCGCAAACAGCTCCACTACATCTTGCATTTTTATGTCGATTTCTGCATAACTTCAAGTTCCAAGCTCCATTCTCCACCACTTCTCTGATAGAAGCATTTTTCTGAGATGATATCTTAAAAATTCCAGGGAATCTTTGTTAAAGAGTTTGGTTTTCTTTCCATTCTTTATTTGTGGCCATATCTTCTATAGTTTGCTTCTGTTTTTTAATTCCATTCCAGATTCCTCTGCCTTGAGGCACTGTTGTATCTTTGACCCATAAATCTTCAGCTCTACCCTTTATTTTATTGCGAATCACCTTCCTCCAAAGCTAGAAGAGCTTTGTTTGAGTCTTATATTTCTGATTCCAAGACCCCCTTGCTTCTTCGGCTTGCAAATATTCTGCCAAGCTATCCAATTTATTTTTCTCTTCTCTGAAGACGTTCCTCAAAGGAAATCTCTCATTATTTGATTGATCTTGTTCTCCCTCTTCACATGAATACAAAAATATTGGAAGACTGGATAAAGTAGACTTGGTTAGCACCACGCGCCTTGCTTTAGTGAAGAATCTCCATTTCCATGGAGCTATTTTTTTTTTCCTGGAACTTTTCAATTATTACATCTCAAATTGAAGAGCTTTCACTTGTTGCACTAACTGGAAGACGCAAATATTTTAGTGGTAGTGATTCAATATCGCAGTTTAACATGTCTGAGATCACTTGAACTTTGTGGTCTGCCCCAACACTCAAGACTGCACTTTTTAATAGATTCACTAGCAGACCTGTCATTGCTTCAAATATCTGTAAGATAAGAATTAAATTTTCGGCTTCTTCTTCTGACCCATCTATGAAGATCAAAGTATCATCAGCATATTACAAATGAGAGACAACAATGTCACCAATTTTGAATCTTGTTATCATGTTTAGTTCCACTGCTTTGTTCATAAGTTTTTTTAAAGAGCTCTGCAACCAAAATGAATAAGAAAGGTGACAATGAGTCAACCTGTCTCAAACCTTTTTGAGGTCTAAATCTTGTAGTAGAACTGCCATTGATTAAAAGAGAATGTTGAGCAGATGTAACACTCCATATAATCAAAGTTATCCACTTTTGTCCAAATTCAGAGCATTGTAGAACATGATGAATGGTTGGCCAGCTAACATTATCAAAGGCCTTTTGAATATCTAATTTGCATAAGATACTGGGCACTCTACTTTTCAATCTTGAATCTACCAATCTCCAGCAATAAGTATCCCATCTACAATTTGCTTGTCAAGAATAAAGGCACCCTGATTTTCAGATATCAATTTAGGAATGTCTGTCTTTAATCTTTGAGATAACATTTTGGAGATGACTTTGTAGATGCTGCTAACAAGGCTTGTTGGCATGAACTCTTGAGGTGTACACACTTGGTCCTTCTTTGGGATCAAACTAATAAAAGAGCGGTTAGTCCTCCAATCCATTTTCTCGTTCAGCTGAAATTCTCTAACAACTACCATAACATATTTATTGATCACTTCCCAAGCTACTTTATAGAATTCCATGTTATATCTATCTTGACCTGGTGATTTGTTATTCTTGAAAGTTCTGATTACATTCCACACTTCCTTCTCCCCAAATTCTCTTTCGCAATCTTCCTCGGAAATTTTGGTGAAACAATCTTCATTTAGAACTGGTTTGGTAATGTGCTTGTATTGAAATAATTGAAAGAAGTATTGATGTATTTCTTCATTTATATATGCTTGGCAGGAAATGTCTACTCCATTTATCACCATTTTTTGTATTGTATTTCTTCTTTTTTTGTCGTTTGCCAAGCTGTGAAATTATTTGGTGTTAGATCTCCTTCTTTGAAATGATGTGCTTTAGACCTTGTCAGCCATATCCTTGCATTGTGTAAGTTGATTTTCTTTAGCTGTGCTCTAGATTTTACCCTATCACCAAATTGAAGATAGTAAAGCACTATTTTCTTCTAGAGCATTTAATCCATCTATTTGAGCAATTAACTGTTGTATTTAATCAGCATCTCTCCCATAAATTGCCTTGCTCAATCTCTTTAGAATTTTTTTAAAGTTTTGTAACATGTTAAACATTATGAAGCTTGCAGAGCCACATTAACACATTGTCTCCAACAAAATTTTCAAGTTCGACAAAAAATCAGAATTAGAAAACCAAAAACTTTCAATCATAAATGGAGGTTTTTTTCTATTTACATTTGAGATTGTAAGTAATAATGCAGAATGATCCAATAAAGTTCTAAAGATCAAGGTTTGAGTAATAGCAGGAAATTTACTTTCAAAGCTTGGAGACACTAAAATTCTCTCAAGTATGCATAGAAGAGGGTCTGTTGCTCGATGTAAACAATCATACATCAATTAGAGCATGCTCCTCCATAAAATCATCTACCGTTGAACATCTTTGCTAAAATCATATTTCGAGATTTTTAACAAGACAAGCTTGACTCGAAACTTATTCTTTGTAAATCTACTAGAAGTCATACAACATAGTCTCAAAAGATAGAATGGTAAGATAGTGAATAAAATAGAATGGTTCAATCTTCACATACCTGATATGAAAGTTCTCCAAATGTCTTCGTCGATCTTCAGTCTTCATGGGTGATGTATGATACTCAACTACATCAAATTATAACCTAATCCAAGACTTGACTTAGTATACTAGAAATCAAGATATGGTTTTGATCAACTAACATTCACAATAAGCTTGAGATAGCAAAACTTATGGGTTCAAACGAGCATTGCTCTAACAATCTCCCCCTTCCTTGGTTCTTCAACAAACGTCTTAAATTCTTTGTACTTCAATTTCTTCTATGGTTCTGCATATGTTCGTTTAGCACCTTTGTTGTTGAAGATCCATAGCGATAACAGCTTACAAAAAGATCTTCATTGGTTCTTATACAAAAACATAGTATTGTTACCTTCCTCAAAGCTCAATTGCACCACAACTTTGTATCAATACTAGGGTGATATGTTATCTCCCTTAGTCAATACATACTTGTTTTGCAAAATAGGTAGAACCTATAGACAATAATCCACTACCCCTTACATGATGCTCCGAAAAGCCATATGTTGTATTAAGAAACAACTTAATGATTCTCCCAATTTTTGTCAACAAAATTGACAAAGGCAAGAAATCGGGATCATAATGAATTAAACAAAAGAGTTTCAAGACTAGAGAACACATGCCAAAATTTAGTATAGACGATTTCACCAAGAAAACTTGATTTGCCTCAAGGAGACGTAAAGGTACAAGAATCTCCTACACTTCCACGTCCACACTCCCCACTGAAAAAGCGAGGGTCTAACAACCACACCCAATATTTCGTTCGGCAATCTGTAAGGACTAACTCCAATATAATTCCGAGAGAATCAACTAGAAAGTCAGACCCAATCAAGGAAATATATCCAAGAGTTATATCTCTGTTTCTCAACGTAATCAGCAAATCAAACAAATAGGAATCCGCGAGCCTGATTATTATGAGAAACAACTTGAACGGTACAAAATACCAATGTTCAAGCGTCAATCAATTTCAATTAACAAACAAAGGTTGGATTTACCAATTGATTGAACTACGCATAACCTGTGATATTTTAATTATATAAACAAATATAATGCGGGAAAGAAATAACATAGACACCAGAAGTTTTGTTAACGAGGAAACCGCAAATGCAAAAAAACACTGGGACCTAGTCCAGATTTGAACACCACACTATATTAAGCCGCTAAAGACACTAGCCTACTACAAGTTAACTTCGGACTGGAATGTAGTTGAGCCCTAACCAAGTCTCACACCGATTAAGGTACAGTCGCGTTCCTTACGTCTCTGAATCCCAGCAGGACTCTATGCATTTGATTCCCTTAGCTGATCTCACCCATAACTAAGAGTTGCTACGACCCAAAGTCGGAGACTTTATAAACAAATCTGTCTCCCACAGAAAAGTCTATTCTGATAGATAAATCTGTCTCCCACAGATATACCTATGAAGTTTTTGTTCCGTCTTTTGATAAATCAAGGTTAACAGGAACCAATTGATAATCCAGTTTTATATTCCTGAAGAACATCCTAGAAATATCAATCACCTCACAATAACTTAACTATATGGTAGTAGAACAAGTTATTGTGGAATCACAAAGAATGAGACGAAGAGCTTTGTGATTACTTTTTATATCTTACCTATCGGAGATAAATCTTGAGCAAATCTTAGAGAAGATAATACTCAATACGATTGAACAAGTAAGATCAGAACACGCAACTACAGAGAAAATAGTTGGGTCTGTCTTCAGAATCCCAATGAAGTCTTTAAGTCGTTAACCTATAATGGTTTGAGGAAAAACCTAGGTTAAAGGAAAATCAACTCTAGTACGCAACTAGTATCACACAGGAGGTGTGGGGATTAGGTTTTCCAGTTGCTAGAGTTCTCCCTTATATAGTCTTCAAATCAGGGTTTGATAGCTTAGAAACAAAGCAATCAATATTCTCCATTAGATGAAAACCTGATTAAAGATTCAAGCTAAGTTTGCTTAAAACCAAAACAATATTTCTCCACTGTTATATGGTCTTAGCTTGTTACACACAAATGAAATATACCTTCATTTAGATATGGGTAACCGTACCTAAACGTGTATATTGAGTTTGCTCAATAACAGTTAAACGAAGTTAGCCATATGAACACTTTTGTATTAACCACATTCATCTAACACTTCTAGAGCAAATGATAATCAAATGAATCTAACTGTGTTACTCATATAGTTGTTCAATTGTTTATATTCTCATAGAAGTATACAAGACACAATTGAAACAAAATCGGATTGATTCAAAAGAATCAATTCATGAACATTTTAGCCACGGTTTGCAAAGATTGTATTCCTTAATTTATAAATGTATTTTTTCATGAGTATGAAATCATACTTAGCCGATTTTAGAACTTAAACCAATTCAGTTTGCAAACGGGTACGCAAACTAGAGTTCCGGACTTTGGTCATGTCCGACAGTTCGCAAAGGGTATGCATACTGTCGTACCGGACCTAACTCGGGTGAAACCGTTCGCGTACTGGTACGCATACTTGGTTCCCGGACTTTGAAAGTTAAATCCGTTTGCATACTGGTGTGCAAACTTGGTTCCCGGACCCGAATCATATTACAACAGTTTGCATACTGGTATGCATACCGTGCTATATCCAGAAAACGGCTATTTGTTCTAAACTCCCATTTCAATCATTGAAACATCCTTAGAAGACGATAATATCTGTCTCACACAAACTATTAGCTTATAAGTAATTTTCAAGTGATCGAATGGTCAATACGAAACATTCCGAGTCTACATCAAATGACTGTCTCACACAAATCATATAAGATGTTTCAAGGCAATTTTCACATGATCATCTTTTGACTCATTATTTAGTTTCCAACAAATAAAAATTGTTTCCAACTAAACTCGTTAGGAATAATGATGAACGTAGTTAAAGCAAAAAGCTTTACAACACACATTTCGAAAAAGATATAAGCGAGTTAAACTCAGCTCGAAATATCAAATGTGTATAATGTAAAAGTCTATATAGCTATACGACTTAGTCTCAATAGGAGATAGAATAGAATAAACTTCTGAGTGATAGATAAGTTTTAGTCTCCACATACCTTTTGTTGATAAAGTTCCTCCAAGATCTCCTCAGTAGATCTTCTTATTCAATCGATGAATGTCGTGAAGTATAAAGCTCAACTACACATTCTATCCTAATCCAAGACATAGCTATAAGTAGACTATAAATCAAGACTTATAGTTTTGATCACCTAAACTTGACAAACACGCTTGATATAGCAACGCTTGCGAGTTCGACCGAGTAGTGCTCTAATACCCATAAAGATATTACCATTAAGCACAAGTTCAAAAGAACTCTCCCCCATTTGATGTCATTCCCGAAAGAACAACATGAGCGACCATAACTCTAATCACAAGAGAAGGATTTTCCTTGGACATTAACAAACTTACTCGTCAGATACGAACAAAGTAAACCTGTATCCCAATGTTTCTCTCTTCTCGCCGTTACAAACAAAGAAGTTAAAAATAACGATCTTAATGTTAGAGGCACTAAGATACAAGATTTTCCTAAGTGAAATAATCATTGACAAAAACTATTCTCTACGCCAGTTACGAACAAGAGAACAATCAGTGTGATATGTCTCAACATAAGGATTATAACTTTAGCCATGTACGAACGTAGAGACTAAAGTTCACCACTTATCCGCTGGCGGTTATGCAATCAAGAAAGTAACCAGATTCCTAAAGAACATCTTACAGAATCCTGTAGCAATATATTCACAAAAAGCGTAATCGTGGAGTGATCAATACTGCCATTCTCAAAATAGTTTACTCCTCTTTTGCAAAAGTTAAGAGCTTAGCCTATGAGAAAATATGAGATATATGTTCCAATCATTAGAATATGAGAGCAAAGAACAAATCTCACAAAATAAGCAATACATATATATAATCCATGAAGATTAGGTATTACAAGTCATCTTCCAAATTAAAATTTAATAAATAAATTTCGAACATGCAAGATGATTGTATTTGGAATAGCTAATGTAACACATAAGAATTACTCCACAATCTAGTGTTCCTCTTTAAATAATAAGAATAAATTCCTACAAGGAGTTAACTAGTTAAAAGATCCTTGAAGAAGGTTTTATCATCACCGAACTCATTGTCATCAACTGGCATCGGAACATAAGGTGGATGAATAAGAGTGTTAACTCCTTTAAACCTGCATGGATGTTGTTTGACAAGTGCTTCTTGAATCTCGAGAGATTTCTGCAGAATGTCTTTGAGACCTTGCACTTCCATCTTGGTCTTCTTAAGTTCTTTAAGAATATTAGCAAACCTTTGTTGATTCGAGCAATTTGCTATAGGTTTCTTCACGTTCTTCCTTTTCCTTTTAAAAAGTGAATCATTCTCCTTAGGATGGGAATTCTCAACACCCTTAGTTGTGGAATCAACTACCATGGGTACATAGGTCTCACCAGAAGAGATAATGCTCGAAGAAACCATACCTCAGAGTTCTTGAGTATGTAATTCCTGCCAAGCACGAATATATAGAACTTCAAGAGCACTTGATTTTTTGAAATTCCAATAATGGTGATAGATAGACTTCTCTCTCCAAACTCCTCAAACCCTAGGTACAAAAATCAGTTGTGTTCCTTTTCTTGCTTGGAGTGTTTTTAGATTTTTCTCTTTATTCAGATCTTGATTTTTCAAAAACCTTATTGAACTCAGTGGAGTAATAATTTCATGGGAGATGGAAATCATTGATAGTGGTAAAGGTATTTTTGGGTCTAATGTTATACGGTTGACAAAAGCAATCCTTTTTTTGTAACGACAAAATTATCACTTTCATAGATCCAAAACATCAATTGAATGATTGTTGGGTGTTGGGAATAGTGTTTGGGATTGTTTATGATGTTAGTAATGGTACTTTTGGGTTAATGGTATACGGTAAAAGATTCATTCTGATCTTGGTGGCATTGGTAAAGATATGGTTGTTGATGGTCTTCGGGTATTGGTAATGATGTTTTGAGGATTGAAAATGTCATTTTTTTTTGGAATTAATAGTATACGGTAAAAGGTCATTTTAATATTGGTGACGGTGGTCAAGATATAACTACTGATAGTTTTCGGGTGCTGAAGACAACGACTTTTTTTTAAGTTTTGAAAGTAACTTCAATAGTAACGAATATTGCTTGTGGTAATGGATACATATTAATGCGTATAAAGTTAGAATTCTCTTTTTGTGGTAATTCGAATTGGATGGATATTTTTATCGTGACAATGGCTTATCTATTTGGTACATTAGGCTTGGTAACACTACTATAGTAGTAGTGATGGTGTCTCAATTGCTCGAAAATGCGCTACGGGCTGTAGTGCAATCCTGGTGAAGCGAAATTGAATTAGGCATCATCGACTTATGAGTTTTTTTTATTCTCTTACATTTTTTTTTCTTTCTTTCTATTTTTGTTAGTGTAGTTTTTTGTTTTTCTCCTTTCTGCATATTTTTATTTGTGTACTTGTTATTTACTATGTGTAAATTCTCTTTTCATGAATAAAAACTTTTCTTTCAATAAAAAAAAATGTTGCAGTATTAGTGGTCTAGCACCTTGTACCTCAAACCATCTGTAATTTCGAGATGATTGTGACACACTTGATGAGGTAGTTGCAGTCCATTCCTTAGATGCTCGTATTGCCTATCAAGTTACGTGATGTAGGCATACACCAAATTACGGTTGGGCATAGCCGGGAAAGGAAGCTAACAAGTATGTAGGTTAGGGGAGCTTGCATACGCACTTGCACCACATGAACGATGCAAGGAAAGAATGACATGAGCTTGGATGATACACCCTTGGTTGCATGCTTTTAACATATTGACGAAGCAGAATAAAGATGCGGATATAAGCTTGCAATGACCTATGTGTAAGTCCAATGCATTCCCTATTCCTGGACATGACTCAAAAGTCACTGATGCATACAAATGCGTCACCGTTAGTCTATATGGCCTTGCACTCTTTACAGAATAAGGGTAAGTTGGAATGGTTTGGAAGCTACATTTAAAGTATCATGCTTGCAGAGGAAAACCTACGTGCATTTCCCTGGTGAGAAGTTACACTTTACGGTGGTGTCACTGCATAGCGAGTAACACATCGGGGATTTTCAGCCTACACGCAGATTAGCGTTGGAGGCGTAAATTTCCGGTTCATAAAGAATTTGGGTGTCTAAGTCTCTATAGTCGGCAGGGTATGATGGAAATCAACTATGCAGACTATAGAAACTTTTGGGGCAGAGATTTGAAGCTATTTTAGTCTTAAAGTCGACAAAGTTCATCGAATCGACCATAACGACTGTGGAAAACCTCTTGGGCACGTTTCGAAATATTTTGACTCCTTAATCGAGGAAACATGGTCCCGGAGGTATCCCAAACCCTAGAAAGAAAGGATACTTGAGGAAAAAGCATTTAAGCCTATAAAAGAAGACATATAAGGTCCAAACAAGCGAGATTCCATACCAAGGGATCATTTTATACCTTTTATATCTAATCTTCTACACCTAAACCCTGGATTTTCCCATTGGGGGAAGGGGGAAACCATTTTTCTTCTTATTTTATATATTTTTCATATGAATTGTCATGCTAGTTGGGATGTTGTTGGAAATCCTAAACCTGTAAATCAATCTGGTTGATTATTAGTAATGTTCAAGATAGAGAGTGAAGGTATTATTTTTTTCACGACACATAGGATTTTAGGCTCCCCTTTTGCATAAATACATCTTTAATAGTCACGTTCTACAGACTAAGAGGGATAAGATACTAAATATGAAGGTGTTAAAGAAAGTCTTAAGTACAACTTCTGACTCACCACCATGTCATATTCTATCATTAATTTTTCTTTTTAATAATTACTTAAAATAAAATTATGCAGTTAAGATTTTATCGCATAAGATATTCTCATATTTTGTTGAAGATAGTTTATTAGACGTGGGGTCCTATATTACAACATACGTAAATTCTCACAAACGAAGGTCTTAATAAGACTTCCACGTTAGATTTATTACACCTGCTGTTGAAGATGATCTTAGGTGTCGCACGATTTTTTGTGTGAATTGTTGTGTGACAGAGACAACGACCTTCTTGTGTTTTTTCCATTACGTTTTCAATTTTAGATATTTGTGTATCATGTCAACATAGCGTTTTCTAACCGCTGCTAAGAGATTCTCCAATGATCATCGTGTGTATTTCCTATATGGCAACACAAACAAGATATTCTCTTCCTATTTTCCTTCAATTAGGGAGATTTTTTTTTAATCTCCAACAGTATTGTATTTTACCTCTTCTTTTGATTAGTATAAATTTTATTTCATTAATTTAAGATTTTATTGAATTTGATAGAGTTAAAAATGGTTATTTAATACATTAAAGTCAATTTGAAAAGATGACTAGAATGGGTTGACTAGACATTCACATAGACGACGTCAACAAAAAATTAAGCCGCATCATCTATGCATTGATTAAAGAAGTTGGAGTTGGAGAAAGATTTCAGAAAAAATGGATGTGTATCCTATGTGGACTTAGACATTTATCCTCACACACGTTCCATTGGTGAAGGTCTAACACTACTAAGAGCGTTTCCAACGGCAGGTTGAAAAAATCTTATGTGGAGATTGTTAGATCTCCATTTGTTGGGGTTTTCATATGCGACCCCAAATAAGACCCTTTGTCCTAAAACACATCTCTAATACTCAAGGTTGTATCATGTATTTCAGGTTTGGACAAACATAAAAATGTTTTTTAGCATGATTTTGTATTAAATATTAATTTTTTAAATAAAATTGATGACATGGAATTAGTTAGGGGTCATTCTGAAGATGTAGCTTAGAGATTCTCCAATGGTGAATGTGGATGTTTCCATGCTAGGGAAAGAAAAAGTTTTATCTCCGATCCGTTAAGCTTTCTATCATTCTTTTACTTATTTGTAGGCATATAATTGGTTCATATTATTTGTATTTTCATTGTGTTAGAGCATAGCTCGGTTGAACTCACCAAGCGTTGGTATGTCAAGTTTGATAGTCATATTTTAGTGTGTAAAAACTCATCTAAAGTCGCTTGATTATATACTAGAGTCAACTTCGTTTAGGTTAGACTAGAAAGTCTAGGAATGTTCAGACATACAAGTATTACTCCGAAGACCTGAAGAATGTGAAGAACAGGCGAACTACAACGACAACATCATCCTTCCTCTTGAGGTTAGTAATATTGACTTGAATTGTTTCATTCCTAACGTATCTTTCAAGTCGTACTATATTGAAAACATAACTGCGAAACTGTATATAATGTACATATTATATAATACTCTAGTGATGTGACATGGTCATATTTGTATGATCATAGTATTAGGGAATTAGAACTACGAAGTATAACGCTTATCTATTGAACTTCGTAGATATGACATCGACATAATCTTGTATATACTGTTATGATTATGTGAATGGGTTATGGTGAAGATTTCATCCTAGGAAACAATGTTTTACATTTGTCTAAAGGAAGAACATTCATGAACTTGTTTTATGAATCAAAAGGGAAATCATTAGGCTTATTGGTACGGCGTTTCATTGCAAATGTTTGGATTACCAATATGTGTGAGATGGTAGAACCGATCGTAACTTTGTTATTTATCTTGGTATAACTAATCACAATGCCTGACTTATGATTTGGTATGACTACTTTTTATTAATTGGTGTAACTGATAGACGCATTATTGTGTCTAATATGTCTCAATTGTATATATTTTTAGTGTTCGATTTTGTATTTATTTTGTTATTTTATGTCTTTGTAGGTATTTTTAGAGAAATAAGCTCTTGCGGAGAAATTGGCTCGAAAAGTGGTGTTTTACACCCCAGGATAGAGTACTAAAGGCACCCCAGAAATGCACCGGAAGCACCCCAAAAATATGTCGGAGGGACCCCGGAAAAATTACTATCTATGCCCAAAAATTACTATTTGCACCCCATAAGACAAGTGCTAAAGAGACACCCGTGCAAGATTAGGGGGAGGACATCTTCTTCTCAAATTCAAAAAATGAATTTTGGCGGGAAAACATTTTCATTAACAACAGATTTTTCGATCGGAAGTTGAAGGTGTTTGGGTGAGACTAAAAGGATGAAATTCGTTTAAGCAGTTGTGATATGTCCTAACAAAGCTAGTATGGGTGTTTGTTTCGATCAAATTTGGCTGGATAACTTGGTTTAATCCAAACAGGGAGTTGGAGGAAAAACATGAGCTTGCACGAGTTGTGAGGAATTTAAACGTGTACTGCACGTGCTTGGAAGACTTAATCGATATTCTGGAGCGTGAAGAAGCTATAGAAGGAAAGAAATATAGCTGCAAACGCGTGGAGAAGCTAAAACAGAAAATTATTGCCGTGAGAATAAAAATAATAAAGAGAAGAATTTTTGAAGTTATGGAGGAGATTAGATGCATCTTTCGGGTATAAATAGGTTTCCTTAGTACCATACAAGGGGTGTGGAGAGTTTGGGGAGCTGAGGAGAGCTCAGGAGCGAGAAATCACGAGTTGCAGAAACTCGGGTTCTGCTGCTGCTGATGATGATGAACATCAAGAACACGAAAAACAACACCTGCTGAAGAAGGTCATTGAAAACTGTCGAATATTTACGGCAGTGGGTAGCACTTTTCCAACGACTTCGGAATAGTGACTACAACACTTTTATTATATCGTTCATTTTGTGACGCTTTTCATGCATCACAAAATCCTGTTTTTCACTATTTTCTCAATTTTCACCATTGTAAACACTTTTTGAGCAAATAAAAAATATTTTGAGAGTGTCTATAATATGAAGAGCTAAACCCCAACACTGGGACGACGGAGGAGGCCGAACTTCATACATGGGTAAATTTATTTTATTAATTTTTATGACTTTTGCACTAATATTAATTGAAATATGATTTTGATTAATTAGTTATTATTTTATTAGATGGGTCATGTTTGCTTAGATGTTTGATGTCCCATGCTTACGATTTATAACTAATGTTTTTAGAATCTACCTTGGCAAGAATAAGAGTCCATGTTTACATTTCTTGAGCTAAAATTGTTGAGAATAAACAATTGAACCTTATGTTATGAAGATTGGTCGAATCCTTAGTTCCAGTACCTCTTGCACCATTTGTAATATTATTGTATATTTTTATTAAATTTATAAACTTGAATCTTCACAAGTCTTAGAGTTCGAATCATTTTTACTACAACTTCAAAATCACATCAACTATATCATATACGACTAATCTCAACAGGAGATATGTAAGATAGAATAGATTTTCTGAGTGATGGAAAAGTTTTAGTCTCCACATACCTTTTGTCTATGAAGTTCCTCCGAGTTGTTCAGTAGATCTTCGTCTTCAGTTGTAAGCACCGTGAAGTCTAAAGCTCAACTACACAATTTATCCTAGTATGAAACATCTATTGGTAGACTAGAAATCAAGACTATAGTTTTGATCAACTAAACTTGACAAACAAGCTTGAGATAGAAACGCTTGCGAGTTCGACCGAGCAATGCTCTAACATATTTGGGTGCCCTCGTCTTTTCAATTGGTATCAGAGCAGGCAAACACGAAAATATCTAACAATATGTGTTTGGTGCGATCCAACCTATAAGAATAGAATCAAATGGCTGATTCAGTTAACGTACTACCAAGATTTAATAGGACAAATTACCCATTATGGAAATCTGTTATGAGATATTTTCTTCAATCCCGAGACTTTAATACTTGGCTATTAATCGAAGAAGGATATGAACGACCTAAAGTGGAATATTCGGAACCGAGTTTAAACGCTTATCGTTCTATACGTATGAAGAAAGAGCTCTCGCAAAGCAGAATTAAGATGGTTTAAATGCCATAATACATGCAGTAGGTCATGATATTTTACATCATGTCTCTTCATGTGTAACTTCTAAGGAAACATGGGATACTCTCGAGACTGTATTTGAAGGGAATGATTCAGAGCGAGAAGCTCATCTTCAATCCCTCTCTTCTGAATGGGAATTCCTTAGAATGGATGATAACGATACCTTCGAGGAGTTTAACAGTAAACTTTCTGAGATTATCAATGCTTCTTTCTCACTTGGAAAGACTATACCTGAAAAGGAAATAGTATGCAAGATTCTCAGATCGTTACCATCCAGATACGAGTCTAAGAAACATGCTATAATAAAAGATAATGATCTTTCTACACTTTCTCGGAGCTCTCTTGTAGGAAAGTTAAAGATCTTTGATAAAGAAATTTTGCTGAAAAATAGAAATGTTGGATCTAATGTCTCAGATAATACCAATCAATCTTCGAAAGAAGTAAGTATAAATCAAACTGAGAAACGTTGCCAAAAGGAAAAAATACTTGTTGAAAAAGAGCTCGACTCAACAATTGTACTCCTAACACAACAGATTAAGGATGTTTTATTGAAAAATAAATCTAGTCCCGATGCATTATCTTTTTGTCATGAAAAAGGTAATGGAGAAATCCAATGTTTCAGGTGCCGTAGGTTCGGACATATGGCAAAAAACTGTTCTAGCAAAAAGGCTCAGCAGTGTAACAAGGCTTATGTTACTACCCTAGATGATATTCCAGAAGAGAAACCCTATGAAGAAATATCAAGTTGCAATGCACTTTTTGCCAAAACTAACAGTGATCTATCTAGCGAGTCTAATCAACTCCTAAATAACTGTTTTGGAAAACTTGAGTTGGAAATTAAGGAAAATCTAAAGTTATGAAGGGAACTTGATAACCTTAGAAAACCTTGTCAGATAAAACTCAAGAGGCAAGGTCTGAGCAAGAGAAACTGGTTGACATTAATCAACCAAAGTTGTCAGAAGTTAACAAAGGAAAAGGTAATTCGCCTTCAGATTCTTTTGATAATATACTGAGTTCTTTATGTGAAAAAGATAGTCACTCTGCAAACTTCTATTGGAATCTCCAACAAAATAAATTCATCAAGGCTCTTTGTAAGGGCATAAAATATTTGAAGGCTAATGAGTTTATTAGATCCGGAAAAGAAGTTGCAGACTCTTGCAATAATAAGAGAAAGAAAGAACCCAGAAAAACACAACGTATTGTGTTCATAAATCATCCGAAGGATGTTTTTGTTACCTGTGGTGAGAATAACTCTCACCTCAACACACACTGATTGTGTTGAAAAAATGTATCCTCACTTGTGAGTCCAATTTTGTGCACACTCCCTTAAAGAGTGTGCACACAAAAAAAACAATTCTATTGGCTATATTTAAGTGACCGTCAAACATATAATAAATTAGTTTTTTGTAATTATATAATTTATAAATAGAAACAAATTTATACATCATATCTAATCTAGCCTAAAATCTAGCAGTTAAAATAACAAATCATAATTTCCTCTTGATCAAAATGGGAAAAAATTTCCAATTGATCAAGTTTGCTTTTCTTTCTAGGAAGAAGACGGACGTGATGATCAAACATAATCAAACCCTAAAACTAAGTTTGTTTATAAGAATTTGCGGAGAGGAGAAAACAAAACCGTGATTAAACGTAATTTTAATTAAATGTTCAACTTTGATTTATAAACGTAATTATCAATCATCCCGGAAAAATACATCAACTGTTAAATACATCAACTGTTAGTAGATAGTGTATCATACTATAACATTTTTGTTTAATCTGAAACGCCTTTGGCGTCGATTTGACTAACTTTAGCATACACCATCGGACCAGTAAGGCAATAACTACTTAATGTTAGTCAATTGAGATTGAGATTATGATACACTAATTGATGATCAATCAAAATACTTTTTTTATGTGGTCAATCCGTCATCACGATTTGGTCTAAGCAAGTTATACATGATCGTCGTGATCATAATAACTATCTTACCATAAAACTAATAAAAGTTGTTACAATAGTTTCTTTCATAAATCACTATATTTTAGGCATGTCAAGATATTATATATATATTTTATTTCCTTTTTAAGATTTTAACTAAAATTAAATTAAATTAAATATTAAATAGAAAACGTTTTTTTTTTTTTTTGCAAACCAATAGGAATGTTTTGTTTTGTGCACACTCTTTAAAGGAGTGTGCACAAAATTGGACTCCTCACTTGTTGCCCAAAATATTTTGTGAGGAGGCATAAAATCTGGGCAGAATTTGTAAGTTTGTTCTTTTAATAGGTAACAATAATCTCATGATCGATATCTTTTACCGTTGGGATAAATATATTTGGTTTCCTTAAACCAAATTATATCGCTCCTTCATTTTCTCCTAGTCTATATATATTCTTCTTGTCCGAAAGAAGACTACCTTGCTGATCTTCTATCTCAATTGTTCGAGATGAAGAAACCTTCTATTGGAAAGGAAAGTGCTCAGAAGAATTTGAATCCAGAATTCGAAAGCGATCGTCACAAGATACGCGATTAGAAAAGAAAAATAGACATCAATATTTGATTTGCTTCAATTTTTGTATAAGGTCTATTTTTTAATAAAACTATCATATTTATGAATAAAATTATTTCTTTATAATTTTCTTGTGATAGTTACCGATTACATAGCATGTGAATGAATGTTTATATTTTTGCTATGTGTATTGTGTTTATCGGATGTCTGATTTCGGTTTTCATTAACCTTAATATTCGATCTCATATGATGTGACCCTTATGGTTTGTGTGGCCTTTTGATTTAGCGGGATTAAGTTCTAGCCAATGTTGGTAGGCTTTGTCCAAGGATCAGAAGGTGTTCCGATTGAAACTCATATGTGAAAAGTCACAATATGTTGAATCAATTTGTGTTTACATGAGTTATGTTTAGCATAACATATGTGTTTCAGGTTTTCAACTTTTGCTATTGGCACGCATTAGTTAAAAACCGATTCAACCTTTCTCTGGTAAAAGTTGCTTTTGTTGTTGTTCTTTTGTTCTTGCGAAAGGATGACAACACACTGGGGGAGAGTTCTTATTTGAATTTGCGCTTAATGATATATCTTTCTGGGGAGAAGAGGCTGTGGAATCTGAGGTAACAAATTTGTTAGTTAATCGTTTTCTTGTTTAAGAAAAGCCTGTTTATATTGTATATATTTTGCTTTTGCTTCACAAAAGTTCGGTACAATTGATATGTTCCATTATTGTGTATGGATGTGTGTGTGGGTATGATTCAATTGTTTTCAGTTAAGAAAAATTATGTCAATTTATTTGATTTATTGTTTGGTATCTTCTTTATCATTGGGTATCAAGTGTTTTTTCTTCACGAAATTCAGTGCAATTGCGGTGATATAATGTCTATGTTTGTTTCAATTGCTTTCGGTTAAGAAAACAATTGTGCAAGTCAATTTATTTTGGTTTGTATGTATTGTTTATGGCTTAACAAAATACGGGATCATTTGTTTAGTCCAAATTGATTCCGGATAAGAGAAACTAAGTTAATTCTGATCTTAGTTAGACTTATAAGATTGAAGGATTCGGTTATTCAAGTATAACCGAATGCCTTGACAAGAAAAACTAGTTAACTAACCTAGTGTTTATCTTTTCTAAAGAGAAAGGTCTAAGTTATTGTTTGAATAATTATAGTCTGATGAGAGAAATATAGTTAATTATGATCTTTATTTTGGTCTTATCGAAATAAGTGATTGTATGTTTGCAATCGGTTTAACAAGAGAATTAAGTTTCTTAGTCGATTTGATAAACTATTAGGTAAAATTGCTTCTGGCAATTGTTTCCTTGATAACATATTAAAACTAAGTTACTTGTAGTTTCGGTTTTAATATTGGTTATCTAAAGTGGTATGTGAAACCTTCGTGCTTAACTCTTATAGGTTGTTTACAAGTCTTTTAGATTTGTAAGATCCTTTCGGTTTGTCCTTTATTTGCTCGAACCTTTTTCACTTTGTGAAAAAAAAGAGATAAATACATGGAGTAAACAAGTGATTTGCAATCACTAATGAAAGGACAATTGTAACGTCGCTAAATTTTCTCTTGGGATTTGAGCCGAGCCTAACCCATTTGGCTAGAACTGCGTAGTGAGCACGTGCGATCCCAGTATCAGATGCTTATAACAGTAGAGTGTGCCCTAAACCAATTATAGGTTTTCTTAGCTAAATGGCTATACCTTAGTGAAACTAATGAGTCTAATTAGTAGGTGTCATGGGAATTGACGCATGAGCGCCACGTTTTTGACATGAGCAGCTGGGGACTTAATCGACCTTTTTATAAAGTGTAACTCTAAATTGCAAATCTCTATTGGTTTTTCCTATACCCTTCTTCCTCCTCCGTTCTCCTACCACTGTTTCTACTCAAAAATTATTTCCAGCAAATAAACTGTTTTGATCTTGAGACTCAATTTTGAGCATAGTCTACCATCCGTATTTTTCCAAGGAACAATCTAATCTACGAAGGTAGGGGATTTCTCCACCGTTTGCATCTGGTATTTCAATTTGTGCTTTTAGTTTTGTGGTCTTTGGATTTAATTTTTTTAATAATCTGTGACTTGTATGTTCCAACTGATTTTGTATTTGAAGCTCTTTGAAATTTGGGATATCTTCTCTTTATGGTCTGATGTTAAGATTTGTAAATCCCTGACCTTCTTAATTCATGACTATTGATTTGTTTATTTTTATTTTCTTTCCAATTGATCTATTGTTACTAAAAGAATGGTTTGAATTAACTTGTTTGTCTTTACCTCGATGGGGCATCAGTTGGTTTGTCATGGAACCCCCTTTTTCTCCACTGGTACCTTTTAGTTGATTTCAAAGTCTTAAATTTATATTAGCCGTGACCAACATTCTCACTGATTTAATTTACAAATGCAAGACTTACTTTGGTGTGCTTAAAATTGATTATTCATTTTTACCTTTTGTCCCTTTAGTTTTAGTATGCCAATTTGATAAAGTAAGTTATGATGACAAATGTTTGTTTTTCCACTTGATTTCTAAACATTTATCTTAGTACTTCCGAAACGTTTTCATTGCAAAAGAATTTGTCCTAAACTGATGCCATTTTCTTTTTCATTATAACTCAAGTCTTGGAAGTTTGAGCTAGCATATCAACTGTTTGCGAAAATGACTCATTGAACAATATATTTGAAAACATTAGAAGAATTGATTTTCTTTCTTGGATTCTGTATGTAGTTACCTTCCACCCCTTGTAGCTCAAAGGCTCTGTTTGGTTTACGCCACCAGATTGATATTTCTATAACAATCGTTGTTTGCGCAACTCAACATAATAAATGTTCCCCCTCTTGTGCATATTTCTGTTTATGCCTTGTATTTCTGTTTATGCTCAATCTGTGCCTTGGCAATATTTTATGAAATGACTCATTGTTTGCAGTTAATTGGAATATTTTCTTTTCTGAATTTGTACTCTCTATAATGTACATTGTGAGTGTTTCTTTTCTGCGAACAAGCCTAAATAGGAAACTAGACGACTCTACTATAGGAATGTCAGGCCTTTATTGGCCCCCCACCTACGGGTGGAACCCCGGAAGACCGTTAGCTGTAACGGTAGCTGGTATCTGACTACCCTGACATCGGCGCTGGCCAAAGGAATAGTAGAGTAATCTAACTCGATTTATGACTCTTTATTTTGTTATGAATTTCAATTGCGCAAGGCCTTTCATTTTGAACATTATTTTTAGTTGCTGCTCTCGTCTATCCATTTATGTTCCTCGCATGGACTACATTTTTCGTCGTTATAACCCCTACTGGGCATTCGCTCACCCCGTATTGGTTTTGTTTTCCCACAGAGTACGAGAGGAGCTTGCAGTTGTTCTTTTGAATGGTTAACAATTTCGGATCTTTCCGCTGTCATTAAAACTCTTCTGACACTTTAGGTTCAAATTTATTTTCATTTAACTTTTG